>CAWUFW010009743.1:600000-757799 GCA_963921515.1 Calotriton arnoldi | reverse complement strand
CTGCCGCCAATTCACGAGCCCTGGGGAAGCGGATGTACCTGTTTCGGCACAGCATCATGGCTGCCAGTACATCCCTCAGCACCTTGCTGAACATGGGCTGGGACATCCTCCTCCAATGCCCACTGTGTGCTGGAATGACCCAGTGGCGAAGAAATGCATGGCGGCCATCACCTTAGCCGTGGGGGTGACAGCAGTCGGATACACCCTGCGGGGACGGAGATGGGGTTCTAACATGGCACACAGTCGATGCAGGGTTGGCCTGTCCAGCCGAAACTTCCTAATAACCTCTGTATCGTCCATGTCCGCCAGCAATTGGTATGGGCGGTCAATGTTCGGTCTCCGCCTAGGGACAATGGCAGAGGACACATGTCAAAGCAACACGACACATAGCAATTTCGCATACACATCACTGACATGACTGAGCAAGCACATGAGCCACAGCCCAGCTGTCAAGCTGGGACGGCACGGCCACAATACACTTACACAGGTCTCCCAACAATGGCAATGGCTAGTGATACAAACCACTGCCATGTGCATGCACATGGGGATCTAGGCCCCAATGACTTGTGGGGCGTGCTGATGGGGACTGACTGCATATCCGTCTAGCGGCAACGCCACGGCAACATGAATGTCTGCTGAGCATGGAACTGCTTCCGCGGCTGGATGAGTATGGCACACGACGACCGACGATGTGGGCACAGGCTGAGCGGCCAAAACAAGTGGGACCTGTGGCACGAGGGGATATGAGACAGTAGTAGGTGTCAGCACTGCACCCTATGTACAGCACTGTACGGATCACACCTCCCGAAACATTGACAGGTGTCCACATTGACAGCCCCATGCCAAGACGGCTGTGTGCTTGCAGTCACATGTCACAGGTGAGAGGTTACATTGCACGTGCCAGGTGGCAGACGTACATAGTGGGAGCTGGCATGTGTGTGCATGTGTCTCCTGTTCAGGATCCACCAGATGGGCGCTGACTCTGTACTGACCATTGGACACAGCATGTTCCGTGGAAGGCTTGTGTGTGTGGGATGGTGGCACTGGATGTGCCTCCGTTGGGTGGGGGCCATGCACAGGGCGGGTACGTCGATGATTGCGCATTGTTGGTCACGGTGGGTGCACCAACTAGGATGTGTTGCCCTGTGTTCAATTCCTATGTCCGCATGATGATGGACTGTAGATGTGGGCAGACTACACATTGGTCGATGTGCTGTCTATATGCATGTGCCTTCACACCAGGCACAGCTGCCCCTGCACATGTGACCCCTGCTGGACTCGCTGCTGGGTCTGTGGAGCTGATGCACCTTCTGCGCGTGGGGCGGACAGCTCTCCTCACTTCCCTCATTGCGCATGTCATGACTTTGCCGCAGGTGACATGGATCATGGAGGGCCCACATGCACGCGTGGGTAGGCTACACATGATTGTACACTGGTCGCCACCCCCAGTCAGTGTTTCGAATGGGAAGGTTGTCGTGCTGGTGGTATGTTCGATGTGGCGGATGGGCGGGCCTAGGTGCGGGCTTACATTCCGGACATGGGGGGTAGTTGGATTGGCGACTAGTTGCAGTACACACGGGACACGTCTCTTCCTTTCCACATCTGGGTCATCCCTTGTACTAACTGACAGTGATACAGTCATCTTCGCCCCAGCCCTCATGTCCTCCCTCGCTCCCCCAATATGCATGCTCACCTGCGAGGCTAGCGCTTGCACAGGCAGCCCCAAGCTCGCACCAGAGAGGGCAAGGAGTGTATGTGTGGGTCCAGTTGCACGAGTGGGCTGTCTCAGGGTATGATGTGTTGCGGGACGCCGTCCACCTGCGTGGTGCCCCAAATGGAGACCCGGCCTGCATGGACTATGCATCACAGTCTTCGCCTTCCGGATCCGCCACCTGCGACACCCAGTGGCTGTGGCTGCCCTTGCGGCCATGCCGCGTCCGTCTGTGACTGATGGCCCACACATTCACTCTTTGGCCTCTCTGGGGAGGGCTCGGGGTGGTGGCGCACGCGCTTGCAATTAGTCGCAATGGCATGTGGCGTGGTTGGTATGATGGGCAATGGATGGGATGGTGCGAGCCACCTCCCGTGACGTCAGTGTTGCTCGTGCTGTGGTGCGTCCCCCTACACTTCCATTTGACTTGTGCCATGCTAGACGTTGAGGTTCTATTGCCTGCGTGATATGACCAGGAGGAGCGCGAGGAGACCTCTCACACACCATGCTCCACTGCCATCCCGTGCCCTGTATCGCCTGTGCGGATTGACTATGTTGGGGTTACACCTGGTCGACTGGGGCTGTGTGTGCCTTGTCAAGGGGCATGGCGGGCGCACAACAGGATCCAGCTTGTCCACAGAGGGTGGGCTGAGGTGCGCCTGGTACCGCTTTGTACGTGTGCCCGGCTGCTGTGCACACACGTGTTCACTCCCCCGACAGGTGTCCTCTCACAATGCCCAGGGAAGCGGTGGTGTACTGTTCATGACCCCTCCCAACACGGCGTGCTCCAACTTGGCATGTGCGCATCTACCCGTCGCACCCACCCACCTGAGCACTGCGTCCATACGACTTCACACGACACATGTGTGTCTTCCACAGTAGTGCTACTCATTTGCGTTGACATCCAATACCAGTGGACTACATGGTCATGTCACGACTGCCGTGTACTTCACATACTCTCATCCTCTCTCATTCGTACTTGTGAAATGAGTCAGCGGAGACAGTTTTGGTTTCAAACATTATATTGAGTCTTCTGTCCTCTGTGATGCAGTATAGTGGACACTACTGGCAGCGGAATACATGTTGAGGATATACTGAGCATGATTGCAAATGGGATAGGGTGTGGGGTTACATGTGATTGGCTGTTGCATGTGGGATGTGGGCTTCAGAGTGACATCTGCTTGGCCAAGGCTGTGCTAATGTACATTTACGTATTGCTGTGGAGCTGCGGACTTTGACACAGACGGTATACATGTAGCCTACCAGACCGCTTGGCATCATGGGCACAGTCCATCTCAGTTCCATGTGACAGGTTTGCTGCGGTTGTTCCTCATGCACGCGTGCATGTGAGATGACATCAGGGCATGTGCTTGCGTGCATGCAGCGGCGTGCCACTTGTTGTTGCACTGCGGTGGTTACTGGACATGTCACAGTCACTGGGGTCGTGTTGTTGTTGTATGCACTTGTCGTCCATGCAAAGGTCCTGGTATGGGATTCCCGGGGCGGGGGTGGAGGGGTGCAGCACCCACAGACTCCAGGCGACCTATTCATGTCCACTGAGCGGTGTGTGTGTCCATGTGCGCTGGATCCATGTTGTGTCCTGGTTGTTCGTGCAGTTCCGTCCATGTGGGTGCGATACACAGAGCCCATGCCACTGCCTCCCACGATGCATGCGGTGTTCCTGGATGTGATGGGGAACAGTGTGCATGTCCCGGTCATATCCGATGTCATGGCGATGTCGTTGATGGTGTGGTTACAGTTGCCGGTCGTTTGGTATGGCTGTTGTGGTGGTGACTGGCCAGTCCGTGCGGAAGCTAAGCATGGGTGCGGGGTTGGACATCATAGGTCACTCGGGAACCTGCGTTGTGGTCCGACGAATTTACAGGTTGTCAGGTATGCGATGCCGTCCAGCAGGGCTTCCATGTCATTGGTGGTGTACATGTTTGCCAGCCAATGTAGCGGATGGTGGCTGTCAAGGTGTTGTTCGTAAGTTGTCCCTTGGAGGACCATGATGGGGCATGCTGGGTGACATTCGATGTAGCTGTTCTCGATGATCCGTCGTGTGGAGGCACAGTGGTCCCATTTCAGTGCGGGTGCGATGTTGGCCACATTCGCCATGCCCCCATAGGCAGAGCAGGCCATGTCGTGTGCGTCCAGAGGGAGGAGTAGTGGTAGCAGGTCCGCCTTCAGACATGCCGGGTTGGAGAGGCATATCTCCACGGGATGCTGGTAGGGACACCTCCGACAGTAGAAGACGGGCATGACGCAGCTGAACAATGTGATGCGGTAAGTCAGTCGGTAACTTACGTTCAGCAGGGACAGGAGATCGCATCCCAATGTATGGAACAGGTTGGTTTTGTACAGCTTGAGCTGTTCGGCGTAGTTGGGTAGGTGTGTTGCGGTTGCCATTTCGCAGCGGTGCGTTGTGGTGGCGTGTCTCCGGCTGTGTGTGCAGTCTGCAATGTGCACGCTCCGAGGTTGCTGTGAGCTCTGTGTAGTCGTAGGGAGACAGGACTTGTGTTCTGTTGGCTTGTTTGGAGGACACGGGCCCTCTTCCCACATGCTTCTCAGACAGTTCAAGGTCAGTGATGTGTGACTCCTTCCAATTAACTTGCATGTGGCCGACATGGGGGAGTGTTTTCTTCTTTCTTCCCCGTCCGTTGTGTGCTTCTGTGATATGCGCTATCTGCCCTGTGGTCGGTCCCTCGGCATGCCTGTGTTGGTCTATTCTTGGACAATGGCTGTATTCACCGGCTTCTGTCGTAGGGCTGTGGTTTCGGAGTTGGAATGGAAGGTCATTCAGTGCTGTCTGCTCTCCCTTGTGTGGGCGGCAGGCTGCCTTTCCGCTCTGCGTTGGGCCTTGTGTGTGAATGTTATTCTTGGGCCACCTGTTGTCGGTCCCCGGGCTCTTTGGTGTTCCGTTTTATATGTCTTGTTCATATGTGCAGGGTGGTATGGGTGTTTCAGTGTGGTACTGGCGTTCCTCTTCCCGAAGGGGCCCTGCTTCTCCTAGTTGGTGTTGCCGCCGCTGTGTGCTACGCCATGTTTGTTACACTGGGGTGTGTCCTGCTGTTGCGTGTCTTCACTGACATGTGTGCGTCGGTTGTGTGGCGTTGGGTGTTGTCCGTGAATTGGGCGTTGGGGACATGTCTGTGGCAGGCCTGTCACGTGTCATGTGCGTTCGGGGTGGGGCTGATGTGTGTGCTGCTTGGTTGTGTCCCTGTGTCTGTGTGCGACGCATGCATGGCGCTGCGGTTGGCCTCTGCGTTGTGCGCATGTGTGGCGGCGTCATCGGCGCTTTGGGGCCGTGACGGGGTGGTTGGTTCCTAGTCCCAGGTGGTGTGTACACATGTGTTATGCGATGTTACGATTTGGCCTGTGTGTCATATGTGGATGCAATGGTGGATGTGTAGTGTACACGCGCTGGTGGGGGGTTGTCCGCTTTTTCCGCCCTTGCACTGTGTGCGCTGTTTGCGTGCACTTGTTGTGTGTGTGCCTACCTGCGTCTCCGCGGTACGTTGCGTCCTTGGTGGTGCATCAGCAGGAGCATGGGGAGGGCCTGCAGTGCTGGATTCATGCTCGGGAGCCGCTTCTTCGTTGTCCGTGCTCGGCATCCGTGTTACTGCTTCGGTTTGTCGTACGGTATCTCTTGGCCGTGGGAGCCGTTTGTTTGCGGCATCGTAATTTATGCACCGGGCGGGACGTGTTTCGTCGGACGGTGTGTGTCAGTTGTGCTGCGCCGCTACGTGAACGGGCGCACTTTGATGGCGGACGGTGTTGCTGGCTTGCCGGCGGTGTTTGGCCTACTTTTCGCATCGTAATTGGGCGGGCGTGTGGACTGCTGCGTGCCGGCGGTAACTGGTGGTTTTTGCATCCGCCAGCACGGCGGTGGTGCTTCCACCCGCCATCGTAATGGGCCCCTAAGATATTTACAAAATAATTAATAATAATTAACAACCAATTAATAACTAATTGATAATAAATTAATTACCACAATTAACAATATACAATATTAAATATATAAATATTAATTAATAAAAAATATTAATTAATTAATTATAATTAAATTACTTCCCACTCTATTCCCCTATAAACCCACAACCCGCTACGGAACTAAAACGCAAAATTTACTTCATTTTTTTTAATAACTTCTAAAAAATTTAATACATATATTAAAAAGAAAATACAACACTTAACCAAAAATATAGAACACACATTTAAAATACATACTAAAATACATAACACTAATATAAACATTGATATTATCAACAACGATATTTTTACAAATGATATTACTGACTTCGATATTAACAAAAACAATATTTCTTACCTTCATGTCGATATTCTGGTCACCGATATTCTTGATGTCAATATTCTGTCCCTTCGATATTTCCAATTCGATATTTTTGTACTTCGAAAATAAAAAATCGATATTATGTCTGTGCACCGTCTACTACAAGGATGGTTTTACAGAATCAAGTTTTGTTTACGGACTTAACTGTTAGATGATCATACAAAGAAAGAGGACACTGTCACCTTAGTCAGAGCTTATATATAGGGGATACTCTATGGTTGATCATGTGACACTGAGGTATTCATGGGTATTGTAGTGTTTATTTTACTTTTGTTTATTTGGCTGCTGTGAATAAACAGTAAAGAAATGAAAAGCATAATCCTCGCCTCCGTGTCCTTAATAGAATTGAAAATTCTTGTCACGACAGTTTGCAAATTTTTAACTCTGCAGGCTTAACATGAAAGTCTGTTCAGATTTCACAGAATGATCGGGACACCCTTGCATACTGCAAAAGCTGGCCCTGCTGTAGGTGAAATAGCTCCCACGCCTCCCCCATTGTGAGGAAAGGGAGATTCAGATACAAGTCGCCGGATGTGGTGCAGACCCCCCCCCCAAACCACTGTGACATATTCATCACTGACTGTATAGCCCTAAAGGGTTTTAGACATTGGAGAGGCAGCAATCTAGCATAGGGAGCCCGGTGTAACACTTGTGTAACCATATGCTATCAGGCCACTGTCACTTGCTAGACAATACCTGCCTCCTGCATGAGGCAGTGTGGGAGATCAGCTCCAGCACCCCACTCCCCCAGAAGGGCCTTCTCCTCATTTAGACTATCTGCGCACCACTGTGCTGCGTTTTGCAAGAGACCCACAAAGTAATATAACTGTAGGTCTGGCAGTCCCAGGCCCACAAGCTCAGCGTTCAGTTTTAGGATAGCCAATTTTACTCTGCTCCTTTTACTGGCCCACACAAGGGACACTAGGAGACTATTCAATTTAGCGAACATGGATGTCAGAATGCTATACATGGCGTTCTGCGGGGCATACAGACAGTGGGGCAACAAAACCATCCTGCATAGGGCAACCCTGCCCATCACCGACAGAGGCAGGCAAATCCAGAGGTGAACCAACGCCTCCAGGCTGTTGAGAGCCCTTCCCATATTCAGGCAGTAGCGGGCCTTTGAGGTATTTGCCACCTGAATACCCAGATTCTGGAAGTGGTCCCTTTCCCATCAAACCTCAGTCACAGGGAGACCCGTTGTGCAGCTAGGGGGAACAGGACTGTTTCCTGCTTTTTGACCCTCAGACCAGATACCGTACCAAATTCATTCATGAAATGGAGCAACACCCCAACCAGCCTGTCAGGATGCGTGACATAAACGAGTGCTTCATCCACATGTAGCGAGACAACATGAGTGACGCCCCCCACTTCAACAGCCCATTTGTGCATGTCATGGCGGAGTCGAATCGCCAACTGCTCCATAGCCAGCGCAAAGAGTAGTAGCTACAGGGGGCAGCCCTGTCTCATGCCCCCCTCAATTTGGATGCACTCCGACACCACATGTCCAATGCAAACCGCGCGACTGGCCCAACATGGAGCAGCCGCCTCAGGGCATAAAAATCAGTCTCAGCTCTATTCTCCAGAGGACCCCCAGAGATATTCCCAATTAAGGGAGTCGAACACTTTCTCAATATCTGAAGCCAACAATGCTGCCTCCATGTCACCATCAGCTACAGAGTGCAACATCTGTGACAACCTCTGCAAATTCACATTCTACCTGGCATGAAACCACACTGATCACGTGCACTAAGTGGGCGACTACTCCACACAACCTGGTCTCAAGAACTTTCGCAAGTATTTTAGTGTCAACCCTTAACATAGACAGAGGTTGACATGTGCTGGGGTCTGAAGGGTCTCTACCCTGGGAGCATAACAATCTGGGTTTCTAGCATAGATTGCAGTAGCATCCGACAACTCTGCACCTCCAGAATAGTTTTCATTATTCGGGAGATTAGCAGCTCAGAGAACGCCCGATAGGATTCCAACGGAAGCCCATCTTGGCCCGGCCCCTTGCAACATGCTACTTCCCGGACCGCCTCCTGCAATCCCTCAACCAGAATCTCCCCCTCCAGTCCCCACGCTTGTTCCTCTGTAAGCAGAGGAGGTGTCAGTTTATCTAAGAAACAGCAGCAGGTTACCCCAAGCCTCTCTGTAGACAGTAGCCAGGTTATCCCTCAAGAGGAGATTGACACTAGTCTGTGACCCAGCAATGGTGCCGTCATGGTGCCTCAGCAAGAGAATCACTGAGGGCGAGCATTTCCTTTTTTGGGGAGAGGATGTAGCCTTACGGCTAGAGCGGTTGACCTCAATGCTGGGGAACCGGGTTCGAGCCTCGGCAACGATGCTCAACATCCTGTGATTCTAGGCAAATCACTTAATCACCCTGTGCCTAACAAAAAATGAATGTGTCTGTCTGTAACGTAACTGGTGCTCATGTAAAGCACTCTGATACCCGATGTCTCGGGTCTAGTTCGCGCTATATAAAAATAAAAAATAAAAATAAAAAAAATAAATAAAAAAAAAGTAGCCATGCCAGAAAGTTCCTTGATTTATCACCCTCTGTATGTAGCAGTTGGCTATAGTCCCGTTGAACCAGGCGGTCCAATCTATCCCAGATCTCACCCATTGACCTCTGGGCAGTCATTAATGCCTCTCGTCACTTCCCCAGGACATGAGCATCTCGTTGGAGTTCCGCCATTGTTCACTCCTCACCAGTTAACTGTGCCTCCAGGCGGTGCTGCCAATATAAAACAAACTTTACCCATGAGTCACTGCTTTCAGAGTGTCCCATTCCACTCCTCTCCAAATTGTGGTCAGCCAGTTGGTTCCAAAATAACCAACAGTATTTGTCCTAAGCTCCTCACAGAACTGGGAGTCTCAGAGCACTTCAGGGTGCAAACACCACAACTGCACTCCGGGCCTATCTCCACTCACCCCTCACTCCAAGAGCAAGGGTGCATGGTCGAAGAGGAATCTGCCCAGTATCTGAATGTCTAAAATTTCAGCTGTGAGGTCCTCTAACACTAAGAACCTATGAAGGCAACTATATTTGTAAAATGCTGGGACATAGCATGTAAACTCCCTGGCTTCCGGGTGTGTCGTGCTGCAGACATCCAAACAGAGCATACGCTCCATCACACCTCCCAGCGCTTCCACCATATTAGGTTTCGTGCTGAAACTCGGGGGGTGACGATCCCAATGTCCATCAAGCACACAATTGAAGTCCCCAGCCCACAATTGGGTTGGGTCCCAGCATAGGGGAGTAACTCGCACTCCACATCAAGATAGAATACCCCATCATCCACATTGGGCGCATAGACATTCAGCAGGTATACTTCCCTCCCATCCAACAGGCCACACAATAAACGGTACCTCCCCCCAACATCAGCCTTAAAGCTCCGAACCTGGAAGGGGGCCTGAAGGACGACCCATATTAAGACTCCACGGGCATAATTAGAGTATGTGGCAGATTAGAGCTGCCCCTCCACTTCTTGTGCATCTTCTTAACCTCACTCTCCATCAGATGTGTCTCTTATAGCAGAGCGATATGTATGCCTTGTCGTCGAAGGTATGTGTGTACCCTATACTGCTTAACATAGGAGTTAAGCCTCTGGACATTCCATGTCACCAATTTAAACTGCGCAGCCATGTCACTACGTAATTAGTCCCGCTCCTACCCCGTTCTCTTTTGCTCAGCACATGCCACCCACCCACCCACAGCCACATGTCTTACACTGAATGTGGTGACCAGCTTACCAGTCTGCCACAGCAGGATCTTCAAGGACCCTCCCCCGGTTCCATACCTCGTATAGACAGTCCATGGCACACACCTACTCAGAGATGGCAATACAATGGTAAAAAACCCAATACAGAAGAGCAGTAAAGTCAGTGAGGCCAAATTCTAACTCAGGTCTCTCCTTCATCCAGAGTTTCCTCCACTACATCCACAGCACTCTTGACATAGTTAGAGGCCGTCACCACCTCCACAAGTGGTGCCGAACCACAGCCCAGGAAGAGGATCTGGAGGCCACACCACCTCGCCAGCTGCGTCTCCCTGTCTGCCGTTAGTGGCGTAAACTCCCCGTCCAGTTTCCGGAGCCTTGGGGGGCCGGTGCCAGAATCCGAACATCACCCCAAATCTCCAGCCAGTCCCACACTGCCTCCAGTGTGGTAAAGAATGCGAGCGGTCATTATGTATCACTTTCCTTTTCGCTGGGCAAAGGAGCATATAACGCAGTCCTATAGCTTTCAACTTGTGTTTCATCCCCCCCCCAGAAGTCAGGCACATCTGCTGCACTTGTCTCGTATAATCAGGGAAAATGCGAATCACATGGTTCTCAAATTTGGGGTCCCCAGCTTGCCGGACCGCTCGTAAGCTGGTATCCCTTTTTCTGTTGTTAAGTATTTTTGCTATCATCGTACGCGGGGGGCCCAGCTGGTGGCCTCAGGCCAGGGCATGATGAGCTCTCTCTACCACAACGAAGAGGGATAACTGGGCTGTGGGGATCACTGTTGCAATCTAGCTTTCAAGTAACAATTCCGGGCTATGTCCCTCAGGATCGTCCGGGAAGCCAACAATTCTTAAATTGCAGCATCGGGAGTGGCCCTCCGCGTCTTCGGCTGGGACAACGTATCCATCCTGGCGGAAAGGTCACTCAGTTCAACTCGCAGAGAGACGATCGCCCCTTGAAGCTTGAAAACGTCTTGTTCCGTGGACTGGGATCATTCCGCCACCTTACGAAGGTCCACCCGCAGCAGGCCAACGTCCTGTGATACAGCCTCAATTTTTGCCTGGATAGTCACACTGGATGCTTCAATCACGGCCAGTATTTTGGCACCCATCGGGCCCTCCAGCTCCTGCAGGCCCTCCACCCATTCCAGCAAATGTAGAGGCAGCCCAGTGCTTGTCCCCGTGGCCGTAAACTGGTCCATCTTGGTTTGCTGTACCCCCCGCTGCGGTCTATTCTTCCCCATGGCGACTCTGCTCAGTAGTGGGAGTAAGCCAGAAATGACCCGCACACTCCCACGCTCTACTCAGGTATCTGCAAGACCAATTGTCAAGCCACTACCTCGGGGGGGGGGTTCCATGGGAGTCAGTAGCCACATGTAAGAGACACCTAAGCATTCCCTTCAGGCCGACGTCTAACTCCAGTGCCAGCAGATAGGAGGACCGAAGCTCAGGCACAGGCAGCCCAGTCCCATAGCAGCACTCGGGCAGCCAAGGCAACACCGTGGGGTCACCAATTCACCTCCATCCTCCTGCACAGGACCACTCAGAACCCCACCCTGGGCCAAAGGGAAGCCCACCATGGACCCCAGATGTGACCAACAATGGCAATGTCCAGCAGGTAGGTGGAGGGGATCTCGTCTGCTGTGTTCCCTCCAGAGCAGCCCCCCAATATGGCTCCTGGATGCTGTCCAGCTAAGAGCAGGAGGCAAGGGGAGAGGACAATCAGGAGGTTCCCAGTCCAGCCACAGCTCCCTCCACAGCAGACCACCTATGCAACAGAGGCTGCGCAGACATACCATGTCCATGGCCAAAGGTAGAAAATGGCCAGAAGAGCTTCGCTCCCCGTCTCCAGCACCACAGCCGCAGGGTTTGAAAGCTGCACAATACGTCAGAAATCAGCTCACCCCTGGGGTTGGGGAGTCAATGTCATGGGTGGGGGGGCCCGAAAGCAACTCTTAAAACAGGACAACAGTGTCCCCTGCACTCAGTGACAGCCAGTGTTCAATTTTGGCCGGTAGTAGTCAGCTGATGACCGGTAGGTAGTCTCCTGAAGGCCTCCGGAGCAGAGAAGTCAGGCCGCAGGCGATATGGAGCAGTTCATTGCTTCTAAGGCAGGGCCTGTCTCTTGAAGGGGCCAGTAGACAAGTCTCATATTGCAGCAATTGAGGACCCCCGACAGCAAAAGTGGGCAGTAGGGGCAAAATTGAGGGGATCCAGCCCCCAAGTGCTTCCGAACATTGCTGCCACCTGCCCTCAGTGTGGGGCAGTCACGTGGGGCGTCACTCCCCTTCTCCTCCTCGGCTCAGCACCTGGAGCGCTGCCTCTTCCTCCCCGCTGCAAGCAGGTTTCGTCTCCTGACTCTCCCGGACGCCGCACCAATGTCTCATGCCTCTCCGGGCTCAGTCCATGTGATTGCAGCTCTCCTTAATTCACCACCTCAGGGTCCTGGCACAATCCCTGGCTGCAAGGCACCGGGGCTCACCGTTCCTCCATTTCCCACAAGCAATCCTGCTGGCTGAGCGCCGGCTCACGCCCCACTGGGTTCAGCCACAGGGCAGAACATGGCACTCGCAGAGTCGCCACAATTCGGTCCGGGCACCAAACACCGGCCGCAGGGTCCCAGAGCTCGCCGCACCCACCATGCCTCACAGGTGATCCCAGCAGCTCAGGAATCACTGGTAGGCCGTCACGCAGCTGATATCCTCGTTCAAGGGAAGAGAGCTGTGCCGACATCCCCTGTGTAGCAAAGGGGGGCACAAGGATCACCATGGCACCAGAGATCCTCTGGGCGGGTCACTGGGTGGCTGTAAGCACAGGGAATGGAGGATTGCCACAGACCAGGATGGGAGGTGGTGAAGCGATGTCCTGGCGGCCATGTTACCAGACCACAACCCCAATAAACCTATAGGTAATCTAAACTGAGCTGGAATTTGGATTATATTGAAAAGAAAAATTGCTGATTCATTTATCCAGGCACAGAGAAATACGTATTTGGAATGGTGTATTACATTTGTTTCCTCCTTAACATTATCCTAGCTGCTTGTGTATGAAAGCTCTTCTGAATGTAACCCTGATCATGCCTCCCTCGGGGCTGCTTGTAGGACTACACATGATGAAAGCCACTTCATTTGCAACTTGAGCATGTCTGAAACTATTGCCCATTTGCTTTTTGTTTGTTCTCTTCATTTAATGGCACGTAGATGGCAGGCACTTACACCATATCTGCCACACAAATGGATTTAGGTTGATCATTGATGCTGTTGGTTTTATCCAGAAGAGGAGGATAAATTCACCAACTGATGGCAGCGAACCTCCTCCTGCAAAATGTTGCAAAAGTTGAAATTGGGAACGCCCTCTCGGTAAGCCACTGTCCAGCTAAGCAGTAGAGAAAGAATAATTAGATATTATTATTATTAAATGCCACTGATGACCAGGATGTCCACAACCATACTACTGACCATGCCAGGCCACCACCACTATCACCTTGAACCTAAAGCACAAAAGCACTCTTTTTATGCCCATCTACTCTACAGACTCAACCCATCCCTGTCTCTTACATCTGGAGAGCTCATTATGCCTGTAATCCCTAATATCATCAGAAAGGAAGCAAGTTTATAGACTATCTTGATCACTGTGTTCCAAATCTAAGAATCATCACTCCAGGACAGGTGGATGTTCCTTCTCATGCTTGGTCCCAAATACTGGAACCAACATCCTGTCTTGAAGTGCAAACAGATTAGCTTGTTATTATTTCATAAATCATTAAAAGCTTTTTTCATTTCTGTCTCAGTTCCTTACTCTTTCATCCTTCAGTCACTTCTCCATTTGTTCAGTCTCAGCACCAGACACCTTATTCGATAACAGCGTGCTTTACAAAACTGACAATCCAATCAACCGAACAATCAATTCTGCTGTGTCATCCTCATAAACCTGATCATAGCCAAAGCACCCATCATGAGCTGGAAGCAGCCTAAGCACCCATCATGAGCCAGGCGCGGCAAAACCCTATGTGGCTCCAAGGGCAATACTCAAAGTTAGGAATTCCACAATTGAAACACCCTGGAACTCAAAGAATGGGCCATATCAACTTTCAGCTGATCCAAAAGCAGGCCTTGAATACTCATGAACTTAGAAAGAGAGAAGCAAAGTGAGGAGGAGGGATAATGTTAATTTGTAACTTTCAACTCCTTGACATCCATTTCACATCCTTCTAATGTGTTGCATCCTGCTGTGCAATTGAAACAAACAGCTCTTTTATTTTTGCTGTGATTTACTGTACCGCAGTAATAGCTTGTTGTGTGTGCAGTCATTTCTTTAACTGACCCTCCACTTCCAAACTCGACTCGCAAAATAATATTATCATTAGGGATTTTAATCTGTGGGCTGACAGACTAGAAGCTGAACTAGTCTTAGACTTTTTTTTTTTTTTTTTTTAAATTCTGTTTATTAGGTTTTCAGAACAGATAATCATCAAGCTGCCTCGCAGGGCAGTATTACCAACAACAAACAAAAACACAAAGACAACATCTGTGATTGGACATTCCGTGCAGTGTTAGCATGTGAATTTTCGTATGCCAGGGCCAGCTTTTGCTCTAAACGCCCCCTCCGGAGCCCTTGATGTCTAACCTTCATTTCTGTGTGGTGTCATTTTGCGCTTGGAGTGTTAAGTATTGTCTTAAGGGTTCCCAGATATCTTTAGGTCTGGACTGCGTCGGTAATTCCTCTGCATACAGTTCCAAGTTTTCTCTGCAGTACACTAGATCTTTAACCCATCTCTCAACCCGCGGTGCTAATTTACTTTCCCATGTCAACGCTATGCGTCTTTTTGCGAGTAGTAAAGCAATCCTCACAAATTTCCCTATCGCCCCCCTGATCTGTGGCACATATCCAAGCAAACATATCCTGGGTGTGCATTGTAGCGGTGTCTCCGACATGTCATGTATACTTTTTACTACTGCATCCCAGTATGATAATACCAGTCTACAATTCCATGCCAGGTGGTAAAAGTCTGCGTCCAGTTGACCACAACGTACACATTTACTTGAGTCTCGAAGACCAATTTTATAAAGTTTGAGAGGGGTGTGGTAGGTTTGGTGTATGAATTTGAAATGAATAATTCTGAGGTTGCCATTAGGTGTGAGTTTACCCGTTAATGTGCATATTTGTTCCCATTCAAGCAGTGTTAATTGCGGGTCTAGTGTGGCATTCCACCGCTCCAAGCTTTTATCCGCCGGTATGATCATTTCGTCCTTTACTTGTTTATATAGTTTGGTGATCAGCTGATGCTTGCTTGGGACTACCAATAGCAACTGTAGAGAATTAAGAGGAGAAGGTTCCTCAGGGAAGGTCGTGTAATGATCTCTGATAGCCGATTTTAGGCGGTGGATTGTAAACTGAAATAGCGCGGTGGGATTAGTAATGTATTTAAGAGCTTCGTTAGTGATAAACTGTCCTTCTGGGTATATATCTTTCATGTGATTTAGCCCCACCTCCATGAGAGAGCGTAGAGGGCCCGTTTCCTGTGTAGCGGATAGCGCCGCATGGTGCGCCAGGGGAGGGCCGGAGCATAGATAGGGAGTTTGTTTGCAATTTTGCCAATAGCCTGCCAGGCCGCAATTGTAGTGTCTATAGTATTAATCTCCGCTCTAGGAGTCCCTCTGTGGGTGTGTGTCAGTATACCGGCGAGCGGGATAGGAGAAGCATCCCCATCCTCTATTGCAATGTGCGGAGTATATTCGTGAGGACGATACCAATAATATGCATATTGTGCGTGTGCGCACAGATAATACACATAGAAATCCGGCGCACAGAAGCCTCCCCGTGTATAATTCAGTGTCAGAGTGGTCCAACTTATTCTGGCTTGTTTGCCCCCCCATATAAACCTTAGTAGATAGGTCCGTACTGTCGCGAAAAAGTGTTTGGAAAGTTTTATGGGGACGTTGCAGAATAGATATAAAAAGCGAGGGAGCATAACCATTTTTATTACCGCGATGCGGTCAGCTAAAGACAGCGGAAGGTGTAACCATTTATCCACTAGGCATTCAAGGGCAGCAGACGCCCGGCCAAAGTTCTCTCTAATCACAACCTCCGGGTCACGGTGTACCCAGACCCCGAGGTATTTAACCGGATCAGATGTCCATATCAGTGGGTATTCCATAGAGGGGGAGTGGTGACAGTTGTCAACGGGATCATAACCGATTTATCCCAATTAATTGTTAAGCCAGAAAAAAGACCGAATCGGATATATTCCCGTAATATAGGGGAGAGGTGACGTTGTGGCTCACGAACAAAGAGGACCATATCATCTGCATATAAAGATATGCCGACAGGTCGATGGTTGAAGTTGAGTGCTGATTCCCTATGTCTTTGTCTAATTATACACGCCAGTGGCTCAAGCACAAGTGCAAATACCAGAGGTGAGAGAGGACACCCTTGCCGAGTTCCTCTTGCTATGTGGAAAGGGTCTGAAGTGAGGCCTCCCACACGCACACGTGCTGAAGGATCTGTATATAGGACTTGCACCCATCGTGAGAACACTTTCGGGAACCCCATCCGATTTAAAATGTGGAACATATAACCCCACTCGATGGAGTCGAAGGCTTTGGCCGCATCGAGCATGATTGCTGCCGCCGGTAGTGTAGGGTCCAGAACATGAAACATGGCAAAGATCGTCCTGAGATTATGAGAAGTGGAACGTTCCGGTATAAAGCCGGATTGGTCAGGTAACACCAACCGGGGCATTAGGGGTTGGAGTTTATTAGCGAGAATTTTTGCCAGAATTTTCGTATCCAGGTTAATCAAGGACAGGGGCGATATGACTCACATGATAATGGTGTTTTATCTTTTTAAGAAGTGTTATAATTAAGGACTGCCTAAGGGAGGGGGCAGTATGCCCGATTCATGGGCCTCTGCATACATCTCCAGTATATAAGGGGTAAGAAGATCCACGTACGTCTTGTAAAATTCCGCCGTGAGACCGTCCGGGCCCGGAGCTTTGTTGTTGGGGAGAGAGAGTATTGCCGCTTTAACATCGGCTTCCTCTATTGGTTGACTGAGATACTCGCGATGTCCATCCGATAGCCACGCACAGGCTATATCAGATAGGTAATTATTTAAGGCAGCGTCATCCATGCTCCCCCTTGAAGTATACATCTCTGTATAGTAATCCTTAAACTGATCAACTATTTCTTGGGGTGTAAAATGTTCCTTCCCGTGAGTGTCGACTATCTTAGTGATGTGATGATGATCAGTTCTGAACTTTAATCGAGATGCTAAGTTTCTACCTGGGCGCCCGCCCTCCCCATAGGCTCTGGCAACATGTCGACGAGCTATGTAGCGTGTTTCAGATTCTGCTAGTGAGTTGTACTCCGCAAGTAGTTCATGAATGTGTGCGAGGATAGAGGTCGAAGGAGAGTGCGAGTATTGTTTTTCAAGAGCATTTAACTCCTCCTCTGTCTTGGAGATCTTACCCCTAATGTCACGCAATATGCCCGCTGATGTACTAATGCAAACCCCCCTCACAGTAACTTTAAACGCTTCCCACAGCGTAGCAGCGCTAGTCACCGACCCCACATTTAGTTCAAAGTATTGTACAATGGCTTGTCTGATAGTATCTACATAAGTGGGATCTAATAGTGCCTCGGCTCGGAAGCGCCATGTGAAGGGACGGTGTAGACCTGTGGGAATGTGAAGTTCCAGGCGTATGGGATTATGGTCCGATAAAGTGCGTGGTAATTTGTGAACTTGTGTAACCCATCCGTTGGCTTCCTCATTTAACAACCAGTAGTCGAGTCTAGACCAACTATTATATGCTGGGTTTATATGTGTACCCTCCTTGGCGTCCGCATTCCGTACTCACCATACGTCCACCAGACCTAGCTCCGACATAGCGTCTCTGATGCATTGGGCTACTTTTTGAGTGCGGGCGCCAAGCGGATTCGATTTGTCCAAAGTAGGGTCCAAATGCGTATTAAAGTCCCCCCCCCATATGATTGCAGCATCTGGCCAAGTGCGCAAAGTGTTAAGCATTTGTGTAAATGTGTGTGGGTCATCTACTATCGGCCCGTAAATATTGACAATAGTTACCCTTGACCTTCCTAATTTCCCGTGCACCATGGCCCAGCGTCCTCTCTATCCGTGTGAGAATCAATTGGTGTGAAGAGTATACCCCTTTTGATTAGAGTGAGTACCCCCTGGCATAACTGGAAAATGACGATGCAAGTTTGTACCCAGCCCATTTACGTGCTATTTTGGATTCTGTTATGGGAGTCAAGTGGGTTTCCTGTAAAAGCGCTATATTGACCCCATGTCTATCTAAATAGGCAAATACCTGGCGAATCTTTTTTGGAGAGTTCAGACCGCGTATGTTCCACGTTAAACAGGTATATTTATCACCCATAGTTGACCCTGTCAGGAACAGCTATGATCAGATCTTGATTTACAGCTCCAGCATTGTCAGACATATTTAGGCAGTGCAGTTGAAATAATAGTCCAATCACCTTAAACAAACTTTTGAGAAACAAAAAGTAAGCC
This sequence comes from Calotriton arnoldi, assembly GCA_963921515.1. Taxonomy (NCBI): domain Eukaryota; kingdom Metazoa; phylum Chordata; class Amphibia; order Caudata; family Salamandridae; genus Calotriton; species Calotriton arnoldi. The sequence continues at coordinate 739,469 of CAWUFW010009743.1, read as the reverse complement.
CCTCCCCCCACCCACTTTGACAGCCCCAATTTGCCAAAGCCCTTTCCCAAAAATTGAAACAACCTCCGAAAGCTGCAAAAACTGCAACTAGTAGTTTGGGGAACACCCATTGGGGGACGTAGCGGCGTAATCCACTCCCATTGGAAACAGGGAGGGGGCCGCCATATAGAGCATCAACCTCTCGTGGGTTAACATCGACATTTAGGAAAGCAGGTCATATAGTGATGTAGGCCCTGGTGTGACAAAGCTGTATTATGCACATCAAACTATATCAACTCCTCACCCGATGCCCCCCCCACCATCACAACACCCCAGTGTAATAATCAAGTCGTACCACATGTGCGGGGCATTCGTGAACCTGAAAAGAACAGGGTTAACATTACAACTTGGCGCAGCTGCGGAGTGCAAGATAATAACATTAATTGCACTTGACTTGACGGCCACATATTTCAATGTTCAGCTCAATTCCATCAGTCGTCAATATCCGATGTGTCCGGGGGGGCTTTCTTTTTACGGCGTAGAGATTTAGCAAAGTCCATTGCTAGTTTGGAGTTGGTGAAGATTTTTGCCTCATCATTCTCGCCGATACGGAGGCGGCAGGATAAAGCATGGCGTAAGGAATCCGTTCGGCCATTAGCACTTTCTTAACATTTTGGAATTCCTTCCGTGCCGCTTGCACCGTGGTGGTAAAATCCGGATAAAAGGACAGTACATTACCCTGATAATTTATGATGCCTCTTTCACGAGTAATACGTAGCACTGCATCTCGATCTCTAAAATTTAGGAGGCGCGCAATGATGGGCCTTGGCGCGGCGCCAGGAGGAGGTCGGGCAGCTAGAGATCTGTGGGCCCTCTCTACAATCAGCAAAGCAGACATATTGTCCGCGCCACATACGTCCCGTAGTAAAGACTCAACATAAGTTTCCAGGCGGCCCACATTTGTAGACTCCGGCAGACCAAGAATGCGTATGTTATTACGCCTTGAGCGCGCCTCCAAATCCTCGTTCTTGGCCTGAAGGATCGCTAGTATTTTTTCAATATCAGTAGCCTTAGCTGTGACCTGTTGCAGGCTATCCTCGTTAGTAGAGATGCGTTGTTCTGCCTCGTCTAGTCGTACAGACTGGTTGTCTAACTTGGAAGACATATGGTCCATGCGATCATTGAGAGCTTTGATGTTGCCATCAATGGATTGAAGGCTTGCCTGTATGGCCGTTAGAGTTTTTTCCAAAGCCGTGGGAGTCGGGGAGACAGAATCCAGTTCAGAATCAGAGACCGCAGTCTGTGACGATTTGCCAGACTTGCGTGTCTCAAAATTGAGACGTGGCTGATTTTTTTCAGGCTTACCCATGATGACCAAGAAACCAGCTAGTCGGAGGCCACGCAGCGCCCACAAGGTCTTGACTACTAGATCACCGCTACAAAGAGCGCTCCAATACCGCCCAGTATATGTGCCAATGCCGGACGGCGCAGCGTGCAGCGGTCTAGGAAAACCCCAAAGCAGGAATTTCAGGTCACTTGTGTGGGCGCAACTTGGTGAGGCACAGCCCCGTGATGGGCCCCAAGATCCCGCAGTGGGTTAACCCTGCCCACCGGTGCGGTAAAGCAAGTAAAGCAATATCCAAATTACCAAAAGCGCTTTGATGGTGGAGCGGTATACCCAGATATTCAGTAGTGAAGCGGCAGTGGCAACTCAACCTCACGGGGCCCCAACGTGCAGGCAGCCACCGGGCGATGGGCCTCCAGCCAATTAGTTCATCAGACCAAGCAGCAGCAAACAGGCCCCCCCACAGGCCACAGGACGGTGTTCATGTAATTCACTCCCTATGCTGGAGCATATGTCCGCGTGAGGTAAACACCCTGTGCCTCTGCCTTCTGTCTCCGCTCACTCCCAGCCGCTCAAATGTAAGGAGGCGCGCACTCACCGCTCTGTTGGCATTCAGGTCCGGGTGCCGGGTCCCCGAGCCCTGCAGCGCCCACGGGCCCTCCCAGAGCGTGACAATCGGAGATCACCCGGCTCTGAGCAGCGCAGCACCCGCCGATTCCGGCACCCGCTAATCCGCCGAAAGGATCAAGGCTCGCTCCCGTCCAATTCCCGATCCGCCCGTCACTAGGGTCCGGTGCTCCGCGGTGAGTCACTGCAGGCCAGTCTCGACCCCCGCTTGCCGTCCGCACGGAGCCAGAACCACCGGCACCCGACGCGCGTCCACCAATGCACCAGCCAGTAGCTCACCAGTGTCGGCAGCTTCCGCTACAAGGAATCCAGGCCCCGCTCTTCACAGCAGTGCAGTCGCCATTTTGCACCCGGGCCCGCACTTCAGCAATCCCATCACAGGCATCGGTGTGTTCCGCCAACCACCAACTCGTTCCAGTCGGATGCCCTTTGCTCAGGCACACACCACCAGTTGGAAAACGGCGTCGATGACTCCCAGAGAGGCAGGATATTAGCAGGATAATAACGGCGGCCGGCAGAGCTGCACTACAGTGCGGCCATCTTGCCGCGCGCCAAGCCACGCCCCAACTAGTCTTAGACTTCATGGAAAAAATGTAGCCCTTGAGCTTCACCCAGGCAGTGCTTCAAACAACACACACACACATGCATGCACAAATGCACGCACACACACAAACACACACATAGTCAAGTATTGGACTTAAACTTATCTCATAATGTAATGCCATTGATGTGGCAGCACATTGCATTAAAGGTAAGATGATACGTTCATTATGCTTCACCTGCCAAACAAGAAGGAACAACCTTCCCGCTGTAACACAAGGACTTACAACTACTCAGAGTCAAGTATAGCACAACAGTAAGCTCTGGTTGTTTTTATGTAATCTATACATCCTCCATAACAACTTCCTTGAAAGTTTCAGACCCTAAAGCCTATTGGAAAAAGTTCAAACATAACCGTGAGAAAATAGAAAATTCTTTGGGGTGAGTGGCTATGCACCTCAAGTAATAATCACAACCCTTGTCAGGGTGAACTCTCAAAGTCACTAAAGTATCCTGTGAAATTAAATGAAATTTGTACTTGTAAAGCGCACTTATACCCCCAAAGGGGTGTCCTGGCGCTGTACGCATACCGCTGTGGAACCCTTCCTGGCTTTTCCCTGTGAAATGTCCACTCCTGGGCACCCCCAGGGTGAAGCCAGGCATCCCAGCGCTGTTGGGGCCGTTGTGGAGATTAAGCAAGCTATTGCCCAGAGTTGCAGAGTGGGACCCATGATTAGAATAGGCACCGAGGCGAGAATTATCAGGTCCGAGGAAATTGAGCCCAAGACCCGCCGAGGCGGGAATTGAACCCTGGTCCCATGGCCAGATCTCTGCATCAGGGTCTGCCGCTCTAACCATTGAGCCACACTTCTCCACTGTGCTGAACTCCCTGGTAGCTTTGGCACAGAGCAGACATGCTTAACTTAAGGCAATGTGCAAAGTATTTTTGCAGTACCAAAACAGTAATAAATTCAAAATGCAAAACAATACAAATCCAAAACCAAGGAGACGGCAGCGCGCGCGATCCAAGATGGCCGCCGCGCTTTGAGCTCCGTCTTTCTTACCTGCTTCACGACGATCTTCCACACGATTAGGGCTGCATCACGTCTTCTTCTCCAGCCCAGCTGCCCCTCTTCGCCCCAGGAACTGGTGGGCTGAATTTTGAAGGTCTGGCGCCTCCGTGGACAGAGCGGTAGGCTTCTCCATCTTCACCTCAGGGAAGGCTCCTGTTTCCCTCGGTTTTCCCTGTGGATTCTACACACCGGAGGCGGGCTTTACTTTCTGGGCACCTCCTCTCTTCAAAAGCCTTTTTCTTAAAGGGATATTGTTTCCTGCCTATTGCTAGCCACCACTTTCATTTCTGCATAAGATTAAAGGGATTTTGTCATTTTTTATTCCCTATTAAGCTTTATTGTGGCTCTGCTTTATGTCTTTGGGAGCTCTTTTTTCAGCTATATAAACTTTTTTCTGCCTCAGGAAACCACATTTGCTGTTTGTGGTATTGTTACTTCTTTCTCCTTCACTACTGGTTGCTCCCTGCCTATCAGTATGGAGTCTAAAATGGGGCCCAATAAGCGCAAACAAACTGTCTCACCTCCCCTACTAAAGCCAAAGCTATTGACTCCCAAGACAACTCATTGGCAAAAATATTGGAAGAAATTCAAGCCATCCATACAAATACGGACTCCATCTCCTCAGATATTAAAAATCTACATAGAGATATGGCTTCCTTATCGATGAGAGTTGCTGACAACGAGATTAGGATTCGTGATAATACTACAGCCATTACAGCTATGGCTCCAATTCCTACTCAGGTTGCTTCTCTCCACCGTTCCTTACTTGACTTAGAAAACAGGAATAGACAGTATAATCTACGCATTTTTAATGTTCCTGAAGGAGTTGAAGGTCAAAGTTGTCGTCTCTTCTTGGGAAATCTTCTCCCTAAATCACTAAATATTAATTTCCCAGAGCGCTTTGAGATTGATAAAGCCCACAGAATACCTTCAATTCGTAAACCAAATCAAGTCAAGCCACGACAAATCATTTTTAAAGTCCTGCGACATCACCATCTCCTTCTTATTCGTAAGGCTGTCCGAGAGATTCCTTCTCTGCTAATTGAAGGAAATAAAGTCTACATTCATCAGGACTTTGCAAAAGAGACTGTTCAAATACGACGTCAATTCTCAGATTTACGTCCCCGTCTGCAAGAAGCTGGCTACAAATATGGTCTTTTTGACCCTGCAGTTATGCGCATCTGGAAAAACGACATTTCTAAGTCTTTCTCAGCTCCTGCAGATTTAATAAGATTTCTGGATCAACATCACCCTGTTCTCATGGACTCTCAACCTTCGGGCTCTGCGGGCTGACTATGATAATTCTTTCTCTACTTCCCTAAAGCAGGTTTTTCTTCTTTTTTCTTGCAGGTACACATTATTGGTGGTTGTCTTGCTTCGCACCTCCGTCTCCAATGTTTTATTGGTATGAGGTCTTGGTGACTGACCTCGTTGCATGTTGTTTGTCTTGTTTTGTCTTTTTTATATGGGCTACTATTTTTCTCTCTCTTTTCTGTCATGTTATTTTTCTTCCTTTTAGGAAAGTATGTCTAGGTCACAAAAGTTAATTGTTGCTTCATTAAATGTGAAGGGTCTTAGGCATCCAGTGAAGAGGCATAAAGTTTTAGAATATTTACACAAATCTAACGTTGATATTTGTTTTGTTCAAGAAACTCATATTAATGACAAAATATTACATACTATGTCTAGGGGTTGGGTAGGGTCTATAGTCTCATCTCCTGCTGCAAAACGTAAAAATGGAGTAGCTATATTTTTCTCACACAGAACTCGTGCACAAATTTTGTCACATCACCATGACGCAGATGGTAGATTTGTTACTGCTCAGGTTCTTATTGATAAATTTACCTTAAATTTGATTAATATCTATGCCCCTACCTCTGATGACCCTGCCTTTTGGTCCTATGTCTCTGATGAAGCACTCAAAATTGGCAATACATCCCTTATAATGGGTGGTGATTTTAATCTTATTAGAGATCCTTTGTTGGACCGATCTTCTGCTTTTAAGTTCCGGCCTAACAAGGCTTTTTTTGCTTTGAAATCCTTTCTTTCCGTAACCAAATTGGTTGATTTTTGGAGACTGGAACACCCTACGGACAAAGATTTTACTTTTTATTCTAATGCTCACTCTTCTTTTTCTAGAATTGACTATTTATTATCTTCACGTAATTTGTGTCACATGATTAGAGAATCAGTTATTCACCCTATCACGATTTCTGACCATGCTTTGATTTCCTTTTCTTTTTCTATTTCCGACCCTCCAATTTCTAATAAGAGATGGAGAATGAACTCAGAAATAGTTCTTAACCCCACTAATGCTAAAAAAATGGCTTCAGCTATTACTGAGTATTTTTCGAATAATAAGTCCTGTGACACCTCAAAAATTATACATTGGGATGCCTTTAAGGCATATATCCGTGGAGTTGCAATCTCTATTATGGCACACGAAAATAAATCTTTTTATTCCCGTCTCAATGAATTGGAGACACAGATTTCAGCAGCGGAACGACTTTTTATTACATCTAGAGACCCACAATATAAATCCCAACTTCAGAAATATCGTTACGAATATAATTGTATGCTCAGTAAAAGAGCAGGGTTACTTATCTCAAAAGAAAAGTCCAATTTTCATTTCAATTCTAATAAATCGGGCCGTCTGCTAGCTAATTACCTACGCCTTAAACGTGAAAGGGTTCAAATTCCAGCCATCAAGACGAATAAGGGTACATTGGTGACGGAGGTTGAGGACATACTGAAGGAGTTTCTTTCCTTCTATTCTTCTCTATATCATGAACCTCTTACACCTAATAATACTGTTGTTAGTGAATTCCTTCATTCCTGCCGATTGCCTCAGCTTTCTGCTAATGATAGAGCTACTTTAGACAACCCTATTGACATCAAGGAAATTTTTACAGCAATAAATGCTTTAAATTCCCAAAAAACTCCGGGCCCGGATGGAATTCCGGCTGAATTCTATAAATGCTACCAAGATCAACTATCCCCTTTTTACTTTCCCTTTTTACAGAATTTCAACATACTTCTATGATGGGAGGATCCTTTAATGAAGCCACAATAATTGTCCTTCCTAAACCTGATAAAGATCATACTTTAGTCTCCAATTTTAGGCCCATATCTCTCATTAATCAAGACTGTAAGATATATGCAAAGGTTCTGGCGAATAGACTATCACCCCTGCTACCCCAAATTATACAATCTGATCAAACTGGCTTTATGAAAGGTAGATTATCCGCTCATAATACCCGTTTGCTCTGTCATACCTTGTCTCTTGCCAAGGAAGCTAGTGGACCTATTGGTGTAATGGCTTTAGATGCAGAAAAGGCATTTGATAAGGTTAATTGGCAATTTTTATTTAAAACATTGGAGGCTTTCTGTTTTGGTCCTACTTTTATTAATATGACTAGGGCTCTATATTCAGCCCCCTCAGCCTCAATTTTAGTTAATGGTTTGTGTTCCACTCCATTTCGGTTGTTTAGAGGCACTCGGCAGGGATGTCCTCTCTCTCCTTTACTTTTTCTTATTGCAATAGAACCCCTTTTATGTTCTCTTCGTAATAATGATGCTTATACAGGTGTGGTTTTGAAAGATACTACCATTAAACTCTCGGCATATGCTGACGATGTATTGTTATATGTTTCTGACCCTTCCACCTCTATACCTATTATCCTTGATATTATTCATAAATATGCTGAGGTTTCTGGTTACTCCCTGAATACTAATAAGACAGAATTTTTTCCATTAAATGCCTTTTGCAATTCTACAATGTTAGAGAATACTGATATAACTTGGTCTCCAAACAAACTCAAATATTTAGGTATAATTTTTACCGGTTCAGTTAAAGATACAGTTGATACCAATTGCTCTGCTCTTTTAACAAATACCAAAGAGAAACTTGATAGGTGGTCTAATCTTCATTTAAACTGGTGGGGACGCATAGCAGCAATTAAAATGTCTATAACTCCACAAATTTTATATTTATTGTCTATGCTGCCCTTCTCCTTCCTGTCCACTTTTTATACTAAAATATATAAATTATTTACCAAATTCCTCTGGAATAATAAGCCTGCACGCATTAGTTTTAAGATGCTACAATTGCCCAAATGTGAAGGTGGAGTTGGCCTCCCAGATTTGAAAAAATATCATTTTGCATTCCTTGTGGCTCAATGTTCCTTATGGTTTCATACTGTGCCCCTCTCTAATGCACCTAAATGGCTCCTCCTGGAAAAAAATATTTTGGCTCCATACCCTTTAACTGCTTTTCTTACCATGTCCAATGGCTCTTTTGGTAAGTGTTCTCCTATTCTTGCCTCCTCTAAAATTGCCCTTTTATCATTTGATAGTAGATTTTCTATTACTTTGTCTTCCACTAAAAAGTTTCTCTTTGGTTCAATCCTAAACTACAATATCACAAAAATATTTCTTTTGGGAAATTATGGATTGCTGCAGGTATTTTCGTTGTTGCAGATATTTGCCAATATGATATGTTTCACACGTTTGATGTTATTCAAGCCACTTATAAGCTGCCATTGTCTGAGTTGCCTAAATATGCATTGTTATGTAACACGATTCTTAATGCCTACCCCCAACTACTTTCTATGTCTCAGTCTTCTGGTATTGAATTTTGTATTTCTGTGTTTAGCCGTTCCGGACATACAGCATCTAAAGTATATAAAAAACTTACCACTTCAAATTTCTCCTTTGCACGTTTGACTCAAAAATGGTCCTCACACTTAAATCTTCATACACTTAATATATCTTGGAAGGACATCTGGAATTCTAACACGGCTAATTATCTCCCGGCTACCCTTATACAATCTAATATTTATTTACTTTATCAATGTTTCTGGACTCCTGATAAGCTATTTAAAGCTAAACTCCTAGATACTCCAAATTGTTGGCACTGTCAATCTGTTATTGGTGATTTACAACATTTATTTTTCAACTGTCCTATCATACATCAGTTTTTATTACAAATATGGCATCTTATTACACAGATCCTTAACATCCAAACAGCTTTATCATTTCAAGTTCTAATTCTTAAATCCTCACTTTTTAAATCCATTTTATCCCCTATGGATTGTAAATTATTCGATTTCCTTATTTCCACTGCACTCAAATCTATCACTTGTAATTGGAAAGATGCTACCGCACTTTCGGTTAATGCATGGTGGGAGTGGATTATCTTTTTGAGACGCGGGCAGTCTTTCTATCCACACTCTCATAAGGACTCCTCTTCTTCTAAGTCTAGTATGTGGTCTAGTTTGGATTCCTACATTGGTACATGTTCTGCAATTTAGGATATTTATTTCTATTTTGTAAGAATTAATCTTTGCTTAAAATGTAGCCCTCTTATGTTGTTTTATTATTATTTATATTATGCTTATATATTGTTATACACTGTTAGTACTGCAATTGTACTTCTCTTATATATTGTAATATGTTTTTCTCTATACTCTATAGTTCGGTATTATTTTTTGTATTGTGTTTCATATATATGAAAACATTTTCTTCAATAAAATACTTTGAACATAAAAAACAAAAAAAACAAATCCAAAACCAAAATAGAAAAACTGAGTAAAATGTAATAAACTAAAATGAAACCAAAATGAAAAAAGTTCAATAAAGGGAAGCAAAGATATGACTTTTTAAAGATTTAAGTAGAAATAGCGCCAAAAAGCATAAAACGCCACTGATTGTCAATGATCCCAATAGACTGGGAATTAGGCGTATTTTGAGGCTGACGTGATTGAATACACCAACCAGGTTTGTTGTGGATTAAAGATTTTACCTTCTGACGTAGTCATTTTAAGTCTTAAAAAATCCAGGGTGACCACACAGCAAAGATATATTTCCTACAATGGCATTTCTCCTCTTCAAACCAGAAAACTAAACAGCAGAATCAAGTCCACCAACAAATGGCACAACGATTATTTAGGTGAGCTTGAATGCCCCAGAACTATTATTAAACACCAATGGCGGAAATCAAGGAGATGAGGATTAGGTTATCTTGCAAGTGACAAAGAAGGAACTGTCATAAAGCCATTTGAAAACCAAAACTTCTATGTAGCAAAAGAAATCAGAGGTCAGAAATTAAACAAGCAACATTTTTAACAAATGCCAGGAGAGGGCTAATCCAAAAGATTTACCAAGCGCTTGATTTGTGACACTTGTCAGGCTCGGCTTGACGCGCCTGCAGCGGTGCCTGTTCCCGTGCTCGAGCGCGGAGATGAGAGCCCCGCCCACTGTTTCCTGTCAGCGGGCGAGGGCGGCGCTTGATGGTATTTAAAGACGGGATCCACGCTGGCAACGAGCTTCGCGTTCCAGTACGGATCCCGCCATGCCTCCCACCGCTTCGTTTCCCAGCTTACCTGTCTCCGTGGTTTTTGACCTTTGGCTGCTTCAGTCCCTCACTCGTGTTGCTAGGCTCCTGGTCTGTCGTTCTGCTTCCTGAGTCTTCTGAAGTGTTTCCGGGCTTGTTGGCTTGCTGCTCCTTCCTGGCTGATACTTTGTTGCTAAGGAGTTTCTGCTTTGGTTAACCCTTTGTGTCCTGGTATTTTGTTCCTGTATGACAAGAAAAAGGCAAGGGGTTTTAAAGGATCATATGATCCTGTTTTTGGTTGTTTTTAGAACAATTTCTGAAATAGGAAACAACACTTATCTGATAGTTCTGTGTTCTTGACGAGTACTTCTTGGGGTTCACTTCATTCACTGGTAATCTTGTTTCTGGCTGTTGAAAAAGATAGAAAGAATAATCATCATTGCGAAATATCCTAGAACTTCGCTACTGTGTTTTTGCATAGTTTTTACCCTTGTTATTTTTTCCTTTTTTTGTCCCGTGCTTCCTCCTCTCTAGGGGAATGAGTTTTTTGGTTTTTCCCTACTTGTAGGAGTAACGGGTACATTAGTAATTCTTTTTGACTAAGGGTCCTATTCTCTCCTATGGTGTTTCTAATCTAGGTGTGTATCTTATTGCCCCTTTCTTTGTTGAATGCAGACCTCTGCAGTCCTATTACCTATTGAACCTTATCTTTCCTAATAGGCAGTGGGGGTGTTCTATCGTCCCTGGGAATCGTATCTTCACACATACCCGGCAACTTCCCTTCAAGGTATCTCTTAGACACAGGGGAGGGGTATTCATAGCTCGCTCCTTTTTACCGTATATAATACTCACCTTGTGCTCCCTCCTTCAGGGTTCTAGACGACTCTTCCCACAGAAGATCCCACAGAAGATCCGGCGGACGTCTACCCCTTCTTTCTTCCCTTGTTTTGTTTCCCTCCTTCCCCACCTTCCCTCTTTGGCTTTGACCTAGTTGGGCAAAGGAGGTGGGTGAGGGAAGTTGGGGTTTAGCTTCATTTCCATTCATGGCGCCCCTGCAGTAAATCCAGGTGAGCCATACAGAACGCGAAGCTCTAGTTTTACTTTGCTGCCCGGGCGTCATGGAGGAACATCCGATAACATTAGCAGATGTGGCAAGTTTGATAGGGAACCTACAGAAAGAAACCCAGGCCCTGTCTCTTAGAGTCGATTCCCTACAGCAAGCCTCTCGGACTGTGCACCCTTCTGACCTACCTTCAGGCTCTTATACTACTACGTTTGCGACGTCTCCTTCCCATCTAGCACTACCTCTCCAGTGTATCACATCACGACACCCTCTTCTATCTCTTTAGCACCCCCAGAAAGATTCATGGGTGACGCAGCTAAGTTCGCAACATTTATTAATCAGTGCCAATTGCACTTTATGTGCAAAGCGTCATGCTTTCCCACCGAACAATCTAAGGTGGCTTTTGTCTTGTCATACTTGGGTGGTAGAGCCACCACATGGTCAATCCCCTTAGCGGATAGAAATGATCCTCTGTTATATGATTATAGAGCCTTCAAGGAGGAATTAAGGTGTTTATTCGACAGGCATTCATTCATGCAGTCCGTGGACACTGAGGGGCCGAATCCGATTCGGGCCGGAAAACCACCCGACCGACTCGGTACGGGAATATAGTCCGACCGACACGTACCGGCGTTGCCCGACCTGGGAAGTACGATGAAATGCATGTGAATCACGACCGACTCGTACGGAACTCAAGCCGAACGACCGACCCGGACGGAAACAAGCTATCCGGCCGGGAAACCACGCGAATAGAACCGACCGACACGCACCAAGAATCAACCCGAACGAAACGTACCCATGAACTCCGACCCGCGCAGTACGATGCAATGGGTGCAAAATCAGACCGATTCGCACGGAGCCCAAGCCGTACGACCGACACGCATACAAAAGCCAGCCGAACAAACACAATACTCCGCGACCGACGCGTACGCCTCATATGAAACTTAGCTGAAACACAGCGGGAACGACTCGGAGAGGCGCGCACGAGACAACTGCAACGTCCTACTCGGTCAGAAGAACGTCTCCTACATGCACAATAATTACAAATGAAAAAATACAAAAAAAGAGGGCCAAACAAGCAATGACAAAGCCAATAAATACAGGAGGGGGAAAAAATGGAACAAGGACACACCCCCAACTCCACCTACATAAAGGCCACTAATCCCTACCATGATCCTTTGCAAATTCCACTGACCTGCCAGCACAGAACACCATCAGACAGCAAACACAGACACACACACAGCTCATCCAACACAAAAGCCACACACCATTAGCACCTCAACAAATAGCACCCTCACACACACCCAGCAAAACCTACACTCACACACCCTCACTTGCACACACACACACATCAATCACCACCACCACCCATCACTATGCCCCTAAAGAAGAATCCAAAGTTCCTAGATAGTGAATTGGAAGTCATGGTAGACGAGATCCTGAGGGTAGAGCCACAGTTGTTTGGCACATTGGTCCAACAGACCCCCATGGCGCAGAAAACCAAGATGAGGGCGAGGATCGTCGACAGGGTCAACGCACAATCACCATGTTTGCGCACAAAGGAAGACATCCAGAACAGGTGGTATGATGTGCGCAGGAGGGTCAGGGACCTACTGAAGAAGGATTACCTCCTGAGCCAGCAGACCGGCAGTGGCCCTCCTGCCAAACCAGTGTACCTCAGGCCCTGGGAGGAGAAGGTGCGGGCCATCCTACCACCAGTGAGTGTATATGTACTATCAAACATCCCAGAGCCTGGTGAGTACACAACTAATATACACAATATTGTGTGACAATACACACACATCACTGTCAAGGGGATAGTCAAACCATGCACCCCTAGCAAATCCACAGCAACCAAAAGATAATCATCCCAAGATGTGTATGTTAGTCAGATAAACACAATACATGCCATGTCATAGTGATATGTAACTCTGTCATGACATGTACAAACCCAATAACAAATAGAGCTAGGCAGTGGCACAAATCTAACCAACAAACACTGTCAGATATTTAGCCACCACTAGAACACCACCTCACAGGGAAGCTCACTGAAAGGAAGGAATCCTGTGTATGCTGGTGAAGTCAGTGTAGCCAAGAGCATGATGGGACTCGTAGTAACAGATAATGGGAAGCCTCACATTTGGACCATCAACACCAATCTGAACCATGCTCACAACACAGGGAGTGGAAAAGGACTGACAATATGGCTGACACTGGGTACTGCTGTGGGGAGCACAAGGCCCTGCTGGGAACTGTGCACCAACAAACAACAGGACCACACTGTCAGAAATCTTGCCATTGCTGTCACACTCACACACAATGAAGTCCACTCAAAAGGAAGGAAGTATGGGCATGCTGGGAAGGGGGGTGTAGGCAATAGCATGATGGGAGTTGTAGTCACAGATATTGCTCACCCACACAATTGGCCCATCAACACCACTCTGAACCATGCTCACATCACAGGGAGTGGATAAGGACTGACAAGATGGCTGACACTGGGTACTGCTGTGGGGAGCACAAGGCCCTGCTGGGAACTGTGCACCAACAAACAGCAGAACACCACTGCCTGACATCCTGAAAGCCAACTTGCACTCCCTGCAATGCAAGCACGTTGCATGGTGGGATATCTGGCTGGGTGGGAAGGAGGACTGACAGCACTGACCATAGTTACAAGCAGCTCTCCTCACACACCCCCTCAACACAAACTCCACATAACCCACCTAGGAGAATGCAATGCCTCACACACCAAATGAAGATCCCACAAAGAACCACCACCCTGGGTAATGCTGTGTGAAGCATAGGGACACTCTTGGGACTTGTAGCCAAACAAACGCCAGGACAACACTGTCAGCCTTCCTGTCAGCACAGGCACACTACCCCACAGGGAAGCAGAGTCAAAAGGAAGGAAGTACGGGCATGCTGGGAAGGGGGGTGTAGGCAATAGCATGATGGGAGTTGTAGTCACAGATATTGCTCACCCTCACAATTGGCCCATCAACACCACTCTGAACCATGCTCACATCACAGGGAGTGGATAAGGACTGACAAGATGGCTGACACTAGGTACTGCTGTGGGGAGCACAAGGCCCTGCTGAGAACTGGGCACCAACAAACAGCAGAACACCACTGCCTGACATCCTGAAAGCCAACTTGCACTCCCTGCAATGCAAGCACGTTGCATGGTGGGATATCTGGCTGGGTGGGAAGGAGGACTGACAGCACTGACCATAGTTACAAGCAGCTCTCCTCACACACCCCCTCAACACAAACTCCACATAACCCACCTGGGAGAATGCAATGCCTCACACACCAAATGAAGATCCCACAAAGAACCACCACCCTGGGTAATGCTGTGTGAAGCCAGGGACACTCTTGGGACTTGTAGCCAAACAAACGTCAGGACAACACTGTCAGCCTTCCTGTCAGCACAGGCACACTACCCCATAGGGAAGCAGAGTCAAAAGGAAGGAAGTACGGGCATGCTGGGAAGGGGGGTGTACGCAATAGCATGATGGGAGTTGTAGTCACAGATATTGCTCACCCTCACATTTGGACCATCAACACCACTCTGAACCATGCTCACAACACATGGAGTGGAAAAGGACTGACAATATGGCTGACACTGGGTACTGCTGTGGGGAGCACAAGGCCCTGCTGGGAACTGTGCACCAACAAACAGCAGAACACCACTGCCTGACATCCTGAAAGCCAACTTGCACTCCCTGCAATGCAAGCACGTTGCATGGTGGGATATCTGGCTGGGTGGGAAGGAGGACTGACAGCCCTGACCATAGTTACAAGCAGCTCTCCTCACACACCCCTCAACACAAACTCCACATAACCCACCTGGGAGAATGCAATGCCTCACACACCAAATGAAGATCCCACAAAGAACCACCACCCTGGGTAATGCTGTGTGAAGCACAGGGAAACTCTTGGGACTTGTAGCCAAACAAACGCCAGGACAACACTGTCAGCCTTCCTGTCAGCACAGGCACACTACCCCACAGGGAAGCAGAGTCAAAAGGAAGGAAGTACGGGCATGCTGGGAAGGGGGGTGTAGGCAATAGCATGATGGGAGTTGTAGTCACAGATATTGCTCACCCTCACAATTGGCCCATCAACACCACTCTGAACCATGCTCACATCACAGGGAGTGGATAAGGACTGACAAGATGGCTGACACTGGGTACTGCTGTGGGGAGCACAAGGCCCTGCTGGGAACTGTGCAACAACGAACAGCAAGACACCACTGAATGACATCCTGAGAGTCAACCTGAACCCACTGCAAGGGTGGCATGCTTCATGGTGGGATAACTGGGCTAGGTGGAGAAGGATGGCTGGATGTCCACCAAATACAACCAATGCTGGCCATGCACACACCTCAACATTCACATTGAAATGCCCCAGGTATGCAGGACAATGTGCTACACCAATATCAACCTCTTACTGTGACAACTTAGGACAATGCAATGTACATGTCCGCATCCAGAGGTACAGTCACAACTGTCAGGTGTGTGAACCATTGATGCCTGTAAAAACATAACATACAATGTGTGTCTCTTCCAAATACAGGTGATGATGATGGGGACACAGCAGCAGGCGAGGAGGAGTCCCTGTCCCAGGCTCCGGGGGACACTGAGCTCACTGGTGTGGAACAGCCTCTGCCCTCCTCGGATGGCGAAGACCTACCTGGCACCTCCGGTGTGAGTCATCATACGGCACCAGCAGGACCAACATCTGCACCCCCTGCACCCACCCCTCCAACAACTGCCAACACACAGACCACCCCCGCCGACACGGACAGACCAAGGACCACCGATGACAACAGCACAGGGCCCCAGGCTCACCGTGGAGCAACGGACAACAACACCACTAACAACCCCCAAGGGGGCCTCGGGTCACCTGTGCGTGCCACCGCAGGTCCTGCACGTGTCGCCAGGGGTGGTGGGAGGGGTGGTAGACATAGGTCGCTGCTTGCAGAGGGGTCAGGACTGCATGATGACCCACAACTGGCACGCATCGCTGATGTGTACCAGAATAGCACCGGAGAGGTCAGACAGGTAGTGGGGATCCTCAAGGACATACAACAGCAGCAGGCTGCCCATCATGCCCGCTTGGACTCCCACATGTCCCGTGTGGAGACACACATGTCTCGCATGGAATCCAAGTGGGACACATTGCAAGAACTCACAGCGGTGCATAGGGACATATTGACATGCCTCCGCCAGATTAGCACCAACATGGCCACACCTCCCTGTGTGCCCACAACATCTGGTGCTGCAACAACTGACACTGCCACAGGGAGGGAGGAGGACTCTGGCGGAGAGTCCCCTGCACCGCAGCAGCCTGCACGTGAGGGTCCCCCAAAGAAGAGGGGTCATCCGAGGAAGGAAAACTGAGAGGTTGATGGCCACGTACATCCCCCAGGAAGCCAACACCTGTTCCGGAAATTCTCCTTTGTGTGCAAACTTTTCACCCTGTCGAATGCAACACAACTCTCCCACATGACATGGGGAGTCCAAGTTGGACTAATGTATCATATGACTGTGGACTTCACTCAGGACATTTCTGCTACCAAGACTTGCAACTCATCTGGGAACTTTGGATCACAATCCCAATGTACAGCACCCACCATCCTGTGCACTATACACACACACATTTCTGTAAATAAAATCACTAGTACACCATACTTGCCTCTGTTGTTATTCAAATGTGGATACTGTTATGGTGATGATGATCTGCTAAATTACACTGTGTATGCTAACTGCTACAGCAAGTACAACACCGTCATGTGAGTCATGGTGACGTGACACATATGAGGGAGACACACCACTAGGGCTACACAACACAGAGACACCAGGGCCATCGGACTCATCGCCTACAGTGATGTTGCCAGGAAATACTGTGGAATGCACAGACACCACACCTATTCAGAGTCTGTGTCAACTAGCCCACAGGTGCAGTAAGCAAATGTCAGTCAGATTTGTGACCACAGACAACGCACATCCCAAAGTGAAGCACAGGTTTATTACACATTTGCAACATGTTGTTTCCACTACAAATGCAAGGTAATCCCACGTGGCAGTGGCCACACAGTCAACAAGTGCAGAAGATATGAAGTCCAGGGGTGTGTGGCACATCACCTGTAGGGAAACTACTGCTGCCACCCTGAAAGCTGAATCATGGTGTCGGGGGATCCAAGTTGACCAAAGTACTCAGTAAGCATCCTGTGAAGGACAGACATGACACACAGTTAAAACCACTGAAGAACAGGACAGAACTGCAATACTCATGCCCAATACATGCCACAAGACAACTACACAAAACCAAGTTAGCACGTCAAAACTGTTGGGGAGTACAGACTACCTGTAAGGACACATTGCTGCACGCATCCAGTCAAGTAGCACATGGCCACACTCAAACAGCACCAGAGCACCGCCCACACATATCATGCAAACTCACATCATTCACATTACATCTCCCTGGATACTCACATTCAGCTGAAGAAGTTGGTGATGAGCTGTGTGCGGACATCACCATCATCATCATCATCATCACTGGCATCGTGGTCCAGGCCAGGATCCTCCACAGGTGGCGGACGTTGGTCATCGTCATCCAGGATGAGAGGCAACTCCTTCCGCACTGCCAGGTTGTGTAGCATGCAGCAGACGATGACAATCTTGCACACCTTTGCTGGGGCATATGGGAGGGCCCCTCCTGTCTTGTCCAGGCAGCGGAAGCGGCTCTTCAGGAGACCAAATGTCCGCTCGATCACTCTCCTGGTCCGACCATGTGCCTCATTGTAGCGCATCTGGGCTGGTGTCACAGGGTTCCTGAGGGATGTCAGCAACCACGGCATGTTGGGGTATCCGGAGTCACCTACGGACAGACAAGTGCACATTAGCTGTGTTGGAAAAGTGGGCGGAATACTACAGAGCAGAACACACACAATGGTACAAAGTCAGTACACACCGACAAGCCAGGCACGCTGGTTCTGCATCTGTGCCATCATCCTCGGGATGCGACTACTCTTCATCACGTAGGCATCGTGTGCTGAACCAGGGAAACAGGCACACACATGTGTGATGCTCATATCTGCAAGACATACCACCAGAGCATTGATCGAATGGTAATGTTTCTGGTTCCGGTATGCCTGCTCATGTGCCTGTGGTAATACCAAAGCCACATGTGTCCCATCAATGGAGCCAATGACATGTGGCATCCTCCCCAGGGCATAGAAGTCACTCTTGACGTCAGTGAGTTGTTGACGTGTAGGGAAATAGATGTACTGGTTCAGGCATCTCAACATTGCCTCCAAAACATCGCGTAGCACACGGCTGAACATAGTCTGTGACATCCCACCGGCAGTCGCCACAGTGTGTTGAAAGGTACCGGTGGCAAAGAAGTGTAGGGCTGCCATTACCTTCACCTTGGGGTCAGCGCCGTAGGGTACGGCCGGCCAGGTTGCAAATGTGGTGCGAAGCGCACTGCCAAATCCTCAATCAGCTGCCTGGTGAAGCGGTACCGTCGGATGCTGTCACGTTCCACCATCGTTGCCAGGTCAGGGAATGGTCTATGGACAGCTGGAGCCCTGCAGTGCCTAGGTTGGAGAAAGAAAGATTGTCAGTCACCCCACATATGTGCCATTCACCATACTCAATTTCACATGATACATCATTACGAGACACAAGTACTTGATGTGTGTGCCGTTCTGTTCGGACATAACTCGCACCTACATGGCCATCATCTAACTTATTCAAACAAAGAAGGGACTAACTGGTTTCGAACCATACGACTCAAGGCATTTTTTAAGGATACAACTCCCAGAGAACAGGATGACTCAGGATTGAGGAATCCGTCTACTTTCACACCACAGAACAACATGGTCCCGGTAGAAGTCCTAACCTTTGAACAAGCTGTTCTCACCGAGCTAGATCTACCCCACGGAGTGGCATCCTTTCACAACCTCTCCAAAATGGAGGAGACTACATTGAGGGCCTTAGCAGATGATGCAACTATCACGATAAAACAAGCTGACAAAGGTGGGGCCATTGTGATACAATCCACCATAGATTACGATACAGAATGTAATCGTCAACTCTCCAATGAGAGGTACTATACTCCAATCACAATTGACCCCTCATCACACCTGATTACTGTGATTTCCACACTGGTCCATGAAGCTGAGTCCAACGGTTGGATCAGCCATAAGGAGGCTGATTTTTGATCGCCAAGGAGCCGAGGATACCGTATTTTTACACCTTACCTAAAATACATAAGAATGTCTCCCCGGTTCCTGGCCGACCGATTGTCTCAGGAATTGGCTCTATCCTCGAGCCCCTCTCCATTTTCTGTGACCATTTTCTACAACCATTAGTGAGAGAGACTCCATCATTTGTAAGAGACACCACTGACATTTTGAGGATCATTGAAGATATCTCCAATGTAGGAGAGATTGACCTTCTCCTTACCCTTGATGTAGAGGCCCTCTACACTAATATCCCCCAGAGAGCTACCCTAGCAGCAGTTGAATCTGCTTTGAGTGATCGTGACTGGGTATCACCCACTCCCATTCCCTTCATCATGGAATGTGCGACCCTGGCTCTGACAGAAAATTTCTTTGAGTTTAAACAACAGCTATTTCATCAGAGCCAGGGGACATCTATGGGAAGCACTTTTGCTCCAAGCTTAGCGTGTATCTACATGGCAGCTTTTGAAAAGGACATCATCCACAACACCACCAACCCATACCGCCACAACCTGATAATATGGAAACGTTTTATTGACGATATTCTGATATTCTGGCATGGGTCATTGTCCACATGCAATGATTTTGTGAGGTGGATCAATGATCAAAATGTCTATCTCAAATTCTCCCACATTATTTCTGATTCGTGTGTACCATTCCTTGATATCAGCATCACACTGACTTTAGGGATTCTTAACACTTCTTTGTACAAAAAACCTACTGATCGCAACAGTTTACTTCTATACACGAGTCACCACCCCAAAACATTGAGAGATAACCTGCCCTTTGGCCAATTCTTGAGAATCAGACGAAATTGTAAATTGGCCTCTGATTACAAGACAGAAGCTAAGGCCCTTGCATCTAACCTCATGACCAGAGGCTACCCAGAGAAACAAGTAAGGGATTCCTTGAAAAGAGCTAGAAATAACCCTAGGGAGACACTGCTTGAAGTACGACACAAACCGATTACGGATAATTTGACCTGTGTTACTTCATTTACCCCTGATTCGGCCAGGATTAAGAAAATCATCCTAAAACACTGGCATATCTTGAACACAGGAACACTACAACTACCAAGACCTAGGTTTGCATACAAAAGAACTCGCAATCTAAAAGATGCCTTGGTACATACTAGGCCCAAGAGACATAACATCGACACGCAGAGGACCCTGTGGGACCTCCCGGCTGTGACCGGACATTATCCCTGTGGTTCCTGCATTGTGTGTCCTCTTACAATTACATCGAAGGAGATATCACTACTACCTAACTTTAAATGGACTCTGAAGAGACACACTAATTGCAATACTAAGCAGTGTATCTATATGATTACGTGCCCGTGTGGCCTTAATTATATAGGGATGACAATGCGACCCATTAAGATTAGAATAACCGAGCATAGGAGTAATATCCGTTGTCATAAAACAACAACAAAACTCTACACACACTACAAGGAAACATTACACTCTCCCGACAGCCTACGCTGGATAGTGTTAGAGTCTTACCCACACACCACTAAAACCGTTCTGTTTAAAGCTGAACAGAGGTGGGTCTATAGACTTTCCACGCATATTGCTGGCCTGAATGATGATATACCGTGGGGCTCACTGACCTAAGACATTATACCTTACTGAATCTATATTCTTGAGTCAGTTTTGAGCACCCCCAGTTGGTTAGTTCCATAGCCCAATCTTGAAATGGGAATTTGATTTTCATTTCCATGCTTGTTTGAGTTTAAGATCGCTTAGCAATGCTCTTTTACCCACGTTATACAATACTATAGAGGCTACTAAAAAACACCTTGATATTTGTTCTACCACGTGGGGCAGTTACAACGATACTCTCTGTTGCTCGCAATCCTATCTATTACACGTGACCTCTCTACTAGACCGGGTTACCACACTATCTACTGTCACGGATACCTTGCTAGGTGCCTCGATATAGATAGCATTAGCCCTTGGTAGTGACTGACAACATGCCGCAATACCAATGACGTGGTTGCGGTTTTTTGTATATATGTTGAATTTTAATTATATATATATATATATATTTTTTTTTTAATATATATACATGTATATTTGCAGTGTCTCATACCCATTAGCCTCCATGGATAGGCAATGGGGCTTAGGGCCGACATGAGTAGACCTGACTTCTTTTATCCTGTTTTACTATTTGGAACAGACCGTTTTTGCTCCTTGTAAGTCCACTACAAGATGGCCGCCATTCTCACCAGCTAGAATGCCATTGAATGGTAGACTACCTAGACGGTTAATTACTTAGACATGTGACCCTCCTCGTGATGCGGTCACTCTGATTATATCTAGACCCTCCGCCGATATCTCTTCACCAACCCGGTGTCGGCGGCAGGGTAGGTCAATCGCGCACTACGTGATACTATCGGTGAGTGTCTCTTGGATTTTCGTGGAGGTACTCGACTACTTTTGAGGGTGAGTTTACTCGGTACGGGTTGAATCCATGCTGGGATCTTCCTGGGGGGGCGTTATACGCCTGTGGGCTGTTTGGGGCTCTGGGACTGTTTGCCGGGGTTTCGTGGGGTTCCCGCGGTGCATTGTTAATCCGATGCGTGGCTGGGACCGGCGTGACTCGGGCGGGCAGTTCTGGGTCCCCTTTTTGTGCACTGTGATGGCTCCCCCTCTATGGTTGGTTTATGGCGGTCTTCCGGTACTCCTGCTCAACCATCCTTTCAGTATGTATGGAACCGAATATGCCACTATATCATTTCCTTCGCTTTGACTATGCCAGATGTCAATATTTATTACATCACTTCCATGTTTCTCAATAGGACCCTATTGGTGTCCTTTTATTACCGCCGACTGCTGTAGCAAGCATGTACTTGTGGATAACCTAGGTGAGTTACACGTTGTCCTGATTACATATATACTAAAGTATTATCCTTGTTATTGACTAGACTACACCACAGAATAAACTGACAATACTTATGAGCACTCTGCATATGGTATATAGCACGGTGCCAATCAAGGCTTAGTTCACTGTGAGATAAGTGTAACACATTGTACCGGTTTTTTAGGATCATGAGCACGTCTGCCTTGTCGGACATTGAATGTTTGAGCTGTAGAGACACAATATGGTTATTATATCATGAACTGTCTATATGGAATTTTTATTAATCCGCATACGTTTTTATTTAACCAACAGATTATACCTGAGATCGGGGTATGTAGTATTCACTTACCTATATACATATTTTTCAGTGTAGATAGTGTCCCTTTGATCCTGAGGAAGTGCCCAGATCTTTATGACACGATAGGCACGAAACATGTCGATCATTTGAGAGCAGGGCACACACCACTAGTAACATTACGTCTAGTCCTTTGCCCCTCTCACACTTTCTTATTTTAGGCAGTTTACCTTTTGAATAAATATCGACTAGGACTAACTGACCTATTTTAATTCACATGTCTTTCCACATCTACACATACTAGGGCCCTTACCCCCACTGCACCCACCGGCAGGAATAAAAGATCCCCGACAAAGAGCCCCGGTTCCGGGTGCCCGTCAGGAATTGCAGCGCCGACCTGACGAGGGCAGGCTCAAATGATGAAGCATGACACCCAGTTCTCTGGGTGTGTGAGAGCCCTAGTTCCAACAAGGAGAACTCCTTCTCCTTAAATAACCTGATAGCGGTTGCTTTGATTCCATTGTCTCTATGAGCCCTACTCCTTTCCATTACTTGTCCTGGAGGAACTTCGTACTCGATTTGTACACATCATCTAACTTCTCAGTACAACATGTGTGGACAACAGGTTCCAGGTTGTGCTATGGGAAACCATTAGGCTGTGTCACAGTACCCATTTACTGGTGTCACGTTCCACACACACACCACAGTGACATGTCTGGACAGATGCGCCACAGGCATCACAGCTCATTGACAGGTAGATTCCCAGTGACCCTGCCTTGCCACATGGACACTGGCATGACATGGCGTATCATGTACACGTCAGAAAAACAAACATGACTCCCACAGGTAGTGGCCCCTGTCGCCTCCGCAGGACAGACATGGACGCCAGTGACGCACAACATCAAAGTCCATGCACAAACAATGTTGATGTGGAGACTGTCTCCCATCATGCACATGGAATCAGAGACATCGGAAACACAACATGCACACAGACTGTGGAGGGACATCACTATTGTGGCAATGGGTCACCCTGTGACGTACATGCCTTCCCCCATGGGACCCTGGGGGTATGTGACATGTCATACACATACACAACCTGGAAATGTGACCATGCCACATGCTCCGAAATGAACTGTTGCACATCACAGTGGTCATGTGCACAACACACAAAGGACCCTGTCCCCATGAACACATGCACAGCCTGGGTGTGGCTGCCCACAAGTGCCACCACAGAAACCACATGTTAACCCCCATACACAGAAAAGGTAATGCAGCCTTACATGCCTTAGGAAACAGTGTGGACTGGGTGTGGTGTTGTAGGTGCGCCCCTGAGTCTCTGGCAGGTTTATGTGGCTGGCATACGTTCACCAGTGACAAGCATGGTGACATATGCGACTGACCTGTACAGGTACGCATTATACAGCAATGGACCGATCGGTGTGCCCGGCCGGCCCATTGCATCTGTTGTGAGCGGGTACGCGTTGTACAGCAATGGACCGATCGGTGTGCCCGGAAGGCCCATTGCATCTGTTGTGAGCGGCTATGCGTTGTACAGCAATGGACCGATCGGTGTGCCCGGCCGGCCCATTGCATCTGTTGTGAGCGGGTACGCGTTGTACAGCAATGGACCGATCGGTGTGCCCGGCCGGCCCATTGCATCTGCTGTGAGCGGGTACGCGTTGTACAGCAATGGACCGATCGGTGTGCCCGGCCGGCCCATTGCATCTGTTGTGAGCGGGTACACGTTGTACAGCAATGGACCGATCGGTGTGCCCGGCCGGCCCATTGCATCTCTTGTGAGCGGGTACGCGTTGTACAGCAATGGACCGATCGGTGTCCCCGGCCGGACCATTGCATCTGTTGTGAGCGGGTACGCGTTGTACAGCAATGGACCGATCGGTGTGCCCGGCCGGCCCATTGCATCTGCTGTGAGCGGGTACGCGTTGTACAGCAATGGACCGAGCGGTGTGCCCGGCCGGCCCATTGCATCTGCTGTGAGCGGGTACGCGTTGTACAGCAATGGACCGAGCGGTGTGCCCGGCCGGCCCATTGCATCTGTTGGGAGCGGGTACGCGTTGTACAGCAATGGACCGATCGGTGTGCCCGGCCGGCCCATTGCATCTGTTGGGAGCGGGTACGCGTTGTACAGCAATGGACCGAGTGGTGTGCCCGGCCGGCCCATTGCATCTGTTGGGAGCGGGTACGCGTTGTACAGCAATGGACCGAGCGGTGTGCCCGGATGGCCCATTGCATCCGTTGGGAGCGGGTACGCGTTGTACAGCAATGGACCGATCGGTGTGCCCGGCCGGCCCATTGCATCTGTTGGGAGCGGGTACGCGTTGTACAGCAATGGACCGAGCGGTGTGCCCGGCCTGCCCATTGCATCTGTTGGGAGCGGTTACGCGTTGTACAGCAATGGACCGAGCGGTGTGCCCGGCCGGCCCATTGCATCTGTTGGGAGCGGGTACGCGTTGTACAACAATGGACCGAGCGGTGTGCCCGGCCGGCCCATTGCATCTGTTGGGAGCGGGTACGCGTTGTACAGCAATGGACCGAGCGGTGTGCCCGGCCGGCCCATTGCATCTGTTGGGAGCGGGTACGTGTTGTACAGCAATGGACCGATCGGTGTGCCCGGCCGGCCCATTGCATCTGTTGGGAGCGGGTACGCGTTGTACAGCAATGGACCGATCGGTGTTTCCGGCCGGCCCATTGCATCTGTTGGGAGCGGGTACGCGTTGTACAGCAATGGACCGAGCGGTGTTTCCGGCCGGCCCATTGCATCTGTTGGGAGCGGGTACGCGTTGTACAGCAATGGACCGATCGGTGTGCCCGGCCGGCCCATTGCGTCTGTTGTGAGCGGGTACGCGTTGTACAGAAATGGACCGATCGGTGTGCCCGGCCGGCCCATTGCGTCTGTTGTGAGCGGGTACGCGTTGTACAGCAATGGACCGAGCGGTGTGCCCGGCCGGACCATTGCATCTGTTGGGAGCGGGTACGCGTTGTACAGCAATGGACCGAGCGGTGTTTCCGGCCGGCCCATTGCATCTGTTGGGAGCGGGTACGCGTTGTACAGCAATGGACCGATCGGTGTGCCCGGCCGGCCCATTGCGTCTGTTGTGAGCGGGTACGCGTTGTACAGAAATGGACCGATCGGTGTGCCCGGCCGGCCCATTGCGTCTGTTGTGAGCGGGTACGCGTTGTACAGCAATGGACCGAGCGGTGTGCCCGGCCGGCCCATTGCGTCTGTTGGGAGCGGGTACGCGTTGTACAGCAATGGACCGATCGGTGTGCCCGGCCGGCCCATTGCATCTGTTGTGAGCGGGTACGCGTTGTACAGCAATGGACCGAGCGGTGTGCCCGGCCGGCCCATTGCATCTGTTGAGAGCGGGTACACGTTGTACAGCAATGGACCGAGCGGTGTGCCCGGCCGGCCCATTCCATCTGTTGTGAGCGGGTACGCGTTGTACAGCAATGGACCGAGCGGTGTGCCTGGCCGGCCCATTGCATCTGTTGGGAGCGGGTACGCGTTGTATCCCGACATAGGCGTTGTACAGCAATGGACCGAACGGTGCGCACGCGTTGGCTGGGGCCTGGCATGGCAACGGACGCGTATTCGAAGCTTCAACGAGTCTGATGCAGTGAATTCAGTTGGCCAGCCACAACAATGTTGCAAAATCATGGGTGTCATGAACTTGGATTTTTGAAGGATGCTGTGGGCGTGTATTACTGCTGCTATTCCATGGATTGGTCAGATTCAGAAGATGCAAACGACTTGGACCTATCACTTTGGACACATGGGACAGTATCTGCCTCTGCAGCACACATATAATGCTGGCTGTTCCCCTGAGAACTCACTTGCCTGCACTACATGCTCCAGGACGACACCTGCCACCAACACTGCTGCTGTCTCTGCATCCTCTGGCTACTGCAATGGCACGTACTGTGGAGAGAGCCCCAGCCTTCAGCCTTGAGGAGAACCAGGCCCTGCTGGACAGCCTCCTTCCACAGTACAGCAAGCTGTATGGGAAACCAGGGGAGCAGGTGAGTGTGCTGTCCACTGCCTTACTAATTTTGCATGTTGTCTGACTAGCAGGACTTACAGTGTGCACACCACTGGCTAGCATGCTCACTGAGTAGTTCTGACCCCCAAAGTGTGTAGTTACATGCACTGAACAGGTACAGTGCAGTAACAGTGCATTCCAACAAGGTTTACTTCCCATGCAATGATACCATGTAGTAACTGCTGCCAAACTGTTCATAGCCATCGTTGCACTGCCTGTGTACATCATGTGCCCCAGTGATTGAGACATGTATATCCAACTGTGTGATGCACGTATATGTTGCATGTGTAGTAATGGCATTTTCACTTTGTCATCCTCACAGGTTGATGCCCACCAGAACTAGGAAATCTGGCTGACCATCGCCCGGGCAGTAGGATCCGTGGGGGACTACAAGCGCCGGATCCGCAACTGCCAGAAGAGGTGGCAGGACCTTCGAGGCTGGACCCGGAGGATCGCAAGGGTCCAGCTGAAGCTGTCGCCTCCTCGCAGGAGGGGCGGACACCGGACCCTGACCCCCCACATGCTCAGGATCCTGGCGGTGGTCTTCCCTGACCTGGATGGGCAGCTGAAGGCCAGACAGCAGCAAGGAGGGGGTGAGTCCATGACAGCACTGTGCACTTTGTCTGACATGCTATGTGCCCTCCTCTGGCCTGGTTAAACTTCCACAGTACATCAGTCTTGTGGTCCAGGACCCATGTCCCTCTATTGTGACATGCCCACTCCTCATCTGATACGCATATGTGTGGCCCTTACAGTCAGGAAATTGTGTCACTTGGGGACTGTGTCATTGCATTTTGCTTTGCTCAAGGTGGGGGACAGCATTTGTTCCGGTGACTATGTTGTGGGATTCATGGGTGGGTCAATTGCTTACACAATGCCCAAGTTCTGACATGTAATCTGGGTGTAACTTTGATATGTGGTCCACTTGCTGATCTGATTCACCACATGTCCCTGGGGTATTTGGCACACCCCCATGCTGCAGGTGGGAAGAATGTTTGGGCCTCAGGAGTATGTATATCAAGTGTGTCACACATGCTTAGACACCTGCCTACTGTCCAGGACTCATCCCTCTTACAGGTGGAGCTGGACAGTCATGCCTACTCCAGGGCATACAATAGACTCTGTACTCCCACTCCCGTGGATCATCTGACATGTTGTGATCAGTGACATGTTCCCTCAGGTGTCTGCCTCTGTGTCATTGTGCTGTGGCTTCGTTGTCAGGACTACTGGTATGTTTGTCGGTTAGGGTTCAGCATGCCATCTGAGATGTGACCATGAGAGACGATACTTCTGTGACTTATAGATGTTTGATCACTTGACTCTGCACACAGGTGTATGCGACTGTGACTTTCAGGCAGCTGTTATTCATTCACAGCCCACTGTGAGGTGCTCAGGTTCTGAGAGTTGTGTTTCATGTCCCCCATATGTCCAATTGGCATGACGTGGACAAATACTAGTTCAGATGATGTGGTGTGTGGGGGATGGACATGTGCACTTGTCAGTTACATAACTTGCATTCCCCATGTCCTAGGATTGTGACACAGTGCAGACTGTTGTTGGCTGGCTGCCATGGCCATGTGACCGGAGACAGTGATGTATGACTTTGCACGCATGCCTGTGTCATGGCATTAAACTTCCTAAGAGTGATCCTGCAGGGGAGTGACATGTGCAACATGCACCCCATTGTGGCATGGACTATCCGGACATGGGTGCATCATGGTGTCTGGTGCTGGTATGCATCACATGCATTTCTATTTAGACTCTGGCCATCCCTTTCTCCGGACACCTGCACTGACTCAGTGGCAAGAGATGTGATGTGTGCATGTTCACATACTTCACCGTGTTCCCTGCAGTGTCCAACAACTGTGTAGGTGGTGCATGTGTCCACACTGGGGTCTTACCATCAGATAGGCACCAGACAGATGGGTGCAAGGGCAGGAGGGGTGTGAGTCCCATGGTTGACCATCAGACTGACAATTGGCTTCTCCAAATCTGTGTGAGGAGTTTTGGCAATGTTCAACTAAGGATGCCAGGGCTGGCTCTGTAAGTGCTGTACTTACTGTGGTGTGTGCGGTCAGTGCAGGTGACTGATGTTTGTCTGTTTCACTAATTTTTTGCAGATACATCCACGGCCACAGGAGGGGACAGCTCCACGGACCAGGAGGAGCAGCGGAGCCAGACTGGGTCAGCATCCGACGCAGTGGTCAGAGGGACCCAGTGGCACGGAGGGCGAGGGGAGCCACACCGAGGAGTCCTCAGCACCATCCACCTCAGCTGAGGACCACAGCAGCTTGGAGGATGACTCCCTTGTGGAGGCGGGTGTCAGCAGCCACCACACCCCCGCTAGTCTGTCTGGCCCCGCCACCACCACCACCAGCACCGCCCTCCCACTGGCTCCAATTCCAGAGGTCCATGGAGGCTCCTGTGTTCGGGAGCGTGTCTCCTTCATGCCAGGCACCGCACCCCCTGCCCCTGTGTCCCCTGCTGCCCTGAGTGAGGAGTCTGTGTACCTACTTTGGCAGCTCCATGTAGGGCAGACAGCAATGCTGAGTGTCCTCCATGCACACACCACTCTGTTGACACAGCTGATGTCGTTCATGGAGGGCATCTCGACGGGTATGTCTGCCCTACAGAGGAGCAATAAGTCCATGGACTCCTCCCTGACGGCAGCAGTGTCCCTCCTCCAACAGTCCCTCCCACCTCCTACCTCTGCCCCATCCACACTTCCTGGCACCCTACCTGTCCAAAGCACATGCACACCTGCACAATCACCCAAACACACAGACACGAGCAGCACAGACACACCCAAAAGAAAGGCAAGACGTGCACACAAGCATCCTCAGGGGACAGATACCACACACACAGGGGATGGGGAACAGACACACACACAGGCATCCACAGTCACTCCACAGTCCTCCAAATCCTCTCCCTCCAAGACCCCTTCCCTTGCCTCACCTGCAACCCCACCTACACAGCAGGTCTTCCTCTGTGACCTCGGCCTCTTCCCCTCCGATCCTGCAGATCCGGCATACCGGGGGACGAGGACGTCCACCCACACAGAGGGGAGTGCCCCTCACCCCCCGGACACCCTCCCCCAGGCGCAGGCAGACTGAGGACCCCATTCGGAAGTCCTCTCGGACCAGGAAGGGCAAGACCCCACCACCACCACCACGCAGCTCCACCACCCAGTCTCTCTCCTCCATCCCCCAGGCCACCACTCCACAGGTTCCACCGCCACACCCTGCCCCAGGTTCCCCCACACACCGATACCGCATCCCCAAACTGCTTAGGCCCTCCCCCCCTGCCACTTGCTCTTCCACCCCCAACCCAGACGCTCAGCATGTTTGTGCCACTGGTGTGGAGACCGGGTCCCCCCCCTCTGTCCTGCCCACCTCATCTGCCCCCCCTTCCACTCCCTTGGAGGCATGCACTGCAGTGGAGTCCACAACCACCCCGTCTGACTCGGGCACTGCAGTGGGGACCCAGTCCACTCCATCAGACCAGCCCACTCCAGTCGTTGCAGCACCAACACCATCTGACTTGTGCCCTACAGTGGTGCCGGCCCCCCCTGAGTCAGACACCTCCACTGCAGTTGCCGGTGACACTCCTGCACCCACCACCCCTTCACTGCCTCACTCTGGCATCCCCTGATCCTGTCCCTGCAGTGCCTGGCCTGCCCCTTGTATGCCCCTCCAGGGGGGATGTCCCCTGTCCCTACCAGTGCAGGCAAGCAATGGGTGATAAGTTGTCATATATCACCCTGTTGGGACTGTGTATTTGGACTGGCCATTGGCCTTAGTTTAATTTGGACTTCTGATTTTTTATTGACATTTGCTGACTAAAGCCTATTTTTGTTTACTTGTGGTTTTTCTTTTGATGTACATGATGTAGATGAGTATCATCATGCATTTGCAGTTGTAATAGTGTTCAGATCAGGAAAATGAAGTGTTGCAGTGATGGATTCCATGTGGTCCATGGGATATGTGTCCTGTTGTAGTATGGATCTATGGCATCCTCTGCTGCAGTCTGAGGGTGTGATGTTCAGCATATGACACAGGGATGTACGTTTTGCATTTGTAAATTATCATCTTTGTCTTACAGTGATGCACATCTGGTGGGCTTACCACTGTTCAATGTTTCTATTTCCCTGACTGTGTGCGCATCTCCACTGGACATGCAGTTTAACACACCAATGTTGAAGGACTCATCAGTGTATACAGTGCACCTTGCTTGACACGTGTTTTGGGTGTATGCAGATGACTGACGTGACACTCCCATACCCAGGCTGATGTGAGCAGAGCCTTAAGTGTGTTGTAGTTGTTGACTCACTGACCGAGTGTTCTGCCGACATGTTTGAGTCGTGCACAGACAAGGTTTGGCACAGCGGACCTTCCACAGCAGTGGAGTGCCCTCATGGCAGTGTGTAATCCCATGACATTGCCTGGGCCCGTGTTTTGTGTTGTGTAAGCATGTCTATGCGTGTACCCTTCCCTTTTCCTACACAGGCTGTGTCCCTACGGATGTTCCTGTTTCTGATGCTTGCTGAGTTGTTCTGTGTTCATCCAGCATCTTGGACCTGGTTACTCCAGGATGTGGGTGCATGGCAAACTAAGGTTCATCAGGTTGTCATCCCAGGTTGTCTTTGTTGTCAGGGCTGGGGATGTGGGCAAACGCAGATGGGACACATTCAGGATTCCCCTTGGCACTTGTTGGTTACACATGTCATGTAATTTACAGTCTGTGGTAGCTTTCAGTGATTGTGACACGTTGTGTGTGTGACTGCTGCCACTCCTCAGGGTCAGAGCTGCAATGTTGGAAGTTGTGTAATTGTGTTCTTTGTGTGTCACCTTGTCTTCTTCATTGGTGTGTGACTATGGCCGGGATCCCATTGATTGTGGTGGATTTCACGTCATGCCCATGTACCGCGTAGTGTGCAGTGTGTCAGACATTCACGAGTCTTGTTGACTGGCCATGTGTGATGGGTTTCTGCACCTTAGTTCCCACCACCACCCCTGGGATTGTAATGGGTGCATGTGCAATGTCACCAGTCCATATGAGCTTCACTGATGCACATTGGTGGAGATCAAGGTGTGTGGTGTTGAGTGTGTGCAAATGTGAGTTGTTGCATGGCTAGACCCCTACCTCCATATTGGCCATGGCTGGCAGGCCGTGCTGATTGATTTGTGCTTGTGTAGGTGTGATGGTAGTTTGTTGCTCAGGACACATGGCTGTGGTTCACAGTGTGAATGACATCTACTTTTGTCATCACAGTGGGATTATCATGCAGGCTAGTGTCACCACAATGTGGGGTCCCTGGGGGTAGTGCTGTGGTGGGTCTGTCTCTTGCTGTGTTAGTTGCTGTTCCTACAAGCTAGTGTGACATGTGTAATTTGGGCTCCTCTCATCTAACAATGCCTCTTTGCCCACATAGGGGAATCCGATCCATGAGTAACTTTTGTATGGCACTGTATACACATCTGTGTAATTGGAATTCAGGCCTCCTCATGTGTTGTGTGGTTGCCTGGGGACACTGGCACACACCCCCATCACCTGTTGTGTTTGATATGCAGTGTGAGTCTGCCTGTTTGTGTTTGTGCATTTGCACCACTGCATTGGCATATCTTGAGTGTGCCATTGGCTGTATGTTGTTTGGTGGCTTTCCCCTGCTGTCCCTGGGACTCCTAGGTCATCAGTCAGCACAATAATCATGGTTTGTATGTCCCATTGCTGCCATGGTATAGTATTTGTTCACCTGACATCTACAGTCTCCACAGGATATCTACATTTGTGTGTCCATTGGTGCAGATATGTGGGTCTGCATTATGATGGTCACTTCTGTCATTGTGTTATTTGTGAATGTTGACAATGTGAGCCCCCATGGGTGATGTTTGTATGCACATGGCCAAAACGATGTTTTATTGCCACTGCACTGTTTGCCTCACCCAATCTATGTTGCTATGGGACACAAGCACTACTATGCCACTGATGTGTTTGTTGTTGTGTGACCAGGAATCATCCATGCAGTTTGGCTTTGGCAGCTTTTACCCTGACTACACTTCCCTTTTGGTCACTGTGGTGATGGGGCTTTGGGCCCCATTGCCACACTGTTCAAAATGTGCATCAGCTATGGACCCCACACCTACCTTTTGGTCACTGTGGTGATGGGGCTTTGGGCCCCATTGCCACACTGTTCAAAATGTGCATCAGCTATGGACCCCACACCTACCTTTTGGTCACTGTGGTGATGGGGCTTTGGGCCCCATTGCCACACTGTTCAAAAGGTGCATCAGCTATGGACCTCACACCTACCTTTTGGTCACTGTGGTGATGGGGCTTTGGGCCCCATTGCCACACTGTTCAAAAGGTGCATCAGCTATGGACCCCACACCTACCTTTTGGTCACTGTGGTGATGGGGCTTTGGGCCCCATTGCCACACTGTTCAAAAGGTGCATCAGCTATGGACCCCACACTTACCTTTTGGTCGCTGTATTGATGGGGTGTTCAACCCCATTGCCACAGTGGCCATGGTCGGCTTGCATTGTGGAGGCCACACATATTTATGTGTGACACATGTGCTAGGGGGTCACATTGTATGTTCAATGTCATGTTCAGTGTTGTAGGCATTTGACACAGACTACACACGCTTGTCATGGTGTTGGGGGGGATGTAATTATCAGACATTCCTTATGTGGGAGTATGCTGGTTGTGTCATGCATTACCCGTCCTACGAGTAGGGGTGGAGGTAGTGGCAGGCATCCATCCCCCTAAGGGTGGGGATGGTAGTAGTGGCAGGCATCCAGCCCCCCCTGAGTAGGGATGGTGGTAGTGGTAGGCATCCAGGCCCCCCTGAGTAGGGGTGGTGGTAGTGGTAGGCATCCATCCCCCTAAGGGTGGGGATGGTAGTAGTGACAGGCATCCAGCCCCCTATGAGTGGGGATGGTAGTAGTGATGGGCATCCAGCCCCCATGAGTGGGGATGGTAGTAGTGATGGGCATCCAGCCCCTATGAGTAGGGGTACTGGTAGTGATGGGCATCCAGCCCCCTATGAGTAGGTGGTACTGTTAGTGATGGGCATCCAGCCCCCTATGAGTAGGGGTACTGGTAGTGGTAGGCATCCATCCCCCTAAGGGTGGGGATGGTAGTAGTGACAGGCATCCAGGCCCCCTTGAGTAGGGGTGGTGGTAGTGGCAGGCATCCAGCCCCCCCTGAGTAGGGGTGGTGGTAGTGACAGGCATCCAGGCCACCCTGAGTAGGGGTGGTGGTAGTGGCAGGCATCGGTGGGGATGGTAGTAGTGACAGGCATCCAGGCCCCCATGAGTAGGGGTGGTGGTAGTGGCAGGCATCCAGCCCCCCCTGAGTAGGGGTGGTGGTAGTGGTAGGCATCCAGCTCCCTAAGGGTGGGGATGGTAGTAGTGACAGGCATCCAGCCCCCTATGAGTGGGGATGGTAGTAGTGATGGGCATCCAGCCCCCTATGAGTGGGGATGGTAGTAGTGATGGGCATCCAGCCCCCTATGAGTAGGGGTACTGGTAGTGATGGGCATCCAGCCCCCTATGAGTAGGTGGTACTGTTAGTGATGGGCATCCAGCCCCCTATGAGTAGGGGGTACTGGTGGTGGTAGGCATCCATCCCCCTAAGGGTGGGGATGGTAGTAGTGACAGGCATCCAGGCCCCGCTGAGTAGGGGTGGTGTTAGTGGTAGGCAACCATCCCTCTATGAGTGGGGATGGTAGTAGTGACAGGCATCCAGGCCCACATGAGTAGGGGTGGTGGTAGTGGTAGGCATCCATCCCCCTATGAGTGGGGATGGTAGTAGTGCTAGGCATCCAGGCCCCCATGAGTAGGTGTGGTGGTAGTGACAGGCATCCAGGCCCCCATGAGTAGGGGTGGTGGTAGTGGTAGGCATCCATCCCGCTAAGGGTGGAGATGGTAGTAGTGACAGGCATCCAGACCCCCTGAGTAGGGGTGGTGGTAGTGGCAGGCATCCAGCCCCCCCTGAGTAGGGGTGGTGGTAGTGGCAGGCATCCAGCCCCCTAAGGGTGGGGATGGTAGTAGTGACAGGCATCCAGCCCCCCCTGAGTAGGGGTGGTGGTAGTGGCAGGCATCCAGTCCCCCCTGAGTGGGGTGGTGGTAGTGGCAGGCATCCAGCCCCCCCTGAGTAGGGGTGGTGGTAGTGGCAGGCATCCAGCCCCCCCTGAGTAGGGATGGTGGTAGGGTGGTGTTGGTGGTAGGCATCCATCCCCCTATGGGTGTGTATGGCATTGGTGATGGCCATCCCACCCCTATGGTTCTGCTGTTGCTAGTGTACGTCATTTGTGCATCCCTATGTGTGTGTGACATATTTCTGGTACGTGTCGTTTGTTTGTGTTGTTGGTGTTTGACTTACCGTCTGCGCCGTATGCGTCCGTGCCGGTCCCGGTAATAGATGTAGAGTATAAGTAGGACCTGCGCAATGGGATTCATGCTTGGATCGTCTCGTTCGGGTTTCTCGTGTCTTCGACTCGTACTCGTAGCAGGCTTGTTCGTCTCGTAGCCGTGGATCGTCTTGTGGCGCGAAACGGAGCTTATGTACGGCTCGCCCGGATGCTCAAACGTCCTGGACGTAGCGACGGGTTCGGCGCGTACGGAGTGCGCATCGTACTTGTCCGGCCGGAAGGTGCTGTGTATTTGCTCCGTACGACTCGATTCGGCGTTTACGGATCCGGCTCGGGCGGGGAACAGGAGCTGGATTGGGTATCTACAGCTCGCTCGGAATCTGGGTTGTTTTACGCATCGTACTTGTTCATCCGGACGAGTGTTCGAATCGGTCGGGAAACACGCACTCGGCTGGTTTTTTTTCCGGACGAATACTGTTAGGTGCGCTTCCGGCCGAGATCGGAATCGACCCCTGAGTTGTTAAACCTTAAACAAGGATCTAAGGATCTTATGACTTGCATCTCCTGCTTTAACAGATTGGTGGCCGAAGCCTGTTGGCCGGAAGTCAAACGAGGGGCTCTTTTTTACAAAGGCTTGAGAGATGAACTAAAAGATATGTTAGCACAAGTGGTTGATCCTCCAGAAACCTGTGATGCAATAATCGATCTAGTAGTAAAATTGGATCACCGTTTGCATGAGAGAAAAAGGGAGAAAGGGCGTACTGAATCCAAGTATCCCACTATTAGAGAAAGGAAGCCAGAAATGGACAAACCAGT
The DNA here is from genome assembly GCA_963921515.1 of Calotriton arnoldi. Classification (NCBI taxonomy): domain Eukaryota; kingdom Metazoa; phylum Chordata; class Amphibia; order Caudata; family Salamandridae; genus Calotriton; species Calotriton arnoldi. The sequence continues at coordinate 703,848 of CAWUFW010009743.1, read as the reverse complement.
CGAGGAGCCAGAACCCATGCAAATAGGTAGTATTAATGGGCCCTTGAGCCAGGAAGAAAGGCAGAGACGACGGTCTAATAATCTGTGTCTCTATTGCAGCAAATCAAGTCATTTTCTGAGGGATTGCCGTGTTAAACCTCAAAGACGCACGGAGTCGGGAAACTGACTCGCCTGAGCATGGTGGAGACGAATCGCTCAGGTGAAACAGGTTTACTGGTCTCCCACTTGGTATGGTTAAATCCCACTTCCTACCCTCTACAGCATTTTTTTCATTCAGCCCAGCTCAGTTGGGGTGATCAACGCATAGACGTACAACTCATGCTCGACTCAGGTGCCATTGGGAACTTTATTGATTCAGCCTGGGTAGAGAACATGCAGTAGCGGCCCGTGGTGGGAGTGCTGCCAGGCGGTGACGCAGGGCGGGGGAGGTGCAGGGTGGGGGGTAGTAAACTCTGGAATACGTCCGCACAGAGGTAAGTAAACAAAAAAAAAATGAATTTCGTTGCGCGTGCTGCATCGCATTTTGTCACTCATACCACCACACAGCTAGATGTGCTCCTTCTAGATCAATATCATGAAATCATTCATTTCGATGTTATTTCCTCACCACAGTTCCAAGCCATCATTGGTCTTCCTTGGTTGATGAAACACAACCCTGACATTAATTGGGAAAGTCATACCACAGTTTTCACTTCTGAGTATTGTAAGAACCACTGTCTGGAGTCTTCTATAGCAGTGCAACATGTGGCTGGTAGTACTGATTGTACAGTACCTGTATTACCTAACTGTTATGAAGGGTTCAGAGATGTGTTCGACAAAGAGAAGGCTTCTGCTCTGCCACCCCATCGACCTTGTGACAGTCGTATAGACCTAGTACCCGGTGCCAAAATCCTGTGTAGTCGCATATATGCATTGACTGAAAAAGAAAAAACTTATTTGAGGGAATACTTAGATGACATGTTACAGAAAGGTTTCATTCACCCCTCTCGCTCTGCAGCGTCCTCCCCTCTTTTTTTTATACCAAAACGGGAAGGGGGTCTTAGGTGTTGCATTGACTACAGAGCCCTTAATTGCGTGACTATCAAGAATCGGTATCCTTTGCCTCTGATACAAACTTTGCTCGACCAAGTGAAAACGGCATCTATATTCACCAAACTGGATTTGAGAGGTGCGTATCACTTGGTTCGAGTAAGAGCAGGGGATGAGTGGAAGACTGCCTTTTGAACAAAGTTCGGACTGTATGAGTACTTAGTAATGCCCAAACTTAAGCGCAAAGGTGCACCACTTCTTAACAAGAAACAACAGACACATTACAAATCATCAGATCCGTGTCCATAATATTTTCCATATATTTTCTTCTTTTATTTTTCGAAATATTCTTGATACGTAAAAAAACCACAGCCGACGCGTTTCGTCCAATAATGGACTTCTTCAGGGCTTGATATGGCCAAAGAAATATATACGGCGACCTCGAACGATCTCCTCCGAGGACGTACTTAGTAATGCCCTTTGGGCTGTGTAATGCCCCTGCGGCTTTTCAGTTCTTTATTGATGACGTCTTAAGAGAGACCTTGGATTTAAACACCATTGCTTACATCGATGATATCCTGATCTACTCTTCAACTGTGGAAGAACATGTCAGACATGTAAAGAGTGTCCTAACACGTCTCAGAGATAACCACCTTTACGCAAAAATAGACAAATGTGAATTTCATGTTTCTGAAGTCACCTTCTTAGGCTTTGTTTTGTCAGCGAAAGGGGTGACTATGGACCCCCAAAAGGTTGCTGTCATCACTATGTGGCCCTCTCCTCGTTCAGTTAAGGAAGTGCAGAGCTTTCTGGGCTTCGCCAATTTTTATAGAAGATTTATACAAGGATTTGCAACTCTTACAACTCCCATCACCAGACTCTTGAAAAAAGGGAGGTTGTTCAACTGAACACCAGAAGCTGAAAAAGCTTTTACCTGTTTAAAAGAGGCTTTTGTCACAGCCCCTGTTTTGATACATCCTGACACTTCACATCCTTTTCTATTGAAGACAGATGCCTCCCAAGTTGCTATAGGAGGAGTGTTGTCTCAGAGAGACAGACAGACAGACAGGGCATCTACATCCTGTAGCTTACTATTCTCATAAACTAACACCTGCTGAAGTAAATTACTCTGTAGGGGACAGGAAGTTATTGGTAATAAAAAGGGCCTTTGAAGAATGGCGTCAGTACCTGCTTGGGGCTTTGCACACTGTAACTGTCATCACCGATCACAGAAATCTGCAGTTCTTGAAGGCAGCCAGGGCCTTATCCATGAGAGAGTTGAGATGGACCCATTTTTTTAGTGACTTTGATTACGTCATTCAGTTTCAGGCTGGCACTAAACACAGCAAGGCTGATGCCTTATCCCGTTTTGGCTATGAAGTCCCTGATGAGCAGAAAACACAAGACCCGGCTTTCATTCTAAGTCCTGATCGTGTTTTAGGGGGTACCTTCTCAGAAGAATTGTTTATTAAGGAAGTGGCTCTTGCACACAAATCAGATGAACTCAGGAATCTCGAGACCAAACACAACGGGGTCAGGAGTAATACCTTAGGGGCTCATTATGATGGCGGGAGGATCGCCACCGCTGGGCCGGCGGTGGCGATCCTCCCGCCATCACAATGTGATTCACCCACCGCCAAATTAGGATGGCGTGGGAATCTCATTGGTACCGCGGCGGGCGGAAAGTCCATCCGCCATGGTCCCGCAAGGCGGTCCTTTTCTTCCCCCCTTGCGGAACCCGGAACCAGGGCATCATTGCAGCAGTGCCGTGCAGGCACCGCCGTAGTGATTAGGATGATCCCTTCCGCCTGTCTTTTTGCAGCAGATATCCCGCCGTAAAAAGACAGGCGGAGACTAGCTTTGGGGCCCGTTACGGGCCCCCTCTGTGGGGGGGGGGGCAGTTGTGCACTGGGGGGGTACCCATGGTAACCCCTCCATATCCATGCACAAGGTGGCAGGCACCGCGTGGTGCCTGCCACATTGTGCATGGAAATGCACAACATGGCCATTTGACATTGCGGCGGGCGCTGCAGCCAGCAGCATCCGCCGCAATGTTAAATTGCCAGATGCGACCGCCGCGGTGGCGGTCGCATCATAATTAGGGGTGCGGGACCGCCACATTACAGGCGAGCGGTCCCGTTACCGCTGGGATGTGGGGCGGACTCAAGTCTGCCCGCCATCCTAATGACCCCCTTAGTCTTTGTTCAAGATGGCTTAGTTCTCCCTACTCAATCTCTTCAGGCACAAGCACTGAGATAGGATGGCGGCAGCGTGATCACTGCAGCAACTCCTCTCCCTAGCTCCGTGCTCCGTTGAGCATAACGGCACACACTTACGGGTGATTCGCGGACTCCATCCTGCGTCTCAATTGGGTCTGTGTCGGCAGCCAGCGATTCACGGATGCCCTGGCTGGGGGTGAGCAGGCGACCCGAGCTACCGGCTGAGGCACCGGACGGCTTCTCCTCGCAGAGGAGCTGCAGGGGCGGCAGTGGGAAGTCAGTTGATGCGCTGGTGAGAGCAGCGTGTTCATTGCGCTCCACCCTGTGGTTGTTGGCAAGAACTGCAGCTAAGGTGGGACACAGGCTGGTTCAACTGAACTTCCATACTACAACGAGCTTCAATCTTGTATTCGGGAGGATAAATCAACAAAGCAATTGAAGGAAGTGGTGATCAGAAAATCACCGCAAATACAGCAGCCTCAAGGTAATAGTCTGGAGTCTCCCTTGGGTACTGGTGTATTGGCAGGTAAATCCAATGAGCCTCGCAACGCCAAGAAGCAAGTAGAGAGTGGAGGGGCAGGGAGACGGAGGATTCAGACTGAGCGTACCGCTGGGCGGAAAGGGACGAACATAAAAGCTTTGGAAGAAGTGGCAGCAGCCTCTGAGGGGGATAAGTCAAACGCACTTTCTGTACCACCTCAACCTGCCATCACTGATTTATTTAAAAAAACCGGAGATGGTATTTCGGAGGATATAACAGAACCCCTTGGTTACTCAGACCCGGAGTTGGCTGTTCTTAATCGGCCAGGAATATTAAAGATGTCCGGGAAGAAAAGGGAACAGAATATGGTGATAACAGGGAGGTTGATAATGGAACTTTACCTGACCACCAAACCTGTGGGCCGCCGTCAATACCTGTTGGAGCTTCTGGGGAGGTGGGAGGTGCCATTTGTCCTGAAGAACTGTCTCTAGTAGCTGGTGATATAATCTCCGATGGAACAGATACGTTTTTCTCACTTACTGAGGAGTCATTATCCGGTGTATCTGACTCAGACCATAGCGAGATCAATGATAGTTAGTCTTCATCAGGCTCCAGCACCCTGGGAGCACCCGAGACAGCCCTGAAGTGACAGAAATCTTGGATGAACTCTAAAGGGGCTAAAGGTCATAGCGAGACTCAGAAAAATAAGGGAAGGCGCTCAGGTGGCCCTGGTTTGAAGTGGGACTATTCCCACACGAGGATAATTGGTCCAACGGGATTGACAACTGAACAGACGGAATCTTCGCCGGGTCACCTCAGGCAAAGGGAATAACAGATACGAACTCCGCTTTGAGTATGATTCTGGAGTCTATAAAAGAACATCGTGCTGAGACTCGGGCAGATGGAAAGAAGGCAAGGCAGGCCTCTAAAAAATTGAAGGGGGCAGTGCGGAAAGTCTGCAAAACCTGTGCAGAGATCAGTGAACGGATGAACTTTCTGGAAGAAAGAACAACGGTGGTCGAAAAGGAGTTGTCTGATGTTAAAGAAGAAACTAAAACCCACGATGCACAGCTCACCGACGCTATGTGGAAGCTGGAGGACATGGAGAATCGTATGAGTAGAAATAACCTCTGCTTCCTAGGGATAAAGGAAGGCTTGGAAGGGGAGGACATTCGTTCTTTCATTGTAAATCTCCTTGAAAAAGCTTTCCCTGAGCTTACAGGGTGGGAATGGGAACGGGAAGTCCAGAGGGTTCATCGGTTCCCTTTTACCAGATACAAAAATTCTGGCAGAGATTTAAACCAACCAAGGGCCATTTTGGTTTTCTTTGGCAATTATATGCTTAGGCAAGCTATATTCGAGAGAGCTCGACCCGAGGCCAGAAGGCAATATAAAGAGTCCTCTTTTTTTGTACGCCCCGATTTCTGTCATGTTACCGTAGAGCGTAGATGGCGACTTCGGCAACTGATCAAGCCCTTTCAGGACGCTGGGTTCGAGGCCTTTTTGCTCGCTCCTGCAAGGCTGAAGACAATTGTCAGAGGGGCGGTCAAATACTTCACCTCAGAAATCCAAGCTAGAGAATACTTAGATCAAGTCCGGTCGGATAAAAGAAATGTTTGAGGCTTCAATGCATTTATTAGGTTAATTTAAATAAGATTTTGTTGTAAGTAAAAGGTTATACATGTAGGGTGGTTTTTTCCATTTCTTCTTTTTCTCCTCTTTTTTCTCTTTTATCTCTACATGACGTTTTGGCTAGATAAAGTACGGAGGGAGCTTGGGGGGGGAGCTGCGATGCTCTTTCCTGTCTCCATCACTCAGACCCCTGCAGTCTGGCTGCTTCTAAGGGTAGGGGAGGGAGGGTGGGTTGGAGTTGGGGTGGTGGGATGGGAGGTGGGGGGATGGGGCAGGGGGGTTCACGGTGGTAAGGTGAAGTGTAAATCGCAGCCGAAGCACGATGTTTACTATGGGTGGGTATTTAAAGTTAAAGAGCAATCTGGAAGGAAGACTATACGTGACTGCCTGCAGGGCCAGTACAGCATTTGTATTAATTCAGACATGGTAACACAGCTGGAAATAATGTTTTATTGGAATAATGGCTAAAGTGCTCATTGCTTCTATTAATATTTGTGGGCTTAATGACATTGCTAAGAGGAGGAGGATCCAGGAAGATCTCAAGGTATTTAAGGCAGATGTTTATTGTCTACAGGAGACCCACATTGCCAGGAATGATAGCAACCTACTTAAATCCCTGGGGTTGAAGGTAGCAGCTTACACTACACAAGAAGTGAAGACTAAGGGGTTGCGGTTTTCATAAAAGGTAGTGTCATTAACCCTGGTAGGAAAGCTGTCGATAGGAATGGTAGGTGGGTATTATTGGAATCCAGGCATACAACCGGCTCATTTACATTATGTACAGTCTATGCCCCTGTCCTTGATGACCCAGGGCTATTCTGTTTTTTGGCCAATGAATTACCATCTTGGCCAGCACCGTTTGTGGTGTGTGGGGATTTAAATCTTAATGGATCTAGAGGCACTCCGGGGACATTGGGAACCTCCAGTAAAGGGCGGAAGCCACATGCCATGAGGGCGTTTAAAAACTTTGTAAATGATATCGGTTTGGTAGACGCTTGGCCTAAACTTAGAGCACCGGAGCCCGGTTATACTTTCTATTCAGCTCCACACGGCAAGTTTGCTAGATTGGACTACTTTTTAACCTTGCCATCTATACTCCAAGAGGCACGGATTGAGCTCTTCCCCAGAGTTATGTCTGATCATAACCCGGTAGTCCTAGAGTTTTCAGTATCTGGAGCAAGGAAGGAGTATTCAAGATGGACTTTTGAGAGGGCTCTGCTTTCAGATCAAAAATTTATTGAATATATGAAGGGCTGGATCAGGGAATTTTTTGATAATAATAGCGGTAGTGCCCCCCCTGGAATGGTTTGGGATGCTTTTAAAGCGTCAGTGAGAGGTGAGATCCTGCAATACTGCCTGAGCGAGCGAAAAAAAGAGGTAGAACAGATCAAACAGTTTTATCAAAAGCTTGCCCGATTGGAAACGGAATTGATTAGTGCCGTGACTCGTGGAGGCGAGGTGGTCAGAATCATGAGCACTATCAATATAACTAAAGCCTGTCTGAATGATTTCAACGCTGAGAGGCTCGCGGGGAAATACTTAGCTAAGAGGCAGGATTGCTATGAATATAGTGAGACCGTGGGCAGATTGTTGGCAATCAGGGCCAGACAGCAGGTGGCAGCAGGATATATAGATAGGATTAGAAATATGCAGGGCAAAGTCGTGATGGAGCCTGCCGAGATTAGAGAGGCTTTTAGAGAATTTTATGAAGACGTTTACTCAGCCCCATCTCGCGACGGTTATTTATCAAATCCGGAAGTACAGGAATTTGACCCGATCGGAAGGGTCCCACAGGAGGAGGGTGCCCGGTTAGGGGCAGAGATTACACAAGAGGAGCTATTTAGTGCGCTTCAAGCCCTTCCATCGGGCAAGGCATCGGGAACTGACTGTATTCCTATAGAGTTCTATAAAGTCTTCTTCGACGAGATTTATCGTTCTATGCTCAGTTTATTTCAGGAGATCAGGGAAGGGGCTACACCACCGGGCTCTTGGGGTATTGCGAATATTGTTATTTTTTTTAAAAAGGGCAAAGATCCTATGAATTTAGGCTCATATAGGCCTATCACGCTGCTAAACAGTGACGCCAAGCTTTATTCCAAGATTGTTGCTTCACGCTTGAACTCCGTGATGCATCATCTTGTTTCGGTTTGGCAGCAGGGGGTTTAGACAAGGAAGAGGAACTGTAGATCACGTTAGGAGGTTAATTACCCTTTTTGAGGCTACTGAGATTTCCTCCAAACCTATGGGGGTAGCTTTTTTAGACGCGGAGAAGGCCTTCGATAGGGTGTCATGGAGTTATTTATGGCAGACCCTCGAGGCTTATGGCCTAGGGGATTCATTCGTGAAAGCAATACAGGTCTTGTATGTCAACCCTATAGCAAGATTAAGAATTATGGGGGAAGAGACGGCGCCATTCTCAATTGGTAGGGGAACAAGACAGGGTTGCCCTGCCTCTGCCCTACTCTTCGCCTTGTATTTAGACCCCCTTCTTAGGCGTCTGGAGGCCTCCGCAGAAATTATTCCGGTCAGTTTACAAGGCGGGGACACCAAGCTATTGGCCTACGCCGATGACGTGGCTATTATTTCATCTGACCCTGATCATGCAATGTCTGCGGTTGAAAACATTACTGAAAACTTTGGGACTCAATCGGGTTTTTTATTGAATAAAGCTAAAACGCAGATCGTGACAAATAGATTTGTTACAGGTACGGATAATAGAATTGTAGAAAAAGCGATGTATCTAGGCATTATCATCACGGCAAAGGTGGAAGATATTTAGAAGGTAGGGTTTTGGATATGCCAGGAAGTGTGGTGCCTTGCTGTATGTGCGTATGGTGATTATGGTGTATGTGTTACACAGTGCTACCAGGTCGGAGGAATTACCCTATAACCCCCGTATTAATATGTGGGTGTCAACCCACACAAGTTACTGAAAAGCCAAGTCCTGGGCACACGTTTGTACAATACAAACAATGTTTGTTGTTGTTCTGAGCATTCGTAGAGTTGTTATTAAAGTCCACTCGAAATAGTAAATGTTTATAGTTTTAATCTCAAAAGCAAAAAGGACAACCAGCCAACACGTGTTTCGTCACAAAGGGAAGTAACTCGTGACTTCTTCAGGGTGCTCCGCCGGTGATAATTCCGACCCGGCTGGTCTGGTTGAAGAAAGTAACAATGAGATCCAAGATAATGTAGGGAAAGCTCCGGCTTAAGGCGATCCCAGGAGTGAATGACTGAGTAGCCGTGGGTCGGTGGGTCAACGTCTCCACGGATCTACAGTTTCAAGGAAAACCTCAGTGTATTAAGAAAGGGACCTCCAGGGTCGAGGAGATCCCAAAAGTAGTACCTGCAGCCTGTAAACGAGCGGGTCAGCCGGTCCAGACGATCTAAGCGTGAATGTGTTTCAGGAGGAGTGCAGGCACCGACACGTCTCTGTTCCGGAACCCGCCCGTTTAATAACAACTCTACGAATGCTCAGAACAACAACAAACATTGTTTGTATTGTACAAACGTGTGCCCAGGACTTGGCTTTTTTGCTTTAAAGGTGGAAGATATAGTGGATATAAATATGATCCCTATAATGGGGAAAATTAAGAACAATCTCCATCGATGGGATAATTTGAAATTGTCAATAGTAGGGAGATGTAATCTCATTAAAATGATGATTCTGCCTAAACTTTTGTATATTTTCCGTGCGATTCCTTTGGAAATTCATAATTTTTGGTATAAACAAATAGAGAAGGAGGTAGCTAAGTTTATCTGGTGCTACAAAAGGACCAGGAGAGCTAATGTGTTCCTATCCCTTCCCAGGGATAGAGGAGGATGGGGGCTCCCGCATTTTAAGCTATATTATTTAGCGGCTTAATTCCAATATTACCGGCCTCTCTTTGGAGTTAAGGAAAAGGATAGGGAGGATCCTGGTCACGTGCCGACAATATATGAGCTACTGAGAGGTGCCCGGGCTAACGGCTGTTTCTTGAAATTCTATGAAGCAAGCTACTTTAAGAAAACGCGATTCAAGGTACTAGTCACTGCTTTTCACAATTGGGCAGGCATAAGGAAGAAACTTGGGGTAGGTAGGTTCAGCCGTTAATCTTCCATGATTGGGAATGACCAACTGCCAAGGGCATTACAAGATGCATGCCTGGCAAGGTGGGGAAAGGGTGCTTTATACAGGATAGGGGACCTGTTAGCTGGGGATGACATAACTTCATTTGAAGTAGTTAGGGAAAGGTTTGGTGTTGGCCCCCGGGATTTTTTTAAATTTCTACAGCTGAGAGATTTCTTGCTTAAAAAGGCTGGTGGGGCGGCAGGGTTTGGACAAGTACCTTTGATGGAATTGTTAACTAGTAGTTTGGGATCCTCAATTACACAAATATATAGATGCCTGCTGGAAGGAGTACCAGATGATTTAGATAAACATAGGCTGAAATGGCAGGATAGGCTGGGGGTTGAGGATTCTTGTTTTATAAGATCATTAGAACTCTGGGACATGGTATTGTGCTCTGCCAATTTGCGGGCCCAACATTTTAAAACCTTATTTGATCTTTATATTACACCTGCGAAAATTGTCAAATGGGGTGGAACAGAGGGGACTTTCTGCTTTAGATGTGCAACTTTCGGTGTGGATTTAGTGCATATTTTTGACCCTTGTCCTTGTATTGAATCTATAGGTCGTGAAATTTCAGGCTTTTTACAACAGGTGCTTAATGAAGATGTTCCTCTGACACCTCAGCTGATGTTATTAGGGGTAAATGATTTAGTCGGCAACAAAGGGGTAGAACTCACTTTTATAGCAATGGCAGTTCTCAGGCTCTGTGTCGCCTCAGCTTGGCTTGATTCACAACCACCAACCTTCCAGCAGTGGAAGGGACGATTTTTACATTTATATAATTTAGAAAAGGCACTTTATGAAAGGAGAGGCAGAAAAGGTAGGATCAAAGGGAATAGGATCTGGGGCCCCTCTCCTCCTGGATTGCGTCTTTTTATAAATTGAAATTATTTTTTTTATCTTGGTCCATTCTGAAAAATTCTGTTGTTACATTATGTTATTCTCTAGCTTTTTGATTTATTGATTATTCAGGTAGATTGACCCTTGTTTTTCAAATGAAATTATGGTTTTATGTTTGGATTGTATGTACATGTGATTAACGCTGCATTTACACAGTTTTTAGCAAAAAATAAAAACATAATTAAAAAAAGGCACACACACTGAGTTGGTGTCATACACACACTCTAGCGGGCCACCCTGGGTACAAGAAAACCCTTGCCCTGCTTAAGAGGCATTTCTGGTGGCCATCCATGAATCAAGATGCCCGCTTGTATGTACAAAACTGTTATGTCTGCGCATAAGCAAAAGTACCCACCAAGTACCAGTCGGTCTCTTAACCCCCCTGCCTACACCCCCTACACCATGGACTACCATTACTATGGACTTTATTGTAGAACTGCCTCCTACTAAGCAAGGACATACTGTCATATTCGTTGTTGTTGACATGCTATCCAAAATGTCCCATTTCATTCCCTTGAAAAAGAGTTAGCTTGTGTGTTTCTCCAACAGATAGTGCGCCTTCATGGCCTACCCTCTGTCATTGTATCAGACAGGGGCCCTCAATTCGTGTTTCGTTTCTGGAAAGGGTTGAACAACATGATGGAGATAGATGTACGACTCTCTACTGCTCATCACCCTCAGACAGATGGTCAGACACAAAAGGGTCAACCAGTGCACAGAGCAATACCTGCGGTGTCACCTCCTACAGGGAGATAGGGATTGGGACTCAGTTTTGTGGACTGCGGAGTTTGCATATAACAACAGTGAACATGTATCTATTGGGGTTTCGCCTTTTTTCTGTAACTATGGAATCCACCCTCGTTGTGGTCTGGTTTCGCCTTTAGAGCCGCTCTGGATTTGGAGTCTCGTCTTCGGAATATTCATGCTTCTGCCAAGAAGTCCTTGGACGAGGCCAAGAGCAAGTATAAGGATGGAGCTGATCGGCATTGTCGACCACCACCTGCTTATGCTGTAGGAGATAGGGTATGGTCGTCCACTCGGAACATCCAGATTAAGTGTTCCGCCAAGTTTAAGCCCCGCTTTATTGGTCCTAATGTTGTTTCCAAGGTGGTGAATCCTGTCGCCCTGAAGCTCGACTTACCTGACTAATTGCGTAACCATCCTGACTTTCATGTGTCCTTATTGAAACCTGTCGCCCCTGGTACTGTTGTTCCTGCACAACTTCCCCCTGTTTTGGTGGATGATGATGCCGAGTTTGAGGTGGCGTATATTGTGGACTCCCGCAGCGTGCGTCGTAGGTTGCAGTACCTGATCCATTGGAAGGGTTATGGGCCTGATGAGCGGTCATGGGAACCGGCCTCTAAAGTGCATGCTCCCCGTTTGGTTTGTTTGTTTCATCGCTGTTATCCGCGCAAACCCAAACCCGTTGGGGGAGGGGTCTTGGGGGGGTGTACTGTCAGGCTCGGCGTGACACGCCTGCAGCGGCGCCTGTTCCCGTGCTTGAGCGCGGAGACGAGAGGCCCGCCCGCTGTTTCCTGTCAGCGGGCGAGGGCGGTGCTTGATGGTATTTAAAGACAGGATCCGCTCTGGCAACGCGCTTCGCGTTCCATGACGGATCCCGCCAGGCCTCCCACCGCTTCGTTTCCCAGCTTACCTGTCTTCGTGGTTTTTGACCTTTGGCTGCTTCAGTCCCTCGCTCGTGTTGCTAGGCTTCTGGTCTGTCGTTCTGCTTCCTGGGTCTTCTGGAGTGTTTCCGGGCTTGTTGGCTTGCTGCTCCTTCCTGGCTGATACTTTGTTGCTAAGGAGTTTCTGCTTTGGTTAACCCTTTGTGTCCTGGTATTTTGTTCCTGTATGACAAGAAAAAGGCAAGGGGTTTTAAAGGATCATATGATCCTGTTTTTGGTTGTTTTTAGAACAATTTCTGAAATAGGAAACAACACTTATCTGATAGTTCCGTGTTCTTGACGAGTACTTCTTGGGGTTCACTTCATTCACTGGTAATCTTCTTTCTGGCTGTTGAAAAAGATAGAAAGAATAATCAATATTGCGAAATATCCTAGAATCTCGCTATTGTGTTTTTGCATAGTTTTGACCCTTGTTATTTTTTCCTTTTTTTGTCCCGTGCTTCCTCCTCTCTAGGGGAATTAGTTTTTTGGTTTTTCCCTACTTGTAGGAGTAACGGGTACATTAGTAATTCTTTTTGACTAAGGGTCCTATTCTCTCCTATGGTGTTTCTAATCTAGGTGTGTATCTTATTGTCCCTTTCTTTTGTTGAATGCAGACCTCTGCAGTCCTATTACCTATTGAACCTTATCTTTCCTAATAGGCAGTGGGGGTGTTCTATCGTCTCTGGGAATCGTATCTTCACACATACCTGGCAACTTCCCTTCAAGTTATCTCGTAGACACAGGGGAGGGGTAATCATAGCCAGCTCCTTTTTACCGTATATAATACTCACCTTGTGCTCTCTCCTTCAGGGTTCTAGACGACTCTTCCCACAGAAGATCTGGCGGATGTATACCCCTTCTTCCTTCCCTTGTTTTGTTTCCCTCCTTCCCCACCTTCCCTCTTTGGCTTTGACCTAGTTGGGCGAAGGAGGTGGGTGAGGGAAGTTGGGGTTTAGCTTCATTTCCTTCCATGGCGCCCCTGCAGTAAATCCAGGTGAGCCATTACAACACTTCTGCACTGTGAAGACATCCAACTGCTTTTCAAAGCCAAAATTGCCAAAATCCATGACACCATGGTGATTAATCCTGAACAATCACCTTTATCTCCCTGACCCCGCATCTGATTTAATCTTACTTCACCTCCCTCCAACCAATGAGTTAACAGCAAGTGTACTGACAGGATCAGTAGAGAGACCTCCAACATGCCTTTGGCATTCAACATGCCTTTGCCATTCAGCACAACAGTGTATCTGAAGAAATTCCTCATTTCTTTTGCAGCAGATGTAGCTATCATGATCAAATCACCCTTTCTGCACAAACATGTGCCACCATAATGACTCTACTAAAGAAACTGACACCCACCCTAAAGTCTTGGCCAACTATTATCTAATCTCTAACCTGCCCTACTTTAGAAAGATCATCATCAGGACCCGAGAAAACAAGGGGGACAAACTGTTTGAAGAAACAGTTTTCCACCAACACCGAAGGGAATCGTTACTCCGGAGGTCTTTCGATGAAAAAACAAGAGAGTTAAATATTACGCTGGCACCGGCGTGCCCCAATAAAGAAAAGAAAGTAACAGAGGCGATATGGGCACAGCAAGATATTTACGAATACGAGATAGGACAATGCGCAATGCGTGCCTAAAGAATATCATCGTTGAGGTGTACGCAATAGGAGAGAAAAATTTGGGCATCCCCCTTGTTTTCTCGGGTCCATATGAGGCCGAAAATAGTGTGAATGCCAAAGCGCGTCAACCATTTCTCCTCCGGGAGAAAGAACACTCCACTGATATAAACAAGCATTTGCAATGCATCAGGTCTCGCATTTGCGGCAAGTGTTTAAGCTATTGGCATTGTAAATGACAATGCCTTTTATTTATGTGTTTTGAAAACAACACATAAATAAAAGGCATTCAAGCGTACGACGTGTAAAAACATTAAATATAAAAATAAACTTGTAGTGTTTGTTACGTTCCTACACTGCCACATCAGGGTTCTGCTGACATTTTACAAACGCTGGTGGCACAATAAACTGACAGTACACGATCACTTGCTATGAATAATACATACGCACACACGTTTAGCTATTTACACACCTTTGTCCGCCCTGAACAGGAGCAGGCGTTTAGCCTACACAATTGCAGAGGACATAAAATGCATATGTATGCCTACAGTTGCGGACCACCGATCTAGGCACCCGTTTATTTAGCTCGGATGTAACTGCGGCGCATATGGTGAAAGCCCCAATGGGCTCCACCCCAGGGCCTGTGTTATTCTGCTGTTCCGGGCGCTAGGAGCGAGGGGCTGTGCGGGGAGGGGAAGAGGGCTTTCAGTTTAAGATTGTTATTCTGATGCCGGGGGGAATCATTCAAGCTCAAATGTGACATTACGAAGACAATCCAACTTGCGTTCGCGGTATCCCTCTGTCGGCCAACATTATAGCGCCTAGTAAATATAAAGTGAGTAATAATGCTCAGATGGTTAATGCACCCTCCTGCCATAAAGGAATACCAAGGAGCCAGGAAATATTAACAGCGCCAATCCATAGCCCCAAGAACGGCACCCTATCCATACATTGCGGTTTTATGGATATTATGCTACTGTTGTTACATTTATAGAGCGCTTACTGCCCCATACGAGGTGCTGAACTTTTATACAAACACAAAGATTATCTGAGGCAGAGGGCGGTGTTTTAACTCTGTGCTCAGCGTACCATGTCACGGATGGACTTCAGGCCCGGAACACTCAGCCTTTGTCAGCCATGTCTTTAAAACTCAGCAGCGGGCTCACACTGCCGTGGTGAGCCACCAGCGCCTTGGGGATCCCTGGAAAGCCAGAATGGAGGCCAATTAGTGGCAGAGAGTCGAGGGAGAAGACATAATGGCCTGGATGTGCCCCTGAACACACGGGCATCAGATGACTATCTGTGCCAGGCTGACCGTATTCCGCACGCCTCACTCCAAGCACGGATTTCCAGGGAGTTTTCCGTCACGTACTGCAGTGATGAAAGTGGCCTCTGGGCCAAGCAGAGCAGCTCTTACTGTAAATCCAACTTCAGGGGCTAGAACACGAATGAAACCTAAGCCCCCACTAAGCCTTCTGTACCAGCCAGGAACGTGAAAAGGAAGAAAAAAAAGAGAAAGAATGAGAAAAGGAAGAGATGGAGAATGAAATAAAGAAAAAGACTGGTGAGAAAAAACAGACCGTCTCACATGGAAAAATGTAAAAGCGGGCGCTGTGCTGAAACCGTAGCCCAGCGCCCAGTAATATAAACCCCCCACCCCCCCAAAACAAGTGAGAAGGGGCGGGGCAGACTGCTCTGTGAGGCCAACGGCTGCACACAGCCCACGTTCGCACACAGCGCCTGAAAACAAAAAGTTCAGAAGAAAATAAAGTTGCGCGGACGCTATACTAAAAGCGTGCCATGCTGCCAAATAAAAATACTATTCATAGATTTATAAATAATTAAAAGAAAACATTTCCCAGTGCCATTTAACTTGCTTGCTGTTGCCGACCGCTCTTCATACATCGCTGCTCCTGGGGTCTGCTGCTAAGCAGTGGGGGCGGGGAGGGGTGAGTCCGGGATGGAACAGTGCTCGAAGGCATAGAGGCATACGTGCGTTCGGCGGCCGGGATGCGCGCGCATGTTAATGCGCACTATTTTTAAAAAATACAATTAGCTGTGTAAGTGTAAGGATACTGAAGTTAGGCGGTGCTGCTTCCGGAATGAACGGAAGTTACGTGTGGGATGAAGAGCCAATAATAAGGCTGATAACAAAAATAATGCACAAGTTAACTAATAAAAAGCGGCGAGAAATTACCCAGCAATAGGCGGAGTTTTACTAGCCATATAGATTACTAAATGTCTCGGAGAGACAGCGCATGCGCGCTGCCTAGGCGAGACCTAAAAAGGAACTAATGACCTTTGGCAAAGGCACTTAATTAAAAAGTCTAAGAAAAGACTGTGGTCCATATAGCATATATTTGTGGTTGGATGCTGAATGTACAAGAGAAATAGATAAAACCAACAAGATATGAAAAAATTGATGCATGAAAATGTCCGGGAAAGGTCAAGAATGATCACAATTATGTATATAATTTTCTTTATGTTTGTGTGATTTAAAGTTATGTTTCATAAATCGATATTTGTCTTATAAGAAAAGAAAAAACAAACAATAAGAAAAAGGGAATAAAATAACACCAACTAATAAGTGTTGAAATAAATGGTTTTGTGAATTTTCAAACAAGTGTCGCCAAAATTAAGTTGAATGGCTTGTCAGACACATTTATATGGTTTGATATAAGAATTGATAATCTTAAAGTGATTCCTGCACTCATCCCTTCTTTGTTACTTATGGTTTGTGAGCCCAAAAGTGGCAGTGTTGATTGGGCATCCCCCTCTTTTGTGAAATGGCGGCCATCAATAAAGGCAGGAAAACTCCAAGGGGGTGAAGTCTGGCATCTCTGCCATGGAAGGTCTCGGCATTGATCGGCTTTGCCTTGGCATCGCTCTGAGTGAAGCCCTCTATGTTTGGACTTAGAAACAGTTCGGGGAGTCAGTTCTCCTTCGGTGGGGCAGACCAGCAAATTGAATCCGACTAGCGAATCAATGCAGATGGATTCAGCTTTAGTGTGGTCCCAGTCACCCGCTGGTCCTTCAGAGAAAATGTTGACAAAAAGTTTCTAAGTCCCAGCTTTTGCAGTTTGGCAAGAGAAGTACACTCTGACACGAATCTAAGTGCCCCACGACCTTAGGAATACTACTTAGGGGTAAAAACTCACTCCGGCAGGGTCCAGGGCAAGTCCAGCTGAAACTGGTCAGCTGGGCGCTTCAGGAAAGTGGGCTTCTGGCAGCTTTTAAGTCCCTGAAGCTTAAAAGAAGGCCAGCCAATTGGTCCTTTGAGTCCACTTCTTGGGCATGTGTACAAGTAGGAGCAGGTCGGGCCCTTAGAGTTCTTCTCACAGGTCACAACAGAAGGTACAGTCCTTCTTCTGTCTTCCACAGGTCCAGAGGGGATCTGAAGAGGGTGCGCAGGCTGACACATTTATTTCTAGAACAAGCCTGCGGGTGACTCCTGGCCTTTCCTTAACCAATAGGGAAAAAGCTCTTTGGGTAATCTTACTCACTTGTGCAGGAGTTTCTGAGTACCCTACAACAAACAGTACCACAATGCCCCTCTCTACCTAAAGCCAACATGACAGAACCTTTCATCCCCTGTGCAGGGCTCCCTGTGCCCACCCAAAAGTGTGGCTATGATAATGGGCCTACCTTCCCTTGTGGTCACTCCAAACTAGTTCTGGAGTAGCTACCCGTCCCACTGAGTTTGGGGACAAGTTGGCTACGAAGTCAAAAGGGAGGCAGGCCTAGGAGTGAGCTACATCTACCAGTGACAGGGTAGGCATCCTTTCAAGTAAATTAGGCTCCTGGGCACAGCCCAGATGGCTAGACTGTCAGGGGAAGGTCAACACTTCTTCCCTTTTCTCAGGTATGGGAGTCACTTCATACCTAATCAAAGAGCCATTCAGCTCCTGAGTGACAGTGAAAACTGGCAGAAAGGCACATTTGCCCAGGCAGAAAAACGGAAACTTTCTAAAAGTGTCCTTTTCAAAATAGTAACATAAAAATTTGACTTGATCGTTGATTTGGATTTTACATTACTGTTAAAGTGAATCATTGATTCATTTTTCTAACTATTCACAAATTGATATTAAGCATTATAGGAAATTATAATGCAACCCAGTGCTTTCCAACAGGAGAGTCAGCCTTTGCCACAGTCAAAAATTACTTTGGAGGTTTGTCACTGCCAGGACATGTAAAACATAAAACATTCTTACATTTTAAATACCATGCACCTTTCCCTATAGGCATGTAGAGACTACTTAGAGTGACTTATAGGAATCAAAAAAGATGGTTTATGCCTACTAAAAGGTTTCTTGTGCCAGGTCAAATTGGCAGTTTTAAAACTATATACCCAGGTTGCAGCAGCAGTCCCAGAGATATGCTGTGCATTGTCACTTTAGTGGTAGCAAAATGTGTGCTGCAGTCAACTAGTAACCTTTAACTTGCGGGCCGTGATTACACTTTTGTACCATATACTAGGGACTTATAGGTAAGTTAAATACAGCAGTCAGGAGTGTAGCCAATGTTGACATGTTTTAGGGGTCAGAACCCATGCAATGGGCACTGGACATCAACGTCCTAGTTGGCAGAGTCCAGAAACCAGCAATAAAATCTAACAAAAAAATGGGTGTGGCCACGTAAAAAGGAGCACAAATTAAGTGTGGGCAGTTAACTCCGCTCCGCTGGTGGAGCTTGCGAAGTTCTTTCCACTTCGCGCTCCGCTTAGAGGGCGGAGTTCAGCAAAAAAACTCTGCCTCCCGCGTAGCGTAGCGGAGCGGAGTTTACCAGTGTCGGCAACCCACCCCCACTTCAAGGCTGAAGGTTGATGCCCGACGCACTTTCAGCCGTGTGGGCACCTGCGGCTTTTGTTTGGCAGTTTTTATAAAACACCTTCCATCGATAAGAACACTTGCACCACTCATCCTGTGTCTTTACTTCAAGGTGAAAAACTTTGAATGTTTCAATCTGGGTATTTTAAATGTTTTTGAGAAGCAGTGAACTCTCAGCATGTTGTTTTTTTACACTACAGTACGGGAAACTTTCTTTTTTTATGTACATTGTTAGCCAATTACCTCTTAATGTTCTGATGTCTGGAAACCTGGTCTCTAGAGCAGAAGCCTAAAACAGGTACCTGTCAAAAGAGCATGTGCTCCCTCCTGCCTTTCTCTTCGCCTTTACCATTTCTAGAAAGAATAAAATATTCATGACTTATGAAAATTTACTCCCAACCGCCGAACCTCTCTCCCAGGACCCCAGACTGTGTTCAAAGCTATGAGGCTGCTGTCCGGGAGCAGTGAAGTCCGAAGTAAGCGATAGAGAAGGGGGGGCAGGGAGCACATAGGGAGGGAGAGAAACAGAGAGGGAGGGAGGGAAGGAGGGAGAGCGACAGACGGAGACCAGAGGGCTGTGGCGAAGGAGAAAGGGAAGAGGGACATAGGAAAATGGGCACAGAAAGAAATGAGGTGAAGAGAGAGAGGACTGTGGGAAAGGGGGTGGTAGCTCCAAGGGAGATAGGATGATGGAAGAAGCGATTCGCGAGCCGAAAGGATTGCCAGGCCGGCCAGCTGCCTTGTTGGTTTATTTATTATGACGTGAGACCTGGCTTAACGCACCGGAGCTCCAAGTCCTGTGTTGCGGGCCGTTGCCAACTAACGCCTCAGAGTCCCAGACAGAGCTAGCACGGGTCTGAGTCCCCGAGGACACAGCGTGCCGATAGTGCTAACTGGCTAGCCGAGGACGCTGACATGGCAGCTGGACTATTGGAAAACTTGCTGGGCTTCGGAAAGGTAAGCACTTTCTTATCCTTCCCGTTTTCTCGCAGGCCGCCATGTGTATAGTCATTCCTGAGAGGAATGAGTTTGAGTTGTACGAAAATGTTTAAAATGTATTTATTTTTGGACTTAAAATTGCCCAGGCTGGCTTCAGTCCTCTGTCAGTGAGTGTTACATGCTTGAGCAGTGTGACGCGACGATCATGTGATGTTGCGTGGTTGCTAAGGGTTCTTCCTCTAATAGAAACTTCTTCCTGCTATGTTGATGCCGGTAGAGGAGAGGTACACCGCTGTTTGGTGTGAGGTGACGGGGAGTTGGGATTGGAAGGGCTGGGGTGAGCGGTATGGTTTAGGAGGTACAAGGGCTGCACAGGGTAGTTGGTGTTGTCGTGGACGGTACATAAATGAGGTACTATTATGCAGGGTGGGTGGGTTGTGAGGACTTGTCTAGAGCGGAGCGGAATTCCGCGGAATTTCTCGGAGTTTTAATGCAACTCCGCGGAATTCCGCGTAGTGCAACTCCGCGAGCTCCGCTCACCCTTAGCACAAATGTCATTTTCCTAGACAGGCCCCCTTAAGCTAAAAGACAAGGAGCAACAGCCATTTCCTTGGTAGTTCTTGATTTTTTAATGGAGAGGATGTGGACAAGCCCGCTGCCTTGGCGGGGTCAGTTACAGCCTCACATCCTCCTGCCAAGTCCACTTCCTATGAGAAGGTGCACCATGTTAACAATTTTAGGCCTTCCCTTAAATTCTGCCTTTGACAGTACTACTACTCTGTCAAGCTCAGCCCCAGTCACTATCCTGGTCAATGGGGAACCCTTCTCATCTGCAGAGTCACCTGGATAAGGCTAACCTTAGTCTACCCACAGAGGTAACCCAGCAGGTGAACAGCACCACCATGGCCAACAAGGTGATTTGGCCCATATTACCTCTCAGGTCATGCTACTGTTCCCAAGTTAGGGCCAGTGCTGTCCGAAAGACAAGTAACCAGCAGAGACCACGTAAAGCTGTTAGTGATATCCCTTTTGCCTCTTAGGGTTTTCAGAGTGGAAGGCTATAATCTCAGGTTGAAGGCACCCTCCTTCCACTCTTAAAACTGACCTCTCATGTCTGTACCCTGAGAATGAGCAGGTACCTGGCTATACAGGACTTCTAGGGAGTACACAGAGTCCCCCTCAAGGGAGACACGTTTTGTGGCGTCTTGAGGGGGGTCTGCCTGGTCCGGGCACCCTGTCTTCTGTTGCTGTGACAGTGCAGGCAGCACTTCTAGGTCAGCAGTGGCCTTGCCCAGTGCCAGTCTTGGAGTACTCTTCTATTAAAGCAGGTAAACCCTGACTCTTCGGTCCTCTCACGAAGGGTGGCCTCCTCCTCCTACTGTTCCCCGTATTCAGGGCCTATGTACCCTTCTCTTAGAGACAGTACTACCAGGGACAGCCCCCTGGGGCCACAGATCTAGCTGAGTTATCTCTCGCTGAGGCCTCCGGTACTGGGGAGGAGCTGGGAACTAGTGTATGGACTTGTCTCACCTCCGCAGGAAACCAGGTTAGTGAGTGACACTGAGCATGACAATTGCTCTTGCTAATGTTGCATAGTCTGCAACCAAAGATTGGTCTACATAGACTGAATAACCACCAGCTGCCATCACTAAATAATGGTTGAATATGTCTTCTTCAGAGCCTCTTCTGTCTTCTTATCTACAATGTCAGAAGGAGAAGAATCCTCCGGACTAACTGAAGTCTTCTCTGACAGTGTTGCCAACATGGTATTAATGTTGACAGCATGAGGCAATACCATCTCTCCTTCTTCCATCAAACACATCCTGTGCATGAACCTTGGAATTGCCAAATGATCCAAGTCCTTTCATACCCTCAGAATCAAAATTGTAACTTCTCATGCAAAGGAAGTGCTGGCACAGGCTGCTTATCACACAGAGGAAATAGATTAAACGTGTGTTGATCCTCCCACTTAACTGGAGGAAAGTGCAAATTATTTCCAAAATAGGCCAGAATTTCCTTTACTGCTTCTCTTTCAACATATTTGCCCTTAACAGAAGTCCCCGCTTCTGGGGAAGAAAAGCAAGAAGAGAATTCGTTCTACATACTGCTTTTGTATTTCTTTCACTTAGCTCTCTCAGCTGCCAGAGCCTTCTCAACAGCTTCCTGAACCATCCTTTCAACATCAGGTTTACTATATTCTTTGTCTGCAAGTGCAGAATTAATGGGTCTCCTGCTAGAACATCTTCTGGATCTGCTACTACTGTCTTCATCATCAGAAGAAGATATGGCCACATATTTGCTTTTCTCGACTCACTTCCCTTCCATCTCTTCAATGAGCTAAAAAATGAAAGCATTCCTAGTAATATATCCCTGGTAGATCACATGACCTATTTGAAATGAAATTCTCTAATTGAGTCACACTATCCAATACAAAAACTTCACTCCTTTACACACTGTACGTTTTTTTAAGATGATTCCATTGGTCTACCACAGGTGGAATTCTAATATAAATACAGTGAAGTGGGTCCATGCGCCACTCACTAACGACCTCACCTTACATTGGCTACTTGGTATTAGGTTCATCGTGCCCTCCAAGTCTTTCCTTCCTCCTGTCAGATGCAAATTAAACAAGAACTGTGTCCTAGTCAGTCGGCTCCGTGGGAGCTTTTCTTCTTGGCTGAAACCTCATGACTCCCTTCAAGTAAGTGTGAGGTGAAAAACAACCCGAACCACAGTGCTGCTTCGCCTTATAGATACCCTATATCTTGACTGAACCGCAACAGCAAGAAGAGATGGAAACAATTAGGAGGGGTCCCTCAGTACCACAAATGAACACCTCCAATTTTCCTTGTCTTACACACAAAATAAACATAAAAATTAACTATGAAAAAACAAAAATAGACACATAAAGTTCTCTAAGTACTACTTTCGTAGTCTACCAGAAAGACTGATTAAAAACGGGATTTTTAGGAAAGGAGGGGCTCTTTGCACAGAGGAGTTACTCTTCTTTAAAATCAAAATAAAGATAGGACTTGGTGCGGTCCGTCAGAGTAAATGGGTTCTTTGATATTCCTTGCTCTCTAGCTTTTGGTAAAG
This sequence comes from Calotriton arnoldi, assembly GCA_963921515.1. NCBI lineage: Eukaryota > Metazoa > Chordata > Amphibia > Caudata > Salamandridae > Calotriton > Calotriton arnoldi. The sequence goes on along the minus strand of CAWUFW010009743.1, from coordinate 681,322 downwards.
TAGGTTTTGCTTTTCAAGTCATGTTTTGGACTTGACATGAAACTCTGTATTCTGGCAATCAAAGATGAAAGTGTGATTTTGATCAGAGAAGCGTGTCAAACAGGTTTTCCTATTCCAAAAAAGAACTATTGCAATTTCCTTTGTCTTCATTTACATAGTTTTCTAAAATTCCATATTTACATCATTCTTGATTTGAAATGTGTTGTTTATGTAGTCATTTGTGTGTGGCGTGGGGTTCAATGAATTTATCTGTAAACTCTTAAATGCAATTTTTTTACAAACATTTTATTTCTGCAATTTACAAATACATTTGCGCCCCTTTATGGGCCATATGGAATATATGTAAATATTCTTAATCAGTTCTTGCTATCGCTATATTAACAGGTATACATCACCAGGTGACAGAGACTTCGCCCTTTATTGAGGTATGGCGCACATTCCACTTGGTGGTTGCCACTTTTTAATTTACTACCCACTGCAACTTAACAAAAGACTATTCATATGTCTCCTTAAACCACAGATATCACCAGTTCAAAATGCTTGCGGGTCGAAACACGTCGACAAGCATATCATTGGGAGTGGCTGAAATATGTTATCACAACCACAGAGCACTTATGGAATTTCACTTGTGGAAAGGACTGATAAATAAGTGCTCCAAATATACCTCCTCGGTCTACTATGGAACACAAAATAGGACACAATGTTCCCTGTGCCCACTCATTGCAGGACTGGTTTATAACTATTTTAATTATTTAATGTCTCTTATTTCTTAACATTCACCATGCAGACTCGCTTTTCTGATGTGTTTCCTATCTCTTCTAATTCTAATAAAAAATGCAAAAATGCATACTGATGAAAAATTGATGAATGCAATGTTCTTTAATTCATAAATATGAAATCAAAGAATTTTTGTTGTAAAGCATCGTTAAAAACACTAAAACGCTGCATGTACATTGTCTTCAATTGTACCTTGCATGCAGATTTTGACTTAAATCATCGACTTAAGGGGTTATCTTGTTTATACTAGCAATTTGTATCAGGGGTCCAAACCCAAGTTCAAGTAAAGGACCCTACTCTATTGTCCACATACTCTGTAATGTGTGTCGACAAAGATAGATAACATTTGCCATAAATTGGCTTGTATTCACACCTCCAGCTCCCCTTCACCACTCCATTCCAACACACAAAACACCCATATCTCTCATATCCCCCCCCCCCCCACCACCTTTTTTCTTCGAGTACACGTTTCCGAGTGCTCAGTTCAAGCTCCGGGCCAGGATAGTGTCAATGAAACAATTGACGGTTCTGAAAGGTGTCAACATTTACTCATATTTTGATGGATCAGAAGAAGAACACATACTATTCAGTTTTCCCGGATTTTGAGATGTGGCAAGTCCCCGTCCCGGCAGGAAATGAGAGCACGCGCTGCAGCAAGCACCTCCAGCCGGCCGCTCCTATCTGGCACGCCATCTATTTTTGACAGCAGCCGCCCCTCACAGGGGGTTAAACATGCGCCTGGGAAACAGGGAGCCCAAAATAACAATGAGAGCAAAGGAGAGTCCGTCGCGCGCGATATCCACGTAGGTCAGTCCCGTATTCTTCTGCGGAGGCCTCCAACTTTCATAGAGAGGGGGTGAGAGGTCACAGACATAGCTGTCACATTTTTAACGCACTGCTCGATGGGGGTTTGGTACTTGTGCAGGTCGTTTCCTTTCTCCGCCCCTCAGTGACCTGCCTACCCTGCGACCTATTTAGGCCGACTACATTTTCTCTGCACCCCTCCCCCACCCATCTGGGTGGGCAGTAAAAGGGTTAATGCTAATGCCCCAAACATGTTGCAAAAGAGATCAGCTAATCTGATAATTACTGCCAACAAAAGCCATTTAGACAAACCATGACCTGACCCCGGGGCTCTGGAATGAAAACATTTACTATCCTGTCAGAGCGCAGCACTCTCCCTCATCCCGGCACTAACAGCATCTGCCAGCGCTCCGAGTAGCACGGAAACACATCGAGGAGCAGCAGTGAAAAACGGCCAGACCCACACCAGCAAGACCTGGACTCGCCCCGCCCCCGACCGAGGCCGTTAATCACCATGTCCTGCCCTCTGCAGCATGGCTCTCTCTGCCTGAAAAAGTTCAGTGCAGACTTTTTTTCATGCAGACTCCAACGCAATAGTACTTGCTGATGCATGACCGGTTTTAAACAGTTTATGCTGACTGGACCCAGCTGCTTGAATATCGTTTTTTCAACATCTAATGAACTGCTGTGGAAAATCATGTTAAATCCTACCACATTTTTGGAACTTTGTAAATGAGTTTTCGAGTTTCTGTGGGCATGTTTAAGCGATGGAATTTTCTTTTCTTATAACATGCAAAGCAAACACTCATTTGATATGTCTCATCTGGGCCCATCCATCATACAACATGTGTAACTGGTGAGCTGGCGTTTCTCCTGGGACGGTATGGCGGCAGCAGGGTTCAGCAGGACGCACACTACACTATGCGAGCCTCGTAAAATTTGACTTGACGGGTTAATGGCTGGATTGTAAAGACAAGGGCCACTCAAATCAGTGTTTGTACGGATGCATTAATTTCACGAGCAGCACATCATCTAGTCCTGGGTGGCACACCACAGGGCACGGTAGTTACGGATCATGACAACCAAGGGACGGGTTAACGATCTTGCAGGCATATACAATTAACAAGCATTGAAAATGCAATAGGTCTTGCGTTTGATTAAGTTAAAGCCATTTGCTTTGCTAATGGTATTGTATAGCAAAGCAAATGGCTTTAACTTAATCAAAGGCGAGACCTTATAGCATTTTTAATGCTTGTTTTTAAAGTGCTATGACACTGCCAGCGTTGAGGGCTTTTTTTTTTTACTTTAAGCCATGCTGCACAGCAGCATGAACAAGACTAACAAAACATTGACAAATCCAATAGAATTTGCAAAGGCGAAACTTATTGGCTTTGCCAGTGCTTTTTAATACTGTACTTTCAGAGCGCTTTACATGAGTACCGGTTGCGTTAGAGAGGGACACATTCATTTTAGGCACCGGAGATGAAGTGATTTGCCCAGAATCACAGGATGTTGAGCGTCCCTGCCGAGACTCAGCCATATTCTCCAGCTTCGAGGTTGAGCACTCTAGCCGTTAGGCCACATCGTCTTGGAGGAGATAAGAAAGGAGGAGAATGGAGGAAGGAGACATCAGCAGTGCGTGGGCGGTGCCACGTGGATCCGGGGAGGGGGGTGGGGGGGTGAGGGGGGTTTGGGCAGCGCACTATCCCGTCACCCCTCTGCTGAGTGCCGTGATTGGTAGTGGCGCTTCACCAGCACACTGGTATAAATCCCCCTCTAACAGCAATGCAAGGAGGGCCGTTAAGTGCTAGTTTGCTTTGAATGCAAATCTGCTCAAATGATATGCTTGCAGTGTATGCTTTTTGCTGTTTTTAATTAACACTTCAGTTTATCTTGCGACGTACATAGTGCAGTCCTCCTTCCACGGCTCTTCCAATGACAGGCTGCCAGATATACTGGCGCATCGTCATTGTTAAAGCAAAATTAATGAATGCGAAAATTGCAGCAGAGTAAGTCCGTTTCCTGCTGGGGGATGACGGCTAAAGCTATCTATAGGCAAATCTTAAAAATAGAACTCCTGCCTCCGACTAAGTAGTAAAGGACAGCCAACGTTACTCACAGCCCTGGTCCTTGCTCAGTGCCACTGCACCTACTGCACTACTGTCAGTTACTCATAAGGCCTGCATGGTCCCGAACAGGTTCTTAGATTTTATTTTTTTTGTTTGGGAATTTTATATAGCGCGAACTCGACCGAAGGTGTCAGAGCGCTTTACATGAGCACCGGTTGCGTTAGAGAGGGACACATTCCTTTTAGGCACCGGAGATGAAGTGATTTGCCCAGAATCATAGGATGTTGAGGGTCCCTGCTGAGACTCAGCCCTATTCTCCAGCTTCGAGGTTAAGCGCTCTAGCCCTTAGGCCACATCGTCTTGGAGGAGATAAGAAAGGAGGAGAATGGAGGAAGGAGACATCAGCAGTGCGTGGGCGGTGCCACGTGGATCGGGGGGGGGGTCCGGGCAGCGCACTATCCCGTCACCCCTCCGCTGAGTGCCGTGATTGGTAGTGGCGCTTCACCAGCACACTGGCATAAATCACCCTCTAACAGCAATGCAACGAGGGCCGTTAAGTGCTAGTTTGCTTTGAATGCAAATCTGCTCAAAAGATATGCTTGCAGTGTATGTTTTTTGCTGTTTTTAACCCCTTCGCTGCTTCTGTCGGCCAACGGCCGTCGCGAGCACTACCTCCGTAGTGCTGCGCACGTCCGTTGGCCGACGCGGCCCCGCCCACTTAATTAAACTGCCGCACCGCGGCGGAATTCGCGCCGCGGTTAAGTGGTTAATTAACACTTCAGTTTATCTTGCGACATACATACTGCAGTCCTCCTTCCACGGCTCTTCCAATGACAGGCTGCCTGATATACTGGCGCATCGTCATTGTTAAAGCATAATTAATGAATGCGAAAATTGCCGCAGAGTAAGTCCGTTTCCTGCTGGGGGGTGACGGCTCCGCTGATGTCGAAGCTGCTCTGCCGGAGTGTGGTGGAAATCCAAAGTGCCTGATTATGTCGAGAGCTGGAAAACACCCGACACAAACAGACTGCAGTGAAATGACAAGCGCCTGCGTTATCATTAACACAGAAAGACACGAGAAACAGGCTGCGGCGGGATACCGAGAGCTTGTGAATCACTGCAGCTGGAAGACACATCCCAAAGGTGCTGCAATGACATGGGTACAATGTAAGGCCCTGCTTAATATGAACACGGGAAGCTCATCACGGGCAGACTGCAGTCACACGCGTATGCTCTAGTGTTTCTGACAATCACTTACACTGGAAAACAGGTCACAAAACACTGTGGGATGCAGAGGTACAATCTCAGAAAACAAACAAGCTTTCGGCTTTGGCAAAGGCAGCCGCGTGTTTATAATTGCATCGCGCTTTCACTTTAAGTGAAAGCCGATGCAATTATAAACACGCGGCTGCCTTTGCCAAAGGGGAATGATAAAAACAGGAATGAAAGCAGAACCAGCGCGGCGCTCATGAAAGGGAGCCGCGCTGATAAAAATGCCTCATACAGCAGCACAACCCCCCTCTGTGACCGAGGGGGAGTGAAAGCAGAGACGGTGGGGTGGAGGAGCGTAGGAATCACACAGCAAAAACTAGCCAGCTGCTCAAAAGTCTCCAATTACAAAGGCAGGCTACAGCGTGAAAAACAGATGGCACACTGCACTTCAATTAAAAGAAGTGCAAGCAGAGCGAACTAACACTGTAGTTAGGCTCCACTGTATCGGGACTACAAGGAAGTTAGCAAATGACCAACAGCCAACAGAAAGGGAGATAACAACAACACTACCACAAGTAAGCCAATAGGAAGTGGAAAAACAGATTACATGAAGTTTAAGCCAACATACAGATTACTTTAGGTCTCGCTGAGACAGCGCATGCAGCGCATGCGCTGCCAAGGCGAGACCTAAAAAGGAATCTTTGAAAATATATCACAATACTTAAGCATTGGCAATGCCAACAGGTTTAATGTTTGCGGACATGCCCACTGCCTACAAAGGTAAAACCTACTGACTTTGTCAATGATTGTCTTCCCGGTAGCACTGCAGAACAAGCAGAGACAAAAGCGTCTAATGAACAAGCATTGGCAAAGCCAATAGGCCACGCCTATGCAAGAGCTATTGGCTTTGCCAATGTGTTGGGCGCCGGCATTGCTGCTGTTCAGAATGGCTCAAAGTTAGTGGTGTAGAGGAGAGAGGCGTAGGGTAGAGTGTCATAGAGTGGCAAAGTGTGGAGTAGTGACAAAGAGTGGAGTGGAGTGTCAGGCACTGGCGTGTCGTGAAGTGGAAGGGCGTAGAGTGGAAAAAGGTGTGGTAAAGCAGAGTGTTGTACAGTAGAGCAGCATAGAGTGGCATAGAGTAGAGTGCCATAGAGTCGTAGAGTGACGTAAAGTGGAGTCATAGAGTGGAATGCCGTAGAAAGGAGTACAGCAGCCTAGAAACAAGTGGCATAGAGTGGAATGGCGTATAGTAGCATAGAGTGGAGTAGATTGTCATACAGTGGAGTGGCGTAGAGTGTTATAGAGTGGAGTGGCGTAGAGTGTCATAGAGTGGAGTAAAGTAGAGTGTCATAGAGTGGAGGGGCTTCGAATGGAGTTAATATGTGTTTAGTAGAGTAAAGGGGCGTAGAGTGGAGTGGAATAAAGTGTCACATAGTGGAGGGGGGATAGCATGGAGTGACGTAGAGTGGAGTAAAGTATCATGGAGTGGCGTAGAGGAGAGTGGAGTGGAGTAGAGTGGCCTAGAGTGAAGTGGCATAGAGTGGCGTAGAGAGGAGTAGAGAGGAGTGGAGTGGCGTAGAGTAGAGTAGTGTTGCTTAGAGTGGAGGGGCATAGAGTGGAGTAGTGTTGTAGAGTGGAGTGGTGTTGTGTAGTGTGGAGTGGCGTAGTGTGGAGTATGCATGGTGTGGTAGCGCACTGCCATTACAACACATTTTCAATTGAAATGACCATTACATTTGCACATATAGTTTTATTGCTGAAACTATACAGTGCACAAATGAGAATGTGTGGAATGGCATGACCTAGTGTACTGATTTATTTTGATTGAATTAAAATATTTGTTTCCACCACACTTGCAAATTTGTGCTTTCCTAATTCTGATATATTCTGAAATGTTTGCACAGTTCATTTACAGACATTTACATTTTGTTGTGAGCTAGAAGAAAATCTTTTCTTTCCCAGTACCCCGCAAGATTGTCACATAAATCCTCTCACTTTGAAGTCAGAGAAGAAAAGTAAACACAAAGCTCCCTCAGAAGACAGATTCGGACATTTGACCTCTGTCTTTGAACACACAGCAAGTGCGACAAGATAAGAGCAATATTTGAAAGCCTGCTTACAGATAGGAAGACTTGTGGAAGAATGCAAGGAACAATGGTAAACAAATTTTCTCCATTAAAATTTAAAGACAGTTTGATTCTGACCATCTTTAGAGAGCAAAGCTTTCTAATGCTTTGGGACCATAGAGGAGATTTGTGGAACTATCACCCGAGAGGCATCAGCAGAACACAGCATGTGCCTTGGAATGTAGTGATTGATTTTGTATTGTATGAAAACTGGCTGGAGTTTTGTAGGGCTGATTCACAGGCAACCAGTAAAGTCCTCTAAGATGATAAGAAATAGGACAATGTGGGGAAGGCTTTAAAGGAGCCTAGCTACCAGATGTTGATTCAATTTTAAACCTTGTATGAGTCAGTAAGGTGAGGAGCTGCACCACGCTTAGATGGCCAAAAAGAGGGGGACCAAATAAGAAAGGCCATGCCAAATAGGAGCAGCTCAGTTTTTTTTCTCTCAGTTGGAGAGTTCTTGTTCATCCAGAGAGCCACAGCTGGCAAACATGTATACAAAATGTCTGGCACAGTTGGAAGACTGGACTACGAAGGATTCAACAATCTTTGTATTGGCTGCATAAGACATGAGACAGAAACCAAAATCACAAATAGGGTCAGACAGAGGAGTAAGGTAGATATGAACAAGAATCAGGCTCAGTGAGGAACCTTGCTGAGAACAGAATGGAGTCTGAAGACTGACTGGGATCGATGATGCCGGAAAGGAGAAAGCCAAGCGAGTGAGGTACAGCTAGTTTATATTGGTGACTGATGGTTTTCTCTCCACCACCTCTTCTATTAAGGTTTAGAATCTTGCTTACTTTCCAAAGGTCCTCCCCAATGAGTTAATCATCGGACTACTTCCTTCTTTTCCTATGTTGGTATGTTTGACATATGTTAGTTTGTTCTTATTGCTCCTTCTGATCATCTTAATGTACCTGGTTGTTGTTATCTGTAATTTACTATTTTACCCTTGAGGTGAGGGCCACGCTATATAAATATTAAAAGTAAATAATGCCTAAGTGAGTAATGCTGTTGTACCATAAAAAGAGACTGATCATTTCTTTATAAAAAGTGACATGACTTTACCGGAAGACCTGCAACCTAGAAGGCAGCCAAACTCAAAAAATATAACCAGGCTGCGAGAGGTGACTCCCTCATCATCTGAAGCTGAAACTCTGAGAGCAGTACTCCTTTCATGTTTGAAGAGGCAGACAAGCCAGTATATTTACAGGAATATCTGAGCCGGAGATAAGCCAGGCATCTGGCTTGGCCCTTATCATCAAAGCATAAGCGAAGCTATACAATTTTCATGTGAAAATGTGACAAGACCATATTTAAAATTAAAAAATGATTATATCTTTTTAACATTTGTAAGTGCTTAAATTTAGTACATTAGATTATATCGCTGTATTGAGTGACATATTAATAGTATTAGTCTTAACATAGAAACATTCAAGTTCCTCTCAAATGGCACTAAAATAAGTGAACCAAACAACAAGTCCGTTTGTCATGCTCACTGCATATATTATCTATATTTCTGGTGTTTAAAAATCTATTCAAATAACAAGATGAGCAGAAAGAATTAACAATAAGGTAATGTCTAATATTGTTACAATGGAGAGGAGAATTCAGTGAAACAATTAAAGTATTTTTAAACATTTAGGAGGGAAGGAGGTGGGGAGGAAGAGGGGAGGGAGGAAGGGAAATAATAAGGAGAAACAATGCACATATAAACATGTAAATATAAGAATTGCCCTCGTAATTTGAAATCTAATATAAAAACTCTTGAGAGATTCCAAAAAATAAAACATAATAACCAGTATACAATATTAACCTTTAGCTGGCAAGTATAAAGAACAACAAGGAGAGAAAAGTTATGGTGGTTGCAAGTTGTCCGATAATATACAAGTAGTATATGACCTGTAATTAACAGTATTATTTAGAAATGTAGTCAGGGGTAGCCATGACAATTGAGCATTAGCAGAATTAGTAATCTGGGACATATAAATAGTATCTAATTTATGAATAGAACAAACACAATCCTACCAAGTCTTATATGATAATTTAGATGAACATTTCCAATTAAAAGCAACTTGTTGAAAGGCAATTGCTAAGAAAATGTCCAGTAATTTACAATCCGAAAAGGTAAGTGAAAACTCATTGGTTAAGGTTCCTAAAAAAAAGATGTAGAATGTTAAAGGGAAGTTGTAAGTTGAATATTTGTTTGATTTGTGCCCCAACTTTATCCTAAAAGGATAGCGTGTTAGGACACCAAAATAACATGTGCATTAAATCACTTTTAGGGAATTCGCAAAACCAACTTTGAGAGGAAGGGTTTGTGGAAAATTTTGAACAGTGTATGGGGGTATAGTAAAGTCTATGGTAAATAAAAAATAGGGTTTGAGTAATATTAGCTGTCCTGGAAACTTTGTAGATATGTGACCATATTTTATTCCCAAAAATAATGCCAGGTCTCTCTAAGATCTATTCCTTAAAGCAGTTCAGTTTTTGATTTGGCTGCGTATGAGTTTGAAGATAAAAGAATTTTGTAAATAACAGAAGCTTTACGGTAGGATGTAAGGAAGTTGGTTAGATAAGATTTTAGAGGTAAAATGAGAGAAGTGTCCTGTAGGGAGAATAGAGTAGATGGCGTTAATAAGCAAAGAGAAATGAGTTTGAAAAAATGGGGGACATTTATATATGTCGAAATTGAGGAAAAGAGAGAGGAACATAATTTTCAGATAACTGCGAAATCGACACAATTCCTTTATTTTTCCAAGCACGCCAAAAGATCGGTCTATTATAGATTTTCACAAATATATTGTACCAAATGGGTATATTAAGTGAAGTAGAAGGAGTCAATGTAGCAGAAGTAAAAGTAGATTTTACTAACAAGCTCGTTCTCTTGAAAAGAGGCGTTGAGAGGATAAGGGATTTCGATAAAAAAGAAAGAGCTTCTTTAGGGGAAGGGGATGAAGAGTTGTTTTTTCTACGTCAAACCATAAAGGGGAGATAGGTGAGGTAGATTCAGAGAGACAAAAGGAAGGCTGACGCAAACCAAACACTTTATGATACATGCTAAAATTTGGAAAATTTATAACACCATCAAGTTTTGATTTTTGTAGGAGAGATAAGGAGACCCTTGCTTTTTTGTTATTACATAAAAATTTAGAAAGCATAGACTTTAGTTTTTTAAAAGTGGCTTTGGGAATATATACCAGTAATATAGATATAGTATAAAGCAAAAGAGGATAAATCAGCATTTTTATGGAATCTAGACAACCCCACCAAGACAAATCTAAAGGATTCCAGGAGGAGAGATGAGGAGAGTAACTTATCAATTTTTATAAAGAGTTCTTTAAAATTAATATTAACCAAGTCATGTATGGAATTAGTAAACTAGATGCCTAAGTATTTGATCTTAGAGGAAGACACCCACTGGAAATTTTTTAAAAGTGCTTTTATTTAATGGAAGAACTTCAGTTTTGTCTTTATTGATTTTATACACTGAAACCATAAAAAAGGGTTATTTCATTAAGTAATGCAGGTAAAGATTTTTCCGGAGATGAAAGAAAAAGAAGATCTGCGTAAGTCACAAGATTTAGCTGGTGGTCGCCATAGGAGAAACCAGAAATGGATGAGTTGAGGCTAACATGGGAAAGGAAGGGTTCAAGAGCAAGTACGAATAATAATGGAGAAAGTAGACACCCCTGACGAATACCACGTTGAAGAGTAAAGTATGAAGACTTTGTCCCATTCACCAGCACAGATGCCCATGGAGATTGATATAATAAGGAGGGTCAAAACCATGCCAAGCTAAAGATTTCAAAATAAAATTTCAGTTAATCCTATCAAATGCTTTCTCTGCATCTATTGTTATTGCTGCAAATGATGTTTTAAGGAGAGGGGCTTTACTAAGAACATTAAGAAATAATCTAGTATTGTCAGACGCTAATCTACCTTTTATAAATCCTGACTGTTCTTTTCTAATAAGACATGGAAGAAAAGTCTCTAAACGAGTTGCTAAGATTTTAGCAAAAATCTTATAATCTATGTTTACTAGCGAGATAGGATGGTCATTTTTGCATAGTGTGGGGTCTTTTCCATCTTTATGTAATAGACATATTGTGACTTCTTGAAAAGTACCGGAAGCAGAGTTTGAGTCAATGAAATAATTAAACAATTGTAATAAGTGGGAAAGAAAATGTTAGAGAAGTGTAGAAAAACTTCTACAGTGAAGGCATCTGGTCCAGGTGTTTTCCCTTTTGTGAGTACATTTAGAGCCTGGGAAATCTCATTTGAAGCAAGATCTTCCTCTGCGGAAGTAAAATCTAATTGAGAAGAAATAGAATTTTGGGTTTGATGTAAATATTTGTCAATAATAGAATTCTGTGCTGGAACTTCAGGAGTATATAAGGTTTTGTAATATTTCATTTAAAATATCCATATGTTTAGTTAAGGGAGTGCCATGTGAATCAATTAACATCTATCTTGGACCTCTCTTTTTTCAGCTTTAGATAATTAACCAGCAATTTACCAACTTTATTTCTGCCACCATAATAACGAGCATTACTCCTCAATAAAATAGAAAATGTGTCCTTAGTGGAGAGAGTATTAAAATTTAATTTAGCCTGAAGTAAATTTTAAAGGTCAGTATTTAACTTAGAAGAGAAATATTTTTGTTCCAAGGTTTTAATGGAGGATAATAGAGATTTGTATTCTGTATCTCGAATCTTCTTTTTCTTGGATATGTAGTTTCTGATAAAACCACACACATCTGCTTTAAAGCAGTCCAAAACCAAAGAAGGGTGAATGGAAGGAGAGTCATTAATTAAGAAAAATTCAGTAGTAAATGAGGTAAATGATGTAGTAAATTGGGTATTTTTTAACAATGAGTTCTTGAATCTCCGACTATGAGAGGTAGATTGAAGAGAAACCAAATCCAAATCTGTAACTACCATGGCATGATCTGAAAGTACTATGGGACTAATGAAGGATTGTACTAAATGTTGTTCCAAAGGCTTAGAAATAAAAATGTGGTCCAGTCTTGTAAGCGATGCCATGTGTAGCAGAATAAAAAGTGTAACCTTGGGAAGTGGGATTGTAAAGCCTACATGAATCAGTAAATGAACTATTGGAAATAGTAGAATAAAACTGCTTATGCATTTAATTAAGGGAGAATTGGAGCGATGATTGTCTGTCTAAGAGTGGGTCCATGACTTGGTTACAATCTCCACCTCGAATGAAGTAGGTGTCATTATACTGTAAGCATTTTTTAGCAATCTCAGGCCAAAAACGATCATAAGATGATCAGGTTGTGTTGGGGCATAGATGTTGAAAACCATTAAGGGAATATTATTAATTAAAAGTTTTAGAATAATCCATCTGCTTAATCATCTTTGTCTTGGGACAGTGCAACAAGATTTAAGGTTTTTTTTACACAGAATTACAACACCATGTTTTTTAGTAATAGTACGGAACACAAGTACATGTCCTACCCAACCACGTTTGAGGGCTTCAGACTCAGTTAGCTGAGTTTCTTGGAGTAAAACTACATCTGGTTCTGATTTTGCTAAATGGGATATTGCTCTCTGTCATTTTATAGGACTAATAAAACCTTTTATGTTCCATGAGAGTACTCTGAATTTCATAACAGTAAGTGAAAAGGTAAACCATGTAAACTCTTATACAACTAACAAATGTGGAATGAGGATATAGTGATCTAGATAGAGAGAAGGGGATATGTGAAGGAATATATAAAATAATAAAGAGGATACAGGAGGAAATGGGGCAAAAAGAGGAAAGGAAGAGAAGAATTGAAAGAAAAACCAAGAAGTGACAGTACATGTCAAAAATTGATGACTGCTAACACATTCCTGAATAAATAAAAAGAAGGAAACTGGGGTGATGACAACAGGGATGAAGACGGCACATCCAACAGGGGACCACTCACCACAATGATGGACCGGAACATATGATGAGGGGACAATAGGACAACAAATGTTGTTTATCTGTAAGGGAGCAAAAAAGTAATGTTAACATATACATCATAACGTTTGAAGTAGTAAAACAGTTTAGGTCGATTAGATAAAGAAACACAAGCATAATATATATATGTATATATGTTAGCGTGTAGAAGGACTAGAAGTATCCATGTTATCCATCAAGTGTGGGATGATAAATTTCTTAAGATCAGCTGGATGATCATATGATGTGGTTTTATTTTGGTCGATGACCTTAAAATGACATACATGGAAAAGATCCTATCGAGGACCCAGAGTTCATAGTGCAGGACAACGATTGAGAAACTCCTTTCTTGTGTTGGCATTGGCATTGGAAACATCTTGAGCAATAATAATCTTTTTGCCTGACCAAGTGATATGTCTTTTTGTCTTGGCTGCATTGAATACGTATAGAAGATCTGCAAACTTCAAAAAGAAGAGGATCACTCCTTTCGGCTTAGAAGATGATATAGAATTAGATAGGTGTGTGTCCATCCTATGAGCTCGTTGTATATTGAGATTGGTGGAAGGAGAAAAGTCCAATAATTGTGTAAGAAAAAAACAAAGAAGGAGGGTCTTGTTTCAGTCTTTTAGTCGCAGAAGAAGGTAACTGAGTCCTTACTGAGGAGTTAGACATGGACAAAGAACGCGGAGTAGCAGATTAAACCATTTCAATGTTATGAATTGCTTTGTTCATCAATAAACCTTTATCAGAGGAAAGCACCGTTAATTTGGAAGGAAAATGCGCTTTGAATGTGGTATTGTGATGAGCTTTCTTAAATCTACCCATACAATATTTGGATAGACAGTAATTAAAAATATTGATATATAAAAATATTAAGAGTTTATTAAAACACTTCAAACCTACACCGAAACAGTCTTTTCTGCATAGAAGTGGTCTCATTGAACTATATTATAGATGGTTAAGAGGCAGGTCTGCGTGAGTATCAGGCATATATAGGGTTGTGTACGATATAACTTATTAGAGTCTCACGCATGAAGAGAAAATTGCCCAAGAAAAGTACAATGTTACAATTGATATTGAGGTGCTGAAAGACAAAATGGAAAATAGGTGTTTTCTGATGTATTCACCCTCAGTGATAATTGAACATTCTATAGAAACTTAAATGACAGTGAGGTGCTCTGAAGAAGTAAGATGGCATTCGTAGGTAAACAACTGCAGCACCAACGTGTAGAAAAGTCAATGAAAGGCTACACCCAAAACATTCAAATGCTTCAAAACTGTGCAGTCTCTGAAACAATATCTGGGAAATTAACATGCAGGCCAAATTTCCCTTGTAGAAGCACTATTTCAGCTGTTGGTGGGGTGTGCTGAAAAACAAGATGGTGGTCGCAAGTGTTGCGAATAAACGTCGACATGAAGAGAATACGGGAAAAGCTTTACCCATCCAACTGGTGCATTCAAACAATGCTTCTCACAATCCATAGCAGGGGAGTTCAACGTCCCATACCGTAGTAGCTGTGACTTGCAAAAAGTGCGAGGAAGTCTCCGACAAGTGCCGGAGCTCCCGATCAAGCGGCCATCATCGGTGGCGTTCAAGCCATGCCCCAATTGCCTATTTTTCTACTGTACAGGAGGCAACATAATAGTCTATTGTATGTATGTATTGGTATTTATATAGCACAAACATAGCTAGAAAGCAGTACAAATTGCTGCACATTACTTGGAGGAATGAGAGACAATCTATGATCTGTAGATCATGTACATCAAGAAGGATTACATAAATATAATTCACACATTCCATTCCACATTTTTAGAAACAGGTAGACTAAGTGATTTGCTCAGAATCAGACAATGTTGAATCAAGCGCCAAACCCAGGATTTGAAACCATGTAAGTGTATTATTTGTATAACACACATCCTAAACTCAATTATTTCAAAAACCTTTCTCAAGTTTAGTATCAAACAATAGTGCTTTTTAAAAATTATCTTTAAAATTTCATCAATTAAAGCAGACAGAGGTGTATACGTGATAGATGTTACACTAGGCATACAATATGAAAAGAGATAGCAGTATCCACACGATTATTGCAGACAAGCGTTATATACAGTGGGATTGTCCAACATTAACATTCACTGCTTCCCACATTCCCCCAGCACAGCACCATAGTATTTATCAGTACCCGATTCCCATGGTCACAGTACAGGACCATATTACATGTTAGTTGTTATGTATTTTTATAGTACCAGGTTTATTAATTCATTTTACTCTTTAGAAAGATCTGTAGCATCTGAGTATCATCTGTTTAGTATTCATTGTTGGCCTGAGACTGCAGATATGTCTGTCAATTTTTGGAGAAATTTGAATTTTGTTAGGAAGAATGTGCTAATATTTAAAATGTGTTCTATGCAACAATGTGTATTATAAGTCAAACGTTATTTGCAAACCACATTGTAAGGACACTAAAACAGGTATTCTAAAATGCCTTTTTCTCTTGTAGTACATTGACACTATACAGTAGAGTTAACAAGACATAGAAAAAGAAAGAAAATAAAGAGCTGTGTGGGACAGTGTAACTTTCTACTGGCATTCCTCTGCATTTACAATGTCTATTTTCACACACTGCAGAGGATTTATTGGTAGAGGTTTGCATCAAAGATGTGCCGGCAAGGGTGAGCATGTCAGGTGTGCTGATTAATGCCCTAAACAGCACTGTCATTGTGCAGTATTTTATAGGCAGCACCGAAAGAAAGACAAAATGTTGTGTTAATCCTCCATTATTTTTACTTGTTTAGGGAACCTAAATATCCCATAAATTAATTCAGCACTGCGAATTATGAGAAATAATTCACAGTTAATACCTCTTTTCTGTGAAACATGAGCTGTGAAATATCTGGCAAACATTCATTAAGAATGCTTACCGCGTTATATGGTGTTTTAAGTCAAAACGTACAGAGATATTACAATCGTCAGGCTTTAAACAGCAGATTTGACTGTGATACTGACTAAGAACTCAAAACTTCCACTGGTTTAAGAGACCTTCAAGGTCCAGATAGCAGACACGATCTGTAGGGTACTACGATAATACAGGCTTTGGCTTTAGGCAGCAAAATTGTATATTGTACTAATAATTAACCCTGGGCGAAGTACTACGCTACGCTCGCGTAGTTTGCGACGTTTACGCTACTTCGCACTACGCGAATTGCACGTAGCACAGTGCAAACACGCGTAGCGTAGCGGTCATTTTGCTTGCTCGCGGTCCTCAATGTCAAGTTGGCGACCGCGAGCAAGCAAAATGACATCCCGGCGAGACTTTTTCCTCGTTCGCGATCAGCAACATCAAGTTGCTGATCGCGAGTGTGGAAAATAAACCTCCCGGCGAGATTCTCAACGCGGGGAGGTCAGGTTTCTCATTGCGAGTGGTCGCGTATGCTCGCGACCGCTCACGATGAGAAACTACCAGTCCGCGTTGAGAAAGCTGCCGCTCGAGTAGAAATTACTCGAGCGGCAGAAAACGACCGCTTGCACTGTGCAAGATGCGGTTTGCACTCATTGCACAGTGCGGACAAGCATCCGGCACTGTGCAATCAGTGCGAACAGCATTTTGCACAGTGCACTACACAGTTCGCGTAGCTACGCGTAGCTCGCGTAGTGCGAAGTGCACTTCGCGTAGCTACGCGTAGAGCTACTACGCGAACTACGCCCAGGGTTACTAATAATATAATAAAAAATACTAATGATATGGGTCATAAAACCTTTCCACATGACTCATGAAATAAGCGCTGTAGCAGCAAGTAAATGCAGTATGGCACAAAGGAATTTATGTTACAGCCGCACCAAACGTGCCCTCAAGTCAGTGTGGATCAGCAATGAGATATTAATTTTAAAACTTTGCACTTCCTATGCCGTTCCCAAACATCAGCCTGGCCATCATATACCAGGGGTGACCACTGTACACCAGTCATGGGCTGTATTATACATAGGACACACTGTGCCTGTTTGTGTCACAGCACATGTTTAACTAGGTGATAGGTAACAAACAGGGATAGTGCCCTGGGGGCAGTGCATTAGTTAAAGGTGTTTCCGTTCTTTGAAGCAGTGGCAACCCGACCTGCTTTACAAAGGGGGGCAGAGTTCCACCTTCAGACAGGTGCAGTGAGTGACTGCATCCTCCTGAAGGGGGATGTCTGGGTGGTTCATAGGTCCCTTGTCACCCCCTTTCACCTCTCTGCGGCACACAGTAAGTGCACAACCTGACAGTCTCTTTGCCTCTGCTTACGTGTCCATAATAATACAACGCAGGCGCAGAGGCAAAGTCATTTCATCATGACCATGGGGCCACACCCTGATGTGATAGCATGGGATCACACTCCCATGCACCCCAAGAAACACTTTGTATTATGGACTCAGGCGCAGAGGTAAAGAGACCGCCAGGCAACACAGTGACTGTGCGCCATAAACTGGCGGCACACAGTTCGTGCAGCCCCTTGAAGCGGCACATGATATTGGTGAAAGGAGATCCCACGGATCCCCCAGGTATCCCTCTGCAGACGGTGCAGCCACTCTTTCAACAAGCATTTGCAATGCAATAGGTCTCGCATTTGTGAGGGTTTAAGCTATTGGAATGCCTTTTATATATCTGTTTTGATAATTAACACATAAATAAAAGGCTGTATCATTTACAATGCCAATAGCTCAAACTCTTGTGAATGCGAGACCTATTTCATTTCAACGAAACGGCCGGCATTGTCCTGGGCTGCATGGAAAGGGAAAGCGCGCATGGCACGCAGGAAAGCATGTCCTGCCTGCAGTAGGAGAATCTCATTAAAGAAAATAGTGCTTACAGACTAAATAAGACATACTGTGTAACAACAGAAGTAAAAGGGCCAGTCCTCATGGGAGTTTACAAATGAAGACAAGGCAGTACTAAGGAGGGACTAAAAGCCCTATTAATGAATCAGAAGCCACCGTTTACGAAGGACAATGACACAGGCCAATGAAAAATATGGGTGGAGAGTGGGGGGGCTTCAAGTCCATACTCTAATACAGCATGCCTCGCAGCGCATGTGCTGCCCAGGCTCGACCTAAAAACAGGCCTGATGCCGCTGCACTGTGAAAGATGGATTGGCTGCATCAAACAGCCAGTCCTCCTTTCACTAATGTGTTGCCCGCCCCCCCCCCTCACATCATCTGTAATAGAGTGTACTGTCCCTATTTGCGCCAGGCGCACCTAATTAAAGTTGTGTCAAGGCTCACACAGGGGCAGCATGCCCTATGTATAATACGGCCCCTGGTAACCATTTTAAGTAAACATGACTCATGCTACGAATTTTTTTCATCAGACTGAAGTTTGGAAGGTTGCCATTTTTAGGTCTCGCCTACGCAGCGCGCATGCGCTGCTTAGGAAAAAGACCTCTTGTAATCGATTCAGTTTTGGCCCCAAAAACGTGCACGCGTTGCATTGCTTTCAATGGCAACGCGTGCACGTTTGGCGATTCCCTTGCGGGAGCGAGCTTTCAAAACCATCTGTTAGTAATTAACAGATGGTTCCTGCTCGCTCCCGCAAGGGAAACAGGCGCAGGCCCCCTCCTCTCTCCCCTCCCCCTGCTGCCTCTCATCAAACTTGTTTGTTTACCTTTCCCGCTGCCTGTTCCCACTCGGCGCATCCAGGCTTTTTGTTCCTCAGTGTGTATATTATACCGCGTTGAATCAAACAAGTAAATCAGCAAATGAAAATAATCCCATCCATCACATAGAATGGATTTTTAAACAGGACCAAAGAATCCCAAAAGGTTAATTATGGAAAATGAGACCCGCTTTATTGAAAACATTGATGATTTAGACAACATTTTAAAAGGGGAAAAATATCAGCTCCGTTAGGATTACTCTGTGAATTGGATGCTTGTCGCAAAAACATACAATTTGTAGATTACGAGTTCTAATCCCGACTCAGCCACATAATAGTTTCAAATTCGATAAATTGAGTATCATTAAATCGTATTGTTAACAGCAGACCAATTAAGAATTGTGATTTGGCGCCATTACATTTTTAAAAATATTTTTCTAAATTAGAGTCTGCCTCTGGCTGGAGAGGTGCGTGGTTGAGGTCGGTTGGGTTCCGCACCCGCGGCTGATGTACGTTCCGAGACATTTGAAAATCCCCTGGAGTAGCGCCCTGGTTCGGACGGAGGAAGGGGCATGATACAGCAGGAGGAGGAGGGAGAGGAAAGGGGCGTTAGGGGCGGCATGTCAGGGATGGGCCGGCCGGGAGCCGACAGCGAAGACGACTTACCCCTACCCTTCTGCCCTCTAGCCCTCCCGCCGTCGCCGCAGCAGAGCCCGCTGCCCCACCCAGAGGCCCGGAGCAGCTCCATGGCTTCCGCAGACATCGCCCGGCAGTTGGTGAGTTAACTGAACCGGGTGGGGGTCAGAGGAGAGGGCTCCGACTACAGAGATTGGTCGCTGGGCACTTTTTTGTTCGGTTACTTGTGGACACTTTCTTTCGAGTTTTCGATACTCCGGAGACTTAGGCCCTTCCTCGAAGCTGGGAATTTTTGGTATCCCGTGGGAGTCCTGGGGTGGGGTGCCGTCTCCTCAGTCAGCCGCAGACCGGGCTGCATGCGAGTGCGTGACCCGTCCTCAGCTCTGTGGTCATCACCACTTTCATTCAGGGGAAAAGTAAAACTACTTCAGAAGGTGTGGTTCTTCTGAAAGCTGTTTCTAGCTTGGAAAGCTTTACTTTTACGATATATTGAGTGCGAAAAAACCACAAACGTTGAAGAGTATTCTGCCTCACACTTTTTTTTAGGCATTGAAATAATCATAACAGTGAATCTAACTGATAGGAAAGAATTAAAGACATATACGCTGGTAAAAACCATAGAGGAGAAGGACTCCCACTCTAACTAAAGTGGATGTTTCATAGGGAAGCTTGCATGTTGATGGAATGTGCGTGTAGGACCTCCAAGCCAACATTTGGGCAGCCCAAAATCAAACCCTTTTAAGACCCAGGAAATACGTATATTGTTTGCAAATTGACTGAGTGATATTTTAGAACAGCAATAGTATTTTTACTGTGGGCAGACATATGTAAGATTTACCCTTTTAAATGCAAATAAAATTGAAATCCTGTTAATCATGGAAAGGAAGTACAAAACGTTTTCTGTAATGACATTGGATATCTGTCTATCGGACTTGTAATAATATTTACTAACACTAGATGAAGGCAGATTGTTAAACTATCATAATTCTGCAATGTATATTTATATCCTTCTGTAGCTGTCCACAGTTGTGAGTGCCTTTATGCATGGTCCTGGGTCATCTTCTTATTGACCAGAGTCACTGTGAAGATATGTTTTTGTTTTTATGGGGTGCTGCGGGTGCATAATGCTAATACTGTTCAATTACATGTTTAGTGATGATTCTTGAGGAATAGATACTTGTGAATCGCCCTGACAGTAGTGTTGGGATACGCAGTATTTGGGAAGTGGAGGTAAAAGCATAAGTGTGTTTAGAGTTTATATAATTGTTGGATGTTATGCTGTTGCCAGTTGTGTGACAATGGTACTGTATTGATTGTGAGTGTAGAATACTCCAAAGTAAGTGTATACACCATGCATTGGAATGTTCACATATGCAAAGGCTCGTGAGGAATGCAGAAGGAGAATCCATCAGTACAAGGTGTTTTGTTGGTCCTTTCTCAGGAGGTTCAGGGTGAACTGTCTCTTTGCCACCTACTTAGCATTGCTACCCTGCTGTGCACAAGGGGGTGCAGGCAGGTTGTCTGGCATGTTTTATTATTGTGGGTGCCGGTACGTGTGTGGAATGTGTTGTACAATTGGATTTGGGTTGTACTAATGTGACAAACATATGGTTTGGTGTTGTTTTATGAGTGTACAGGAATGTCTGTTTTTAATCATCTCAGATGAGATTGAGTTGTGCACGTGTAACCAGACTGAGGCAGCATCCACACGAGGTTCATTACATTAATAATATTAATTTACAATTAACAGCAACTGATTCTTGGAATGAAGCAGAAAGATGGAAATCTGAAAAGTTGCAAAAAACGTTATCTGTGTCTATGGAGACACTTCTAAATTGGCAGAGCTTAGCAAAATATGGAGTTGAAATGTGACAAAGTTATACATTCCCTTGCAATCTGTATCTTATAGAATTGCATTGCCACTCGCTGTCCTGCAGCTGATGGGAAGTCCTCCTGAGCGAGCTGGAGGAAAACAAACATAACAAGCATTGGCATAGCCAATAGGTCTCGCCT
This sequence comes from Calotriton arnoldi, assembly GCA_963921515.1. NCBI lineage: Eukaryota > Metazoa > Chordata > Amphibia > Caudata > Salamandridae > Calotriton > Calotriton arnoldi. Next base: position 660,109 of record CAWUFW010009743.1, on the reverse strand, counting down.
TTGGGACCTTATAAGTGTTTAGCCATGCAACAGTTGATGTTGTTGCACCAATGATATTGTGCTGCATAACTAAATACTTATAAGGTCCCAAAGGCGAGACCTATTGGCTATGCCAATGCTTGTTATATTTCGCCATTACTTCTGTAGTCACGAACGAACCAGGGCAAATTGTGATAGGAAGCCTTGATTTCGTCTGCGATTTGCATTCCATTCCTTATGTTTATGCTCACCTTTGAACAAAAAGGATATTTCAGGCTTTAAATTTTGTTTATAAATCGTTTGTCTTTTTATCAAAGATAAAATCCAGTTTAAAAAAATGACTTTGAACAATGAGTAATCTTTGAATATGTTGTTTGACTTCATATTTGAATGTACATCTTTAACGTGTGGAAACATCAATGGAAGCTCTGCTAGAGAACACGCTTATGGGAGTGTAACTCTTTGTAGAAATATAATGCAAACGTGAATAACCACATTGCTGACTTGTGGCAACATCATTGGAACGTATTCAATATCTGCCTGTGGAAAATATTACTAAGCAAACAAAAAGGCAATGACACCCCCTGCTGGAAATGTTAAGTATTATCCTTACCTCTGGAGATTAAGGCTGCCGTTGCTTTGATGGTTCTAGGACATTTGAGCAGCAAACGCACTTTCATAATAATAATGACTGTCGATGGAGCATTAATGATGACTGTCAATGCAGCGTTCATCAAGAATGCTGTTCTCAGGTTGAATCGTAATCCTCAGGTCCTTAGTCCAGTATGAAGGTGAACTAATCTGCCTGTTAGTACTTTGGCAAGACCAAAATGTGTCCTTTCTGTGGTAGTATTAGACCAGATCATTAAAGATGGGAAATAAGAATAAAGATAAATAAAATTCAAACAAATATGTAAATCGTGGGATGTCGAACTAAGAAAATTACATAATAAGTATGAATCTGTTAAGAATAAAAAAACGACTTAGAATTGGGAGGGAAAATAAAAAATACGTCCAGGTTTGTAAAGAAAAGCAAACATTTGAATTCAAACGTGTAGAAGCAGAAGAGTAAATGTGTTTTTTAAAGTCCTAAAATGCCTTGAGCTCAGTTCTTAACTATATTGATGAGAACATCGAATAGCACTTAGTTCAGCTGTTCTGATCCTGTGGAACCCGGGGGTTGCTGCTGTCCAGAATACGTGGCCTTCAATGCCACATTCACCACAGTAAAACCTTAAGTCAAATCATAACATCCGAATATTGTTTGGTTGAGCAGCTTCTTTAGGTTGTCCCTTGAAGGCCTCTGTAGTGCACACGGTCTGTCAGAGTGTGGCTAACTTATGACCTCGCTGCTGATTTCTGGGGGGAAATTGCTGAAAAACTGCACAAGTACGGAGCAAATTCTTTTGCAAGGGTTTTGCATTTCGTATAATCAGAAGTGGAGCAAACAGCGTTTATTAAACTAACGTTTTTCACACAGTAACACATGGTGCAAACTTACTTCACTGTATTTTTACTAGGTTTGCACACTAAGAAAGGCTAACAATACATTTTCTCCGTTGTTCAAATGTGATACATGAGACTTTTCCTAGAGGAGGAATCGCAGGATCTATTTATTTGACCGTGAGTTGCAATAATAGTTCAACATCAACTATATAGTTTAAAGAGTGTTAGTCAAGGATTATTATTTCTGTGTTTAAATCTTTATAACACATTTAAATTATGTGTAGGCAAAAGATGTATTATTACCCATTCAATATCTCATTTCTTTAGCTGGTTCAAAATATTTATGCAATGTGGACTGGAGCAAAATTTGTTTGCTCCATTTCCCGATTGCACATGTCGTAAAATAAATACAATTTAATGCTGTGTTTTGTGGTTCAGTGCAAAGGTTCAGCATTTGAGAACTTAGGTTTGAGGGATACTTAAGTGACTGCTTCTTGATAGCTAAAGGCCAAGAGAATATATTTTAGAATATATTTTTCATGTTTTGAACAGTTCACTGGTCGAATTTGCTGCTTCTTGAATTTTTGAACTGAAGGGTAGTCTGTCTATCCCTTTCCTGAGTATTATTAGTTCAAAGTGCGGTGCCTCCCAAGGATTTTTACTGCAAGCCCACACACCATGCCTAACATCAATGCTCATCTTTTTTAATTTATCATACCATTTGTTGTTTTGATCAAAGGTTTTTTTTCCCCCTGGATCTTTCCTAGGCCATTTTATCTATTCATTATTTCATTACGGTCTTTGTTTATTTATATATTTTTGCATTTTTCTAGAGGATTACATTACCAGAAGGTATCCAAGTGCTGTATACAATAATTAACATTCCTTACAATAGTCAATAAAATGAATACTATCTTGCTGCATGAGAAGGGACTCCAGGGTCCAGAAACCTATGCACCTGATTGAAGGAGGCGGGAGCATTGACTGCCTCCATGCTACAAAGCGAGCTTGACCCACCCATAGCACGGACGCATGCAGGACGTGCTTGGGCTTTTTACTGACGAAGACCAAGCCTAGACGCAGTAGCGGCTCGCATAGGGCGTGCTGCGGGGGGTGCGGCGGGGAATGGGCAGGGTGGGGGGGTAGTAAGCTCGGACATGCGACGGCACGGAGGAAAGTAATAATTACTATCCTCCGTTCCGTCGTATGTCCGAGGTTACTACCCCCCACCCTGCCCCTCCCCCGCCCCGCCACCCCGCAGCACGCCCTATGCGAGCCACCACTGCCTAGACGGGCCCATTTGTGCCTGTCAGAGCCCGGAAGATGCTAGACGGGGCCACCCCTCTTTGTTTCCTTGTTTAGAACTAAAAGAAAATCTGCTACTTATTATGGGTAAGAGGAAAAATACCACACAGTGTGGAAAGGAAAAGCTAAGGATCTCAACAAACTCTAATGCTACTTATCTTACAAGTGCCATGAGAGTAATTAGCAATAAGGACACGCGGAAGAGAGACTCTGTAGCACAATGAGAGGCTATGCATGCTCCTAATGATATGATTGTAACTGCACAATCATTTGAAAGGTCGGGCACTGCAAGAGAGTCCAGGAACAACCCCATCACCAAGGTGGGCGAACAGTCAATCCCTAACCCCTGCATTTTTAATGACTCCATAAGTATTTCCTCAGTGGCGGTGGTAGCATCACTACATTCTCCTCCACTCAAAAAGGAGACCATACGGGCAAACTGCACGAGTTAGGCATTGGGGTTAACTGATAACTTGCTACCATTCATGCTACCAGCCTCTCTAAGGATAAAATAGTAAGTAAGTCACATTAGTGATAAATCGAATGAATTAAAAGAACTTGCGTAAAATCAAATGAATCATTTCTCCAACTGTCTGTTAATGGTGAAGGAACCCTCAAGAGGTTTCTGTAATTCGGTTTTAGACAAACTAAAAGTACTAGAAGTGAAATTGTCATTGTACCCCAGCGGGATGGTTGAGCAAAATCAGTCGTCCCCGAAAGATAATAATAACACCCTCGAAGCGTCCAGCAAATAATGTGATGCAAGAAATGGAAGATCTAATAAATATCACATTTTCAGATGGGCACAAATTAGATCCCAGTTACGAATAATAAGGGGGTGAAAAAGGAAAACACCCCTAACATGCTAAACAACGTACTCCACTACTATAAGGTCACCGGAACAGCGTGCAGTCCACCTTCAGTTGCCACCTATGTGTACCCCATATGTAACTGTTCTAGAAAATGGTGTGATTTACCTACATTTAAAACTGAAGAACTGGCATGACTTAAGAAACAAAAGTTACCGATTGGCTTAGAAACATTCGGGATGGGCATATGATCTAGGCGAGGAAATAATAATGGTGAGAAGGATCTTGTGTATTGGCAATGGGTGAAAAAATCCAACACTGGTGGGGAACCCACTGCATAGATTACAACATGGGGATAACCCAAACAGGAGGATGAAGTCTTGTTTCCTAGGCAACTTTTACAGACCAGTAAATAGCCACAAACAACTATTTTTGGGAGCACGTGGCACAACACCAGGCCATTGGGACCCGTTAATGTTGCCACCAGAGATGCATTTAAACCTCTCCAGGCACTAGACCAAATTGACCAACTGTTGCCACTTGGAGCAACAAATGCCATAACCCCGATGCAGAGTAGACGACATAAGGTTCAGACAAGGAACACCTCAAATTGCTATTGTAAGCAAGATAGGGCCCCAACAAGCACTGGGGCCTCTGAAATACAGAAAATCAAGTTAGTATCATGAAACATCAAAGGAATATGAAGCAAACTGGAAACTCAAGACTGGACATCCTTTAATAATAAGTATTAAATAATATCTTGCCAAGAGACCTGGGCAGGAGATGCATTTCACATTAATGGTTATTATACCATTTGCAATCCTGTGATACAATCCAATGCGGGTAGAGCCACAGGTTGGGGGGAGTTGGCTATCCTTATTCCATTAAATCTTACCACCATCACTGTGAGGACGGTAAGTAATTACCCCTATTACCAAATCTTGCTTCTGAAAGTGGTTGGTTTTAAAAACTTATTTTTGACCAATTTCTATCGTAACCTTTTTGGTCAACGCTGTAGTTGAGTGGCGAGGGATCTAGACTATAAAATGAACAAACCAATTAAGAAAATCAAAGTTATATACAGGAGTAAATGTATTTCAGTGGGTCTTTATGGAGCAGGGATATGGGGGTACACACTCCAAATGGCCAAGAATAATTGTTTTGTATAGACTGCTAGCAGTGCCCTAAGCCTGTCCTATATCTGTGTGTCATTCTGAGGTCATATTGTACTATATTGAAGACCTAATAAAAATCCAGCCCTTATAGCTGAGGTTCTCGAATTGGGCTAAAAGAGAAACAGGCTTTTCAAGAGCAGCCATTAAAGTCTGTATGCTGTTGGATAATATGCTACCTATCCCCTGGCTCTCTTATATTAACAGATGTTTGTTAACTTGGGGACCCCTGAATTATTTACAAATCTTGAGTGTATAGATGTTACAACTAAGGATAGAGTGAAATATCAGTTTTTTAAATCATTATGATAGATTACGAGCAAAAAATTAAAATTCCAAATTAGTAGTAATAAGGCATTCAGCTCTACTGACAACTGTAGTAGGAGAGCCCTGTCTATTATTTATTCGGAACACACAACACAGATTTTATTTGATGTGTTTAAGACGTCGCACTTTTTACTAGCATTCCCATGTGTGGTTGATAGCTCACAAACCTTCCTAAAGTGTCCCTCTCATAATGTTTCAGCATAAAGCACTTTTACGGCTGTTTTGTACATTGTATGGTGCCCCTTATTGCCTCTTATATCATGGTCTAGATATCAAACAGCAAAAAACTGCTTGGTGAGGACCAAGCATCTTGCTTCCGAATCAACTTGTATTCTTGTAATTAATGTTTATTCGCTGTGCTTTGAAAATTAGAAAGTTTTATGGAGAAGACACATACCTGTATGTTGAAATGAGAGATTGATATAAAATTGTTTATCGTTTCCCAATGTTTTCAATTGAACTGATTTTATGGTATTTTAATTTTACTTAATGTAGGGCTAATTCAATTTGTATTACAATGTCTTTTATGGCTAATTCTTACTGAATAAAGTTTTTCAGAGCAGAGTACGATCTCATCTTAGTAGTACATCAAGCAACAGATTGCTTTCAATGTGTGTAGGAAATACCCCTCTTTTTGTCATTGTCCCCCAAATTTTTGCTTGTCTGGATTAGCTGGCTTTCGAATTTTGTGCCATTTAACTAACTTTTGCTGGCACCCAGTGCCTGGAACTGCTATCAACGGGTGAAGTGGTTGGCATCCTATTTCCTGCTTCAGGGATACAAAAAGCCGAAATGGCTAAGCTGACTATTGATGACTGGATCCTGCAGGAGACCTAACTGGAAACCCACCTGCTGCCTTGAAGCCTACCCTGAGGAGCTGGGATCTGCAGGAATGACCAGGTGGGAGCTTTTTCGACCTTTGAAAAAGTTGAAAGTAAGGGCCTTATTTAGAATTTGGCAGATGGGATTCCCTGTCAAAACAGGGCGGCTATCCCGTCCACTGTATTACAAGTGCCACTGGCTAAAATATGCTTGTAATATGGTGGACAGGGCAGCCCCATGGTTGTGACGGTGTATCCTCTCTGCCAAACTCTAATTAAGGTCCTCAGTAATTGTTTGACCTTCAGAGGACCAGAACACAGTGCTAAAGTTTGCCCAGGCAGGGCGCCCCAAAGGAGTGATAGAAATCCAGGTTTGTCCTGTTATGGGCTTTTTGACACATTGAAAACTGGTTCAGCGGGACATCGCAGCAAAGATTTCTAGCATCTTGGAACTCTGTTCGGCTATAGACCCCTTGAGGATTTCTACTTCCAAAAAAGTGACTAAGTCCAAAGGTAACAATTTGGACTAGGGTGAGGTGGCAAATTTTCAACCGGCGAAGCAACCTCACCAGCAACTAAATCCAGGTTTGTCCCACTCAGAGCTTTTGCAGCCAAAACCAACAGTTTCAATGGGAGCTCAACTATGACACATCCGACTTTGAGGGAGCTTCAGCAGTCAGCAGCCAGAAGTCTGTGCCCTTTCCCTCTGGATAAGTTCAACATCCATTTCAGAGTCTAAGGGGCCAATTTAATTCCTGACGGACAGCCTGTTGGTCCACCAGGGCAACAGATTAAAATACTTTGTCACCCTGGAGAGGGGACCACCCACCAGATTTATAAATGACCGCAAAGCTGGCAGTCATTTATCAAGCATTGCCAGGAACCTCCATCATAGTGGGCCCTGTCAATACATTCCGCTGTTTGGTGCAGGTCTCCGTCAAAATGACTAAGCCCTGCACCAAACATTTTTCTTTTTTAAATAAATAATTAATTTTCCCTCAGCATCGTCCCTTGAAACCCCCCTTACCCGGCCCCATCGCTCTACCACTGTTACCTGCATGGACCGCGGCTGGCTAGGATTATGATCTTTTGGCATCTTAAATTGGCTGGAAGTGAGTTTCATCTTGAAAGTGCTGCTCCTGGCAAGATAGGGTTACAGCTTTATGAGTTCTGAATATTTCTGCTTCTAGTGCCAATTTCTGAGGACTTCTTAGGTTCTTATTGACACCAGATATCTTGAAGGCTGATTGCAAGTACTCAAGTTTTTTTTAGGTATACTGTTTCAAACGTGATGTGATGTGTTGGAGTTAAGTCTTGCCACCAAGTGACAAATGGCTTTGATTGATGTTAAGAACATTGAACTGCCCACCAACATAGAATTCCCATACACAATTCTAGGTAACAACAGGGTCTGTACAATATGATGGATATCATTGGGCTGCGGAGAAGGTTTAATTTCATGACAGTGGGGATCTAGCTATTGTTGTTTTTTTATTTTTGAGATGACAGTCGATCTATGTACTAAACAATAGTACTTCATTGGCCAAAGAGTGGAACTGAGAGCCTATCTTTGAATTTTGTGTGAATGCATTCTGTTTTCTCTGAAATCAGCTTGAAACGGTACTAAGATGTCAAAATTTCTAAGTTTGAGGTGCACTTTTTCAGAGCGCAAATGTCTTGGATTGAGGAGATTTGTCTGTAGATCTTATGTCATTTTTATATTGTTGTTAGCTAGAATTGTCTATGGGAATTCGATGTTGGTGGGTAGTTTTTTATATTGGGCATTAGACACCCCTGCACTCTTCATCAGGATTCTCAGTGGTTCCGTATTTGGATTTAACAAATTGGGTCTAAAACCAACGTTTGAGAAACACTACATACGACAGGGGCAAAGCCAGAGGTGAAGCTCTCAAGCTTGACACGTTATTTTTGATTTGTCAAGAAGGAGAAGAACAAGTTCAGGATCTCTCCCCTAAAGCACATGCAGGTCTCCAGAATTTAGAGAAGCCTATGCTGATTAATTGTATTAAAGGCCGATGACCAATCAAAAGAACGAGAAGGCAGGCATTACCATCATCCAACATGCAGTGCATATCATTCAGGATTTTGAGTGTAGCAGTTCTAGTGTTGCAGCCTCTTCAAAAGCCATATTGGTATAGGTCTAGTAATAACTTGTTCTCTTCAATCTACGTGGCACGTTAGATGATCTAACATTTTTCAGGGACCTTGCTCGGCCAAGGCAGACTTATCACTGGACGGTGCTTTGGCATTTGGCTTAAATCATTGTGGCAGCCTCGTCCAATGCATAGACTTATTCAAAACTACCAAAATGGTTCGGCAAAATATCATTCTATATTCCTTGCTATTCCATAATATAATCTTCTTTCCCAATATTCAATTCTCAGTCTCTAGGGACATTTATTCTTTAGACCATTGCAGGGGTTCACCATTCCCTTTCCCAAACACACCTCCCCTCCTAAACGTTCTGGATTTGTTCGGAATGTACCTGTAAAAATAAATACAGATTAGTGTCCTCTCACCAGCAAGATGACACATTTTCTGGATCTTCCAGAACACGGACCCGGAATAGGCTTTCTAAACCCCCTTGCAATAAGGACTTTGTCAATGCCACACGAGACAGAAAGCCAGTTGCACTACAATCACTCCACAACCCACTGAGCAGTACTTGAGTGAGATGCGATACAGAAAGCCAGTTGGACTGCAATCACCCCACAATCCACTGAGCAGTAATTGAGTGAGATTCGTAGCAATCACTTCTATGGAATATGATGGGGATGTCTAGTTGAACCTAAATACTCTTTCAAAATAGAAAGGCACGCTCAAGGAAACTAGGAAAGAAGGGATATATTCACAACTCAAGGTCCTTTTCAGCTCTCCAGGGGAAGTCACAAAAAACAATGCCTCCTGGAACACCTTCGCGCCAATCTCTGACACTCTTCTAGCAATCAATCCCTCCAATCACTTCTCTGACACCCTTCCTCCTGCCCTATTCAAAATGATAAAAACATCCATCCTACCATTATGGGCAAAAATTGTAAACGCCTCTCTGAGACAAGGCTCAATACCAGACTGTCTTAAAATAGGGCAGGTTACGCCTATACTAAAGAAATCCGACGCCATCCCATCAGATCTCAACAACTATCGCCCTATATCCAACATCCCCACTTTGGCGAAACTGCTGGAGAAATGTGTACAAATACAATTATGCAATCATATTGAGAATTACAACCTCCTAGACAATCACCAATCTGGTTTCCGTCAAGGTCACAGCACAGAATCTGCACTCACCCACATATTGGATGACATACTAAAAATGCTTGACCGCAACGAATCATGCCTAATGATACTTCTTGACTTATCCTCCGCCTTCGACATGGTTAAACATGATAACCTACTGTCCCTATTGGAAGGAAGGATGGGCCTCTCGGGCCCAGTGTTACATTGGTTCTCCTCCTTCCTTAATAACAGAACACAAAGAATCAAGATGAAGAATTCTCTCTCTCAGCCCTCTGTGGTCAACATAGGCGTTCCCCAGGGCTCAGCCCTATCACCTATTCTTTTCAACCTACTAATGGAACCCCTGGCGAATGCATTGAAATCCGCGAATATCCTATATCACCTGTATGCGGACGACACCCAACTGTATTTAAAAATCTCCTCTCCAGAAGACTTCATCTCCCTCAACGCTATTCTACAGAACACGCAAAGTTGGCTCACGAACAACCACCTCATGCTTAATACAAAAAAAACTGAATTCATTCTCATCTCCCCACCCAATCACACACCAAAGATAGAGCAATGGCTGAAACACCTAACCTCCATTGACTGTTCTCCCCTCATCATTGACTCGGCGAAATCCCTGGGAGTCACCATAGACAAACACCTGAATATGCAGTCGCACATCACTAATGCCACCAAGGGAGCCAATCACCAGATGAGTTTACTATGGAAACTTAAACCCTTCCTCCCTCAGACCGACCTAAAAATGGCAGTGCAAGCCTTAGTGCTACCAAGATTAGACTATGGAAGCACCACTCTTTGCGGTCTCCCCAAATACAAGCTGGCTCCGCTGAGGGCTTCTCTTAACGCTGCGGCAAGATTGGTATCAGGATCTAAAAGAAACAGCCACATTTCTCCGACCTTGAAAGCGCTGAACTGGCTGCCCTATGAGGCTAGAATACAACTAAAGGTGGCCTGCATGACCCATAAAGCACTACATAACAATACACCCAGTTACCTAGTGTGAGAAGTTGGCCTGGTATATGCTGTTCACTAGTTAAAGTGGACACCTTGCAACAGTACAATTCGACTCTTATGGTAGGTAGGTTTAAGACAACCTTTATAGAAAGCTATCCTAGTGGTAGCTGTGGAGAGCAGCCTTCAGGCTAAGTCTTGGAGGAATGTAAAGCAGCTTGTTTTACCACACAATCTCTTGAATCACCAAATGAAAAGACACCACACAGGTATATATATCAAATATAAATGTATTTATTACTAAACAACTCTCTACTAATCTCTTGTGAGATTAGAAGACAGGAACATATGCATAAATCAACGTTTCACAATAAATTAAGCACAAATATGGCTGGGGCCAGAGGGCGTACCAGACCATATACTAAAAAGAGACTTAAGAACAACGACTTGCAAGGAGACAAGGCCCAGGGCCTTCAGAAGTGTTGGGGCCTCACGAAACCACCCAAGGCAGGTAAGTAAAGGACCCACGGGGGACGCGTGCAGTGAGAGAACACAGGCGCGGGTCGCCGTAGACTTCAATGGGGCAAGTCGCGGTTGGAAATTAAGAGTTTAAGGGCACTTCGGGAGTAGCTACAAGCAAGTCACTTACAGGGTAAGTAGTTCTAGGGCCAACACCCACAGGAGCACCATAGTGCTGGAGTTACCTCACCCAGGGAAGCCGGGTGCATAGGTGTCCTTTGGTGTCGGGTCGCGGCGTCGTTTTCAATGGGAGCCAAAGAAGACTTGCTGCTTGTGAAGACAGGAGAAGTGTCCGGTGGAATCCAAGCCTGGATTCGGAAGAAGGAAGACCTGAAAGCAGAGGGGACAGTGTTCAAAGTCCCTGGGCAGTGACCCGGGGCAAGGAAGATGAATGCCCACCGTTGTCGACAGATTCAGGTCGTTCAGGGGTGTCTTGACTCTTCGGCCACGAGGTCCAGGAGGCGTCAAGGACAACCAGGAGCTGGATTCAGCGTGTCCCATGAAGTTTTCAGCTGACTGCAGTGTCGGCGACCCGATTGGAGCCAACAAGCCTTGGTAGCAGCAAGTCTTGTGGAAAACGTAAAAAGTCAATGGTGCAGACCAGCAAGGTCTGGGGAACTCACCCAGCAAGGGTAAGTCAGGGCAGGCCTGGAGCAACCAGGGGAGCCCTTTGGTTCTGTGTAAAAGTCTTCAGGGGACCCATAAGCTGGCTGGCAAGGGATTGCAAAGACGCCTCGGGAGGATTCCTTCAACAGGGGCCCACGGTCACTCGGGACGGGGTAGGCCTCTGATCTTCAGACAAATTCCTGCTAGAGGCTGGGACCACACGTGGTCCGAAGCACAGGTTCGTAGAACGTCGTGAAGGGGTTGCACTTGACAATAGTGCACGGTACCCAGGGACTGCGCTTCCTCGTCACTCGTGGGGTCCACTGGCCTCAGCTTCACTGGGGACTCACGATGGCCTTGGAGAAGTCAGGAAATTCTTGTCTTGGGCTGCAGGGACCTCGGGCTCCGGCGGGAGCAGCGTAGTTTGTGACCATCATTGTAGTTTTTGGTGCCTGCCAAGCAGGGGAGTCACTCCTTGACTCCAAGGGAGATTCTTCAGTCTTCCAGAGGTAGTGGAACGTCGAAGGTCCAGGATTCTTCCTCAGAGCATCGTCCAGGGGTATCTAGTTTGCAATGCACAGGTTCCCCCTCTTATACTAAAAGGAAGGGAGGGACTAGCTCTATGACCCCACCTATGGGAGGGTCAGGGGAGTGGGTGGCTACACCCACCTCCCTTTGTCCAGTTTCTCGCCAGAGCAGGGGCAGGTAGCCCCTGGGCTGGTTTGAACTGGCATATGCACAGAGGAGCCTTCTGCTCCCCCAGTGCAGGACTTCAAAGCACTCTAGGAGTGCACCCACCCAGCCCCAATACACTAAACCCTGTCTGGGAGGTGGTCACACCTCCCTGGGACAGGATACCTATTGTTGGGCTTCCTCCACTGCGAGTTTCGGTCATCAGCAGGAGGGCAGCCCCGTGTCTGTGACTGGTGGCATCCATTTTGTGATGCCAGGGCTCTTCAGGATTCTACCGCGTTTGCACAGTAGGTACATGTCTATCCCTCTAGAAGGGTGGAATGCTACCCCCGCCGCCAGAACTGGCGGGGGGTAGTATTCCAAGATGTTTGACACCAAACACGACGTGTTTCCGTGCAGCCATCCCAAAGTTAGCATTTAACGCGAGGTTATAATGCGCTTAAGAGTATATGGTCAGGCTGCACTACAAACAGCCTCAGAGAAGGGTCTCCGAATGCTGCAGAGGGGCTCTGCTCATGCAGGGGCACCCTCTCACATAGGAGCCAAGCACTCTGCCTTCAGGATTGATAAGTCCTGCCATAGGAGTGACTTATAGGTTTATATGTGTGTATCTATGTAGTGATATAGGTAGCCTATATCACAGTAAGAGGTGCATGCACCACCTTACCCAGGCTGCAGTAGCAGACCTGTGGTGTCAGATTTAGTCTGCTTCCCAGGGGTGGCATAATACATGCTTCAGCCCCTGGTAGGCCTGTGAAGTACCTATGCCCTTGGCACCTAAGGTACCATATACTAGGGACTCATAAGGTACCACAGTATCCAATCACTAGTGCACCTAGAGTGCACTCCAAGTCGTTTAGAGAGAACAGAGAGGCTGGGGCCCTGATTGGCAGGGTCCCAGCCTGACTATACCCAGAAACCAGTGTAAACATCAGAAAAAAAGTGGGGGCAACATAAGAGGCAGATCCTACTCTCCTACACAACCCCCCAAACGCAGGGACACTAAACTAACCTTGACCAGTTGAGTCTTCGTGCTCTAAGTGGAAATACCTTGAGAGTCCATCTGCATTGGCATGTTGGGTCCCAGGCCTATGTTCCACTGTATAGTCCATCCCCTGTAGGGAAATGGACCACCTCAAAAGTTTTGGGTTTTCACCTTTCATCTGTTTAAGCCATAGGAGGGGCTTGTGGTCAGTCTGAACTATGAAGTGAGTGCCAAACAAGTATGGCCTCAGCTTCTTCAGGGCCCACACCACAGCAAAGGCCTCCCTCTCTATAGCTGACCAAGGTTTCTCTCTAGGGGTCAGCCTCCTGCTAATAAAAGCTACTGGCTGGTCTTGACCTTCATCATTCAGTTGAGACAGTACAGCTCCCACACCCAGCTCAGAAGCATCTGTTTGGACAATTAACTTTTTGGTGTAGTCTGGACTCTGTAAGATGGGGGCAGTGCACATGGCCTGCTTTAGGTCTTCAAATGCCTTCTGACAGCTAGCTGTCCACTGAACCTTTTTGGCATTTTCTTTGAGGTCAGATCATTCAAGGGGGTCACTATAGATCCATATCCCTTCACAAACCTCCTATAGTACCCAGTCAGGCCTAAGAAGGCTCTCACCTGTGTCTGGGTGGTTGGAGCAACCCATTCCATTATGGTTTGGATTTTACTCTGTAAAGGCTGAACCTGGCCTCCACCCACAAGGTGGCCCAGGTATACAACCTGACTCTGCCCTATCTGGCACTTAGTGGCCTTGATAGTGAGGCCTGCGTTCTGCAGAGCCTCCAAAACATTTCTGAGGTGGACCAGGTGATCCTGCCAGGAGGAACTAAAGACAGCAATATCATCTAGATAAGCTGAGCAATAAGTTTCCATCCCTGCCAGAACTTTGTTCACCAACCTCTGAAAAGTGGCAGGTGCATTTTTCAATCCAAAGGGCATCACCACAAAGTGGTAGTGCCCACCAGGGGTCGAAAATGCTGTTTTGGCTTTTGAATCATCAGCTAACCTGATCTGCCAGTAGCCAGCTGTTAGGTCAAATGTACTCAGATACTTGGCTGAGGCCAATCAGTTCATCTGCCCTTGGTATGGGATAGGCATCAGTCCTGGTGACTGCATTGAGGCCTCTGTAGTCTACACAAAACCTCATTTCTTTCTTACCACCCTGGGTATGAGGCTTGGGTACTAGGACTACTGGGCTAGCCCAAGGGCTATCTGAAGGCTCAATCACACCTAACTCCAACATTTTCTGGACTTCAGTCCTGATACAGTCCCTGACATGGTCAGGTTGCCTGTAGATTTTACTCTTGACAAGCAGACTGTCCCCAGTGTCCACCTCATGGGTGCACCAGGTAGTCTGACTAGGGGTCAGGCTAAACATATGTCTGTACTGCTGCAGAACTTGTCTGCACTCAGTTTGCTGATGGTCAGTGAGGCTGCTTGCCAAAGCAACACCATCTACTGACCCATCATCAGGGTTCTGTGAGAGCAGGTCAGGGAGAGGGTCACTCTCCTCCTCCTGTTCCTCATCAGTTGCCATGAGCAAGCCCATGTCAGCCCTGTCAACATATGGCTTTAATCTGTTGACATGGAGCACCCTCAGGGGGCTCCTGGGAGTTCCAAGATTCACCAGATAGGTGACTTCTCCCTTTTGCTCAACTATTGTATGGGGGCCACTCCATTTGTCTTGGAGGGCTGCTGGGGCCACAGGCTCCAACACCCACACCTTCTGTCCTGGCTGGTACACAGTCAGCACAGCCTTTGGTCATGCCAAGCTTTTTGTAATTCTTGGCTGGCCTCCAGGTTTTTGGTTGCCTTTTTCATGTATTCGGCCATCCTGGAGCGGAGACCAAGTACATAGTCCATCACATCTTGTTTGGGGGTTTGAGAGGTAACTCCCAGCCCTCTTTTACCAAACACAATGGACCTCTTACAGGATGCCCAAACAGAAGCTCAAATGGGCTGTAACCAACCCCCTTCTGTGGTACCTCTCTGTATGCAAACAACAGGCAGGGAAGAAGAAGGTCCCATTTCCGCCTAAGCTTCTCTGGGAGTCCTTTAATCATACCCTTCAGGGTTTTGTTGAAACGTTCAACCAACCCATTGCATTGTGGGTGATAGGGGTGGTGAACTTATAAGTTACACCACACTCCTTCCACATTGCTTTCAAATATCCTGACATGAAGTTTGTACCTCTGTCAGAGATGACCTCCTTTGGGAAACCCACTCTGGAGAAAACTCCAATGAGGGCTCTTGCCACCACAGGGGCTGTGGTGGTCCTCAGAGGAATTGCCTCTGGGTACCTGGTGGCATGATCCACTACCACCAGGATAAATCTGTGCCCAGATGCAGTTTGAGGGTCAAGGGGACCAACAATGTCAATCCCTACCCTTTCAAAGGGTACCCCCACCACAGGTAGTGGTATCAGGGGGCCTTTGTGGTGCCACCTGCCTTGCCACTGGCTTGGCATGTGACACAGGAGCGACAAAACTCCTTTGTGTCCTCTGACATATGTGGCCAATGAAAATGTGGAACAAGCCTGTCCCAGGTCTTGTTTTGGCCCAAGTGACCTGCTAAAGGGATATCATGTGCTAGGGTCAAGAGGAACCCCTAAACTTCTGAGGTATTACCAACCTCCTGGTGGCTCCAGGGGCTGGATCTCTACCCTCAGAATATAGGAGTCCCTCATCCCAATAAACTTTATGGGACCCACTATCACTCCCAGCAGCCTCAGCAGCAGCCTGCTGTCTGAGGGGTTCAAGAGAGGGGCAGCACTGTTGCTCCTTACTCAGATCTTCCCTAGAAGGGCCCCCTGCCCCCAAGAACTCAACCTGATCAGGCTCAAGTTCCTCTGGGGCAGTTCCTTCTTCAGGATCTGCTCCTCCTCCCTTAAGAGGGGAATCAATGATCTGAGACAGAGGGGAAGGCACTGCCTTAACCCTACTGCTCCTCTTCTTGGGAAGCATCGGGTCCATAGTTTCAGGATCCAGAGCTGGTTCAGTGTAATGCATTTTGGCCTGTGACCTGGTCATAGCAAATACCTTTGCAGGGATGCCCAGCATCTCAGCATGAGTCCATAACTCTACTTCAGACCAGGCTGAAGTTTCTAGATCATTGCCCAATAGACATTCTACAGGGAGGTCTGCACTGACTACAACCTTCTTGAGGCCAGTTACCCCTCCCCAGGAGAAATTCACAACTGCCAGACTATGGTTGGTCCTGACATTGCTTGCATTGATCACCTGGTACATTTCGCCCAGGATGATCTGTCCAGGGTCCACAAGATCCTCTGCCACCATGGTGACACTAGCACCTGTGTCCCTAAATGCCAAAGCCTGTTTGCCATTTATTACAGGCTGCTGTTTGTATTTGCCCAGATTACTGGGGCTCACCATGAAGGACATGTCAATGTCTCCATTACAAATCAGCATTGCCTGAGTGGGTACTCTGACTAGGCCAGAGTCCACTTCAGAACCCAGGGTCAACCCTACTACACCCTTATTCTGAGTACCACCTCCACCAGTAGCTGAACTAGGGGGAACAGTTGCCTTAGGGGCAGGAGTGGTGGTGGTTTGGTCTTTGGACTTGTTACAATCAGAAGTCCAGTGCCCTTTCTGTTTGCAGAATTTGCACCAGGGCTTCTTTTGGCCTTTTCCCTTGTTGGATTGTGACTCCCCACCAGATGCAGATTTTTGGGGCCCTTGTGAAGACTTCTGGTCATTTGACTTATCCCCACTTTTCTCAGAGCCCTTAGAATCCTGCTTCTTTGTGTCACCCCCTTGGTTCTGGGTTTTCTGCCTCACCCTGGTTCTGACCCACTTGTCTGCCTTCTTTCCCAATTCTTGGGGAGAGGTCAGATCTGAGTCCACCAGGTATTGATGCAACAACTGGTTCTGGCAATTATTAAGGATCTGTTCTCTCATCATTAGATTATACAATCCCTTGAAATCAGTAACCCTACTGCCAACCAGCCAACCCTCCAGAGCCTTGGTTGCACAATCTACAAAGTCAGTCCAGTCCTGAGTCTGTGCCTTCTGGGTGTCTCTGAACTTCAACCTGTACTGCTCAGTGGTTAAGCCAAACCCATCTATCAGTGCACTCTTCAGGACTTCATAGTCATCAGCATCCTCTTCTCTAACAGTGAGGAGCTATTCTCTACCTTTATCTGAAAAGGAGAGCCACAAGATTGCTGCCCACTGCTTTTGGGGGACCTGTTGTACTCTACAGGCCCTTTCCATAGCAGTTACCCACTTATGGATATCATCCCCACTCTGGTAGGGAGGAACAACCTTGCTCAGGTTCCTATGGTCTGGAATATATTCTCTGCCTCTAGGGACACTGTTGCTGCCACCAGGGGGTTCTAACCCCTCTTTTCTAGAAGCTCTCTGGAGCTCCAGGGCTTCTTTATCTAATGCCAACTGCTTGGTTTTGAGGGCAAATCTTGCTTCCTCATACTGCAGCAGTTTGTACATTCTGTCAGAGGAGGTCTCTCTTCTTGGAAAGTAGGAGTTCCTCTGGTAGACAGATTCTCTGCCAGAGTGATAGGAGTGTTCAGATTCCCTAGAAAGGGACCTAGGCCTCACCTCCATTATGTCAGTTCTCTTAGGGAGAATTCCTCTGTCCTGTTCAGACCCCTTGGGACCTGGCCCTACAATCACAGAGTCTTGGTCATCCAGATGTTCATCATCTGACCCAGACACTGTAATTGACCCACTCACTGATTCAGACCCATTAGCTCCTAGAGCTAATCTAAGATCATCTGCTGTCAGCAGATCTATCAGGTGTAGTGTGGAGGGACTCTGTCCTAGCTTCAGGTGCCTTGCAGCACACATGGCTCTCAAGTCAGAGAAAGCCATGTCCTTATACTGAGGCTGAGTGGATCCACTGGGTCCACCCTTTAAGGACATTCTAGTGTTGTGCAGTGTTGTATTACCTACACTAGTTTGTGGCCTACTGATACTAGCTTGAGCTGTAGAAAGGGTGTGCTATCCCTTGGCACACAGCTCTAAGTTCAGTAGAACTTATTGATACTAAGCTTGACTTTACATATACCTTGAGTACCTATAGTGGTTTTCAGTTAGTAATTCAAATAGAGATTTTCTGGTAAAACAATAGCAAGCTGGAATCCCACACGCTGCCACCAATGTGAGAAGTTGGCCTGGTATATGCTGTTCACTAGTTAAAGTGGACACCTTGCACCAGTACAATTCGACTCTTATGGTAGGTAGGTTTAAGACAACCTTTATAGAAAGCTATCCTAGTGGTAGCTGTGGAGAGCAGCCTTCAGGCTAAGTCTTGGAGGAATGTAAAGCAGCTTGTTTTACCACACAATCTCTTGAATCACCAAATGAAAAGACACCACACAGGTATATATATCAAATATAAATGTATTTATTACTAAACAACTCTCTACTAATCTCTTGTGAGATTAGAAGACAGGAACATATGCATAAATCAACGTTTCACAATAAATTAAGCACAAATATGGCTGGGGCCCGAGGGGCGTACCAGACCATATACTAAAAAAGAGACTTAAGAACAACGACTTGCAAGGAGACAAGGCCCAGGGCCTTCAGAAGTGTTGGGGCCTCACGAAACCACCCAAGGCAGGTAAGTAAAGGACCCACGGGGGACGCGTGCAGTGAGAGAACACAGGTGGGTCGCCGTAGACTTCAATGGGGCAAGTCGCGGTTGGAAATTAAGAGTTTAAGGGCACTTCGGGAGTAGCTACAAGCAAGTCACTTACAGGGTAAGTAGTTCTAGGGCCAACACCCACAGGAGCACCGTAGTGCTGGAGTTACCTCACCCAGGGAAGCCGGGTGCATAGGTGTCCTTTGGTGTCGGGTCGCGGCGTCGTTTTCAATGGGAGCCAAAGAAGACTTGCTGCTTGTGAAGACAGGAGAAGTGTCTGATGGAATCCAAGCCTGGATTCAGAAGAAGGAAGACCTGAAAGCAGAGGGGACAGTGTTCAAAGTCACTGGGCAGTGACCCGGGGCAAGGAAGATGAATGCCCACCGTCGTTGACAGATTCAGGTCGTTCACGGGTGTCTTGACTCTTCGTCCACGAGGTCCAGGAGGTGTCGAGGACAACCAGGAGCTGGATTCAGTGTGTCCCACAAAGTCTGCAGCTGACTGCAGTGTTAGCGACCCGATTGGAGCCAACAAGCCTTGGTAGCAGGAAGTCTCGTGGAAAGCGTAAAAAGTCAATGGTGCAGACCAGCAAGGTCTGGGGAACTCACTCAGCAAGGGTAAGTCAGGGCAGGCCTGGAGCAACTAGAGGAGCCCTTTGGTTCTGTGTAAAGGTCTTCAGGGGACCCACAAGCTGGCTGGCAAGGGATTGCAAAGATGCCTCGGGAGGATTCCTTCAACAGGGGCCCATGGTCACTCGGGACGGGGTAGGCCTCTGATCTTCGGAGGGATTCCTGCTAGAGGCTGGGACCATACGTGGTCCAAAGCACAGGTTCGTAGAACGTCGTAAAGGGGTTGCACCCGACAATAGTGCACTGTACCTAGGGACTGTGGTTCCTCATCACTCGTGGGGTCCACTAGCCTCAGCTTTGCTGGGGACTCACGATGGCCTTGAAGAAGTCAGGAAATCTTCATCTTGGGCTGCAGGGACCTCGGGCTCCGGCGGGAGCGGCGTAGTTTGCGACCATCGTTGTAGTTTTTGGTGCCTGCCAAGCAGGGGAGTCACTCCTTGACTCCAAGGGAGATTCTTCAGTCTTCCAGAGGTAGTGGAACGTCGAAGGTCCAGGATTCTTCTTCAGAGCGTCGTCCAGGGGTATCTAGTTTGCAATGCACAGGTTCCCCCTCTTATACTAAAAGGAAGGGAGGGACTAGCTCTATGACCCCACCTATCGGAGGGTCAGGGGAGTGGGTGGCTACACCCACCTCCCTTTGTCCAGTTTCTCGCCAGAGCAGGGGCAGGTAGCCCCTGGGCTGGTTTGAACTGGCATATGCACAGAGGAGCCTTCTGCTCCCCCAGTGCAGGACTTCAAAGCACTCTAGGAGTGCACCCACCCAGCCCCAATGCACTAAACCCTGTCTGGGAGGTGGTCACACCTCCCTGGGACAGGATACCTATTGTTGGGCTTCCTCCACTGCGAGTTTTGGTCATCAGCAGGAGGGCAGCCCCGTGTCTGTGACTGGTGGCATCCATTTTGTGACGCCAGGGCTCTTCAGGATTCTACCGCATTTGCACAGTAGGTACATGTCTATCCCTCTAGAAGGGTGGAATGCTACCCCCTCCGCCAGAACTGGCGGGGAGGGTAGTATTCCAAGATGTTTGACACCAAACACGACATGTTTCCGTGCAGCCATCCCAAAGTTAGCATTTAACGCAAGGTTATAATGCGCTTAAGAGTATATGGTCAGGCTGCACTATAAACAGCCTCAGAGAAGGGTCTCCGAATGCTGCAGAGGGGCTCTGCTCATGCAGGGGCACCCTCTCACATAGGAGCCAAGCACTCTGCCTTCAGGATTGATAAGGCCTGCCATAGGAGTGACTTATAGGTTTATATGTGTGTATCTATGTAGTGATATAGGTAGCCTATATCACAGTAAGGAGTGCATGCACCACCTTACCCAGGCTGCAGTAGCAGACCTGTGGTGTCAGATTTAGTCTGCTTCCCAGGGGTGGCATAATACATGCTTCAGCCCCTGGTAGGCCTGTGAAGTACCTATGCCCTTGGCACCTAAGGTACCATATACTAGGGACTCATAATGTACCACAGTATCCAATCACTAGTGCACCTAGAGTGCACTCCAAGTCGTTTAGAGAGAACAGAGAGGCTGGGGCCCTGATTGGCAGGGTCCCAGCCTGACTATAGCCAGAAACCAGTGTAAACATCAGAAAAAAAGTGGGGGCAACTTAAGAGGCAGATCCTACTCTCCTACACCTAGCTCTAAAACTAGAACGATCCGGAGGATGTAGACAACTACGAAGCGCGAGCTCCTTACTTCTGAAACCACAATCCTTTCATAAAAAGAGAACTGGATGCAGGGCTTTTTCAGGGATCGCTCCAAAGATTTGGAACTCCTTACCTCCAGTGGTACGGGGAATCTCTTCCTTTACCGCATTCAAAAAAGAGGTAAAAATACTCCTAATGAACAAATTCGCGTCCTAAGACTTGATTCTATGCTGACATCGAGTCACCGATATGATCCTCATATCACTGGCTAACTCTTGTGGATTGAAAGAGAACATTATATGTTTGTTTATTTCCTCAATACTGACCCAAGGCTCAATAACTGTATATAATATAATGTTCTGTTGCCCTCTGGGATCATCATATGTTGTCTACTGGTCACCTATGTTATCTTATACTATTTACCTCTTTTGTAAGTAATGATGAATATCAAATGCGTGTATACTACCTCATTTCGTATGTCTTTATAACTATATACTGTAAAGCTCTCTGATACCCTCGTGGGTCACATTCGCGCTATATAAAACCTTATAAATAAATAAATAAATTGTAAAGATTCCACTTAAATTAAAATCTGATCCTAGTGTGAGTAGTGACTATATTAATGAGCAGTAACTATATTAAGAACAAACAGAGTAGTAGCTGCAAAGCTTGTGAAAAATTTGAACAGAGGAAAATATTGCCACATATTTGCTGTTTAACTTTATATAAAACCCACCCTCACAGCTAAACTCAGCACCAATAGAATAACCTAATTTGAGTTTCAAAGATGCTCATACCCTCACACCTACTTTGAACAATGACGCTACTTTTCAACATATTAGCATTGTCTGCTATCCTCATCTGCGTTGGAAGGCAGGCTGATAAACCCGGCAAGCAAAGACTAAGTATGAATGCAGCACAAATAAATGATATAATGCTGCACTGCCTGTCTCTTCTCAGTCTTCTGGCATGAAGTACCTCTCTAGCCTTTCACACACTGTTCTTAACTTATATAACATAATCTGGTTGTTATTGAATCTGTCCTAATAAACAATTAGCAGAAACAGGTCTGATGCCATTTTATTTTTATTTTCACTCTTTGAACCTGTGTCCTTTGAATAGTAATGTTAAACAAGAAACAAAGTTAGAAATGTGGCTAATACTTTGGATGCCTTTCAGGAGTGCTCAGAAACTTCTAAGTAGCCCCTACCAGAAGGCAGCGAAGCACAGAATTGCCTAGCTGTAAACCCGCATTCCCCTAGCTACAGCAAATTTGTTGCAGAAAAAAACGCTGCCTTACCTTGTTGTGCTTTTGACAACTGAGGTACAAACTGAAGTGCCTCCCTGTGTCCTCCCCATCCATTCCAGGCAAAAATAAGCAATCAGATAGGAGTTGCTTCTCCTTTTTGGGTCATTAATGCATAGATGAATTTTTGCTGATAAATTTGAGTGTGTGCCGCTTGTGGAATCTGGGAAAAGTTGTTTGTTAATGGTCATACAACACATTCTCTTTTACTGCAGTAGTTACAAGTTACTGTTGTATGCTATTTCTGATATCCATAATAAATTTTCCCAAGCATCTGTATTTTCCTCCATGCAACATCTTAGATATTGCTTCAATGTTTGATTCAAGCGTTCTGTTTGTCCATCTGTTTGAGGATGGAAACTTGTGGACTTTGCTGATTTTATTTGTAACGCGGAACACCACACCTTAAAAAAATGGGCGGTAAACTGTGTGCCCCTATCAGACACAATAGTTGTGGGAAGTCCATGCAACTGCACTATGTGGGTGAGCAACAGTTTAGCTGATTGCCCCGAAGTAGGCACTTGAGGACAAGCAATGAAATGTCCCATCTTAGTGAGACTGTTGATTACCATAAGAATGGTGGTGTACCCCTGATTTTTAGGTAACCCCACAATGAAGTCCAGGGAGGTAGTTTCCCATGGAATATTTGGTATAGGTAGAGGTTTTCTATGATCTGATTTGGCCTGGACACATATCTCACATGTTTTTATGAACTTACTTACATCTTTTCATACTGACGGCCAACAGAACGGATGTAGCACTCTGTCAAGGGTCTTATCCATACCACTGTGACCGGCACTGGGGGCATCATGACACCAATGAAACACTTTCTTTTGCATGCTTTAGTAGGAACCAATAATTGATTACCTTGGATAGGAATTCCTCATTTCAATTTCCATTGAGTATGCTTTTTAAGCCGCCTTTTCCACACCGGAGTTTGAATGTTCTGAGCTATTGTTTTTAGGAATTGGTCTGTTTGCAACGCTACTATGACTTGTGTCGGGGGTTAGAATGGACTGTGGTTTTGTCTCACTAGGCAAGAGTGTGGACTCTTGCCGGGTGAGTGCATCTGCCTTATGGTTCTCGATCCCTGGTCGATAAGTAACAATAAAATGATATTATGAAAAGAACAACATCCATCAGAGTGGTTGTGGGGACAACATCCAGGCTGATCGCATAAACTGTAGATTACGATGATCTGTGCATACTGTACTGCATGTTTTGCCCCCATCTTTTATGGCCAGTAGTTCTTTTTCTGCAATTGTTTAGCGTGTCTCACTGTTGTTTAGTTTTCACGACATATAAGCCACAGGATGCAATTGTCCGTTCTCTTCATGTTGTGATAGTATGGCTCCTATGGCCACATCTGATGCATCTGCTTCCACCACATAAGGTTTTTCAGGATCGGGGTGAGCCAAAAAGGAGTGGAAGTAAATGCCTGCATTAACTGCTCAAAGGATTGTTCTGTTTCTTCTGTCCATAGAAATGGCATATTCTTCCTTAAAAGTTTTGTGATAGGTGTGAAAGTTGCTTGATGAATCGTCTGTAAAAATTCACAAATCCCAGAAAGCACTGAATGTCTTGTACATTATTGGGCCTTGGCCATTCCTTGACTGCTAAAATTTTATGTTCAGACATTTCCTGACTCGTAGGAGACAATATCACTCCCAAAAATTCTACTCTATGCACATGAAATTCACATTTGCTAAGCTTACAATATAGCCCGTTTGTTCAAAGCACTTGTAACACCAGGCAAACGTGTTGATAGTGAATGTCTATGGTAGCTGAATGGATAAGGATGTCATCTATATATACCACCACAAACACATCTAAATACTCCCTTAATACTTCATTCAAGAAGAACTGAAATGCGGCTGGCGAATTGCACAGGCCGAAGGGCATCACGGTATACTCAAATAAACCATACCAAGTGCCAAAAGCTGTCTTCCACTCATCACTTTCTTTTATACACTACAAATGATAGGCCCCTTTCAAATCTAGACATGTATATATCTGTGCCTTCTTTACCTGCTCTAAAAGGACAGGTATTAAGGGCAACGGTTTCCGATTTTTATGGTTACATTATTCAATGCCCTAAAGTCAATACAGGTGCATTTTTCGCCATTTGCTTTTGGAATAAAAAATAAAGGTGAAGCTGCTGGGGACTTGGAGGGGCGAATTAACCCATATGCTAAATACTTGTCAAGGTATTGTTTTAAAGGCTTGTTTTAAGGTTCTGTAAGAGCATATACTCTACCACATGGTACAACAGCTGCAGGTATCAAGTCAATTTGACAATCATAATGTCTATGTGGCGGTAGAGTATCTGCCTGTTGTTCGCAAAATACATCTTGGTAGTCTTGATACATCTCTGGTAATTTGATATCTTTTTCTGCTGCTTTGGCTATGTGATGCATAGTTGCTAAAGCCTGAGCTGGAGATGCAAGGGAGGTTACCTTGCAATGATCAATACACCAGGAACTCTCAAATAGGACAGATGTATTGACCCAATCAATGGTAGGATTATGCTTCATCAGCCATGATAAACCTAAGATTAACCCATATTGGGGTGCCTTGATGATGTTAAATCTTAAAGTTTCCACATGTTTTTCTGTGCATTTCACTTACATTTCATCCGTATGCATGCAGATATACAGATGGGACCTGTTATTAATTCTCTACCATCTACTGCCAATACTTCCTCAGGTCTCTCTTTTTCCAACAAAGGCAACTGCAACTCTTCTGCAAACGCCTTAGCCATAAAGATTCCAGTTGCCCCTGAATCAATCATGGCTTTCACTGTTTGCCATCCATGATAAGTTTCTAGTTGAATGGATATGAACAAATGTTCATTGGATTGTATTCCTGTGTTTTTTACAGAAGGGATATCAGTACCGCCCAAAATGTCCCCTCCTTTTACCTTTGAGCTTTTTAGTTTTCCTATTTTGTATCTGGCAAAGATGAAGGGTATTTGGTGAACCCTGTCTTAACTAGTGGTTTCAACAAACAGTCTCTCACATAATGACCCTGCCCACCACAATACATACAAAGCCCATTCTTGCATCTTTGTTCTCTTTTGTCTGTGGACAGGGGGGCCCTGACTGACCATATTTCTACAGGTTCGTAGGCAACACCTGTATTTGCTCTAGAAGCCCGTTCCCTATCAACACGGGGAACGTATCTCTCTACTCTCCTTTTATCTCTTCTATGTTCATTAAGACGACTATTTAAACATAAGGTGAGATTAATAAGATCTGTACATGTGGTGGGTTAAGGATCTATTTGTGCTAAGACATCTTTAAGTTCGTCCTTCAGCCCCTGATGAAACAAGGCAGCTCTTTTTTTCTCAGCGCATCGTGTTTCAGCCACCAATCTCTGAACGGTGTCTAAATAAACCACCAAATCCTTGTTTTAATTCGAGCAGTCTTCTATCTGCCAAAAAGTTATTGGCCCTTTGATCAAAAACATTCTCTAATTATTTTCTAAAGTCCTCCCAATCATAAAGTAATGGATTGTCTCTACGAACCAGTGGTACTGCCCACTGAGCGGTGTCTCTCCACCAGATAAGAAATCATAGAGGCAACATGTGCCTGATTCGTGGGAAATGCCCTAGGTCTACTAGTAAAATGCAATAATATTTGAGTCATGAACACTTGTACCTTATTCTCATCTCCTAAAAAGTGTTCTGGGGCTACTAAGGGAATCGGAGAAGATATTTCCACCGTTATGGGTGGGTTAGTAACAGTACTAGCCCAGGTTGCCCCTCCCGAAGGACCACCTGTTTGAATGTCAAAAGGGTTTCTCTGCATCTTATCTACTTTCTCTTGTAGTGCACCAGTTTCAGCCCGAGAAGCTGTTACTTCCTGCTGTACTATGGCTAATGCAGCTAAGACATCCTCTAAGGTGGCCATATTGACTCTGAACCGATCAGGAGAGAATATATTCTTGGGCTGATTATTCTGTCAAGGATGTTTTCGAAACTCTCAGGATCAGTTTGAGGCTCAATGGGGTCCACCTCTCAATCGCCTCAATTCTGGTAGCTGTATAGCACAAAAGATTGAGGGAGATCAAGTGAGGGAAGGTCAGCAAGGGAACAGCAGGGAAGGAGACCTAGAAAACAATAAAACACCATAAGTAAACCATTACGGATGTGCCTCTTTTATCATTATCACTATGGGTACATATAATTCAATATGATATAGGATAGATCTAAGTTACCTGTAAATAGAAATAAAAGCAAATAAGTTTCATAGGATGAGAAGATTACATTCCGTCATGTTTTGGTTACTTCTCCAATATAACTTTGGTGGGGGGCTTCTGAAATCAGGAATACTATGTTACTACAACATTTATGTATTACCTTCAAACATCACTCTTAATATAATTCTTTACTACATTCATACCTACCAGACAAAAGAAAAAGATGTGCTCCACCGGGAGGGTTGATATAATTCACACCATCACTCGGGATCCCTGTTTAAGTAGTAAAATAAGAGTACCGTCAACAATGCACAGTATTGATTTGCTTTGCTCATATTTTCATCATAGCACAAATATAGAAAAATGTTGATTTAAATGTCTTTGCCAATTCTTGAATAATTCCAGGAAGATTTGTTGATATGTACAACCTTTGTTTTCTTGAATTAGCCTCTGCTGCCAGAACTTTGACACAGAAGCGGAATAGCACACTTACAATCTCAATATACCAATCAAGATGTACTCCGGTAGTCCAAGTATTTGTATTTAATGCACTTGTCCTCCCAATTGTCTTAGTTCAATGGGGACACGAGCGTGTCCCTTAAAATATCCGGAACAACTATTGCAAGCAGGATTACCCAATTGCTGTAACATCTTGGCAATCACCCATGTGTATTACACGTATCTCACAAAACGACACCGGACCAGGAGTTCTTTCTGCCGTCACATTGTAACGACTATGATCCCAGAATAATCAGCAAGACTATACTGTTGGAAACTATCTTTATTCTTCCAGTTCAAACGCGTCATCTGTCGGCACGCCTACAGAAGGCGCTAAGCATCCTGGGCAGCGTAGTTTCAATTCTCGAGCCAGTCTACCGCGTACCTCCCATTTCTTATAGCGAGTCCATATCATCATTTTGCTTTCACACTCCAACCCTGACAGGTATGTATAATAACATCCAATGTGACCTGTTTCCGAGTGCGAAGTGAGGGATAAGCAGCGTTCATTTTGATTACTTGTATAACCAGCCGGTCAATGTGTAACAGTACAAGATCCTTTCAAAATAAATGAGCTGATTTTAATAAAAAGCTGAAAACAAAAATTAGAGATTACACAATAGCAACGATGAACCCAGGAACATGAAGGCGCGATATGTTGTGGGCAGTGTTGACAACTTTCACTGTTCCTTGTGTAATAATTGTCACTATTTGGCATACTGTGGGAATTGCTGACAACGTTTTGGCTATGGCTGGCATAATGAAGACCCATATATTACATGTTGTGGGCATGGAACCTTTTAGGTATCCTTGTTATAATAGTAGCCTGTCCTTGATATATAATGGGCATTCATAGCAACATTCTGGCTACACCTTCCATAATAGCAGCCAATCCTTTACATACTGTGAAGACATTCCTGAAAGGATGCACTAACCTTTTGGTTCAAATACAATGTGAGTGATGCACCCTTCCATCTCTCACTACCTTCACCAATCACCACATATACAGGAATATAAAGTCCAATGGTAGTATAGAGCGGTCGACCTCGAAGCTGGGGAACCGGGTTCGAGTCTCGGCAGGGACGCTCAACATCCTGTGATTCTGGGCAAATCACTTAATCTCCCCGTGCCTAACAAAAATGAATGTGTCTGTCTGTAATGCAACTGGTGCTCATGTAAAGTGCTCTGATACCTGATACCTCGGGTCGAGTTTGCGCTATATAAAACTCAAAAAAAAAAAAGAATGGGATAAGAGAGAAAACAGAGAGAATAGACGTCACCTCTGACTCGCAAATCCTGTTGATCACGAATGTCTGCAGGATTTAGCGGCTATCTACGTGACAAAGAGCTATTTTGAGTAACTTGCCATGGAAAATTCTACACTTAATTGTAATGGTGAATAAATATACCTTTGCAGAATTGGTATACCCAACTCTTTGTACTTTGATGTGGAACATACAAAGAATGAGTACCTCAAGTATATGCTCACTAACATCGCTTCATATTACTTGGATAACTACGAGCTCAGTCACAAGTGACTCTCTGTGGAAGATGAATCTGTCTTTCAACCTTCCCTGTGTAGAACTGCCAGATAACCAACAATGTGAATATTCTCCTTCTCCCTTTTCTTAGCAGTTTGTGCATACCTAAGAGAACTCTAATGCCTTTTACTTTGACATTCATACATAGAAATAGTAACTTAAAGAAGCTAAGTAGCCTTCCTGTTCCAAAACACGATAACCCTTACTAAATGTAACAAGCCCCAGGCTTAGAAGAGAACATATAATTATTCAAAAAATATTTCAAAGTCCTGCAACACAAATCCATAGAAAAACAAATGGTCTTGGCAGAAGAAAACCAAGAACCGTTCAGAAAGGTCTTGGCTACAGCAACATTGAATTATAAATGCCTAGCAAGGGCACCTCGGGCAGCTGGGGAAGTGTTACCCATCCAAGATGAACCCACCTTTCCAGACTACATGAGAGTTCATAGCCTGCTGGGATTTGTAGTTCATTGTCGGAACGCTGCCGTATGTCGTGTCTTCACTGCGCATGAAGCCTCAGTCTAAACAGCCCTGACACTCTGCAAAGACTCCAGAACATTCTATTCCCTGAAAGAAACTTAGCACAAGCAGGTTACGAGTATTACTATCTTTGACTTGCTGAGGGCATTCTAGACAACATTATGGCTATCACTGGTCAATAGTGCTCTATTGTTGGCTTATGATGGGCATTTTTTATAGCATTGAGGCTAATTCCTGGCATCGTAGTGACACATCCTTCGCATATTTTTGGCATTGTTGATGTAAATATGTTTTTTCTTTACATAATGATAGTGGAAATGCGTGAAAATTGTGGTGGGAAGTTCTGCCATTTGACTGACTTGTCTGGTATTTAAAGGGAAAGAAGGAGCATTGAGTCAGAATATGCCCATGTGTGGCAGGAGTACCTTAGAATTATTCATGAGATTGACATGCTGATGTTTGGGTACCAAATATGTATTTACTAAAAGCTGGTATTCCAAGACACAATGGTATTTACTTATGAAAATGACACTTTCGTTTGGAGGAATTGAGCTTCTTTACCTAAAATGAAAAGTTTATATTTAAAAGTAAAATGTGTGTATTTTCAGAAATGGGCCTGGTGAAAAAAGGATCGCATTATTAATATTGGAGTGATAACTGGTGCTGAGTTCAGAAGGCAATTTCTGATTTTATTTTGCTGGCACTGAAGAGAACATACTGCTGTAGAAGTTATTTTTTAAATCTGTGTATAGGCTTAAAATTGTATTCATTGATAAACGTCTTTGATATTATCACTACTGCAGTCTGAGGCCTGAGCATGTAAGGTTGATGCTACCTGTCTGCCTTCTTATCCTGTCAGGCCTCTGTAAATACAGCACAGCATTGTTGGATGAGCAAGTAACATTTGTTTAGCTTCACTCTCTTCGGACTGTGATTGTTGGATTTGTATAACGTTTTATTTTTCTATTCTGCCTCTTCCAGTTAGATTTTTAGTCATAAATAAGCTTAAAAGTGTCAGGTTGGAAAATGAAAGTAGGTGGAATGCGAAAGTGATGAAAGATGTTGTATAGATTTTGGAAAATTATAGGCAATGTAACCACTTTTTAAGGAAATTGTGCTGATAGATTCACAGTTGTACCTCAATGTATTGTTTTGCCCCGGGGCAGAAGTTGGCTGGTACACAGCTAAGGTACTGGAATATTTAATTAGTGCCTCTTCAGAAAGTCTGGATGGCTTGTTAGGCAAAAATTTGTGGGAATTGTACTGCAGAATCCACCATTTGGTCTTCACGTGTTTTCAAAAATGTATTGAGACGAACACGCGTACACATGCACACAAATACACACACTAACCCACACAGCGGCATCCAAGACTCATTCTAAAACGTCTGTCCAATCCGGCTTAAGCTCTGGCTCCCATCTGTTGTTTCCCTGCAACGGCATTGTACGCCCAGTACATCAGTACACACACATTCACACTGTGATTGACAGGAGATGGCTTGTATCACAGCTGACCAGCATGTGACTTCAGCACCAGCTCTTTGGCAGAGCTTCGGGGCATCAATGTGCCAAACATCTAAAACTAGAAATGTATGGCGGGCCAAACAACCACCACTGGCTTATCCCACATGCATAGTCTAGCATTTTCCATACCGTGCACTGCTGACCCTTCAAAGTTAAACGGAAGAATCAAATGGCCACTGTCCATATTCCCACATGGACCAGTCAACACTGCTGTAACAGTGCCGAACAACAGTTCCACGATAGATGGATGCTGGGCCTGGGACCGAGGAAAGGTGAGGTCCCATAGACAGTGAAGATGGGAAAGGGTGACAGAGAGGCGTAATAGTGTTGGACACAGAACTAAAAGCATCACTTTAAAATGGGTTATTATCAGTCCAACATTGATGGAACAACCATGGGGAGCTAGTCTGATTTTCGCTAGAGCAGCAACGTGTCTTAAAATGAGGCCATATGATTCACTCTGCAGTGCAAGCATCCAAACAAACCGACTTGAAAGCCATATATCTGAAAGTAAATTCTAGTGAAATATTCCAATGCTTCTCAGTCTGGAACAGTGTGGCAGCATCAGTGTAGGAAGACTCTATTGGCTCCTCTGGAAGCTATCCTCCACTCGGCTGCTCGTCTAGCAAAGATCTCCAAGAAATTCCACATATTTCCCCTATCCAGAAGGACTTTCGCTGGGCCCCTTGAAGCAAGAATTACATTAAAACCTCATGCCTAACTTTCAAGGCCTTGAAACTCAGCCATCCATCATAGCTTCACACCCTACTGCACATCTTCGGGGGCGAAAGAAAGTTAAGGAGAAAAACATGCCTCAGACTGGAAAGTAAGAAATTAAAATCTAACCAACGCATACATAAATCTTTAATGACTGTGGCTCCTACTCTCTGGAACTCACTCCCGGAAGAGATCAAACATGAAAAAAAGCTGAGCACCTTAAAAAAACCAAAAAGAGATTCAGTTCAAACAATACCTAACTGAATAAACTCAGTCACATGCACTTTAGCCAGCCTGTTTAATTTCACCGCCCCTCACCCTCCTTAACCCGTTATTCTGTGAAGTGCCTTATGACCCCATTGGTAGAGTAGCTCTATTTAAGAACAATAAATACATAAATATTTCTCTGGAGCAGCAAAGCATTTATGTGAGGTTGAATAAAGTATATGCAGTCTCCCAGTTTTGTTTTCAAGGTCCGATTGACTGAAATACTCTCAGCCTGTTCAGCCCTAAAAGCAGACACCTATCCGACCGGGAATGCGCAACTCTGGTAGGGTGACCCCACACCTGGCAGGAGAGGAGAAAGGGGAGATAGGGCTCCCATGACCATCACATTCTCCATACCCTGGAGACAGCTTCAGTCCCAATACAGAAAGGGAAGAACCTGAGCAGAATATTCTGTCATCCTGCCCTGAAAGGAACACTGAAGGAGCGACAGCTAGTCTTTCAAGGAGTGACACCCAGTCTTTGAAGGAGCGACACCCAGTCTTTGAAGGAGTGACACCCAGTCTTTGAAGGAGTGACACCCAGGCTGTGAAGGAGTGACACCCAGTCTTTGAAGGAGTGACACCCAGTCTTTGAAGGAGTGACACCATGTCTTTGAAGGAGTGACACCAAGTCGTTGAAGGAGTGACACCAAGTCTTTGAAGGATTGACACCCAGTCTTTGAAGGATTGACACCCAGTCTTTGAAGGAGTGACACCAAGTCTTTGAAGGAGTGACACCTAGTCTTTGAAGGAGTGGCACCTAGACTTTGAAGGAGAGACACCAAGTCTTTTATCAGAACATTCATGATATTTTACTGTTGGGAAATAACGTTGGGTAGAAATATGGGACCATTATAAAGTTTTTTTTCCCTCAGATGTATCTATAAAAACTACACTTTTCGGACAATATCTTTGAAACGTTCTGCTATAGAATGAATCTCTTGGACCCGTTCCTCCAATATTTTTTTTAGGGTGAGTAGGGGGAACCTCTAAACACCATCCCCCACTCTTCTCTCTCGTAAAACGTCAGCCTAAAAGCGTACGCTAGCCCAGTGCAACATGGGACTAAAATTTAACATCCTTAACCTAAACCTCCCACTCCAAGCGTCTTTTCACATACACAGAAAAAAAGTAACAAAAAAAATGACCCGTCACAAAAATACATGACATTAAATACTAATGAACGCAGTAGTTGGCCTACGAGCCCTGGCACTGAATTAGACTACTTTTTAGGTGGATATGCACATGTGGAGGAGCAAAAATGCCATCGCTCACAGTGAAGAGAGCCAATGGCGAAGTGAGTTGAACCAGTGCTCAACGCTGTAGATCAGTGTTTTTTAACATTGTGACTACTGGGGACCCCCGGTGATTCAAGACTGGAAGCTTGGACCCCAGCCTAATAAATGTCTACAATTTGAAACACAAAACAATATACAGAAATACAGAAACAAGTGTAGATGAAACTAATACACAAATTATAGACTAACAGTGCTTCAACTGAGGCCGCCAAGTGGATGTTGCTACATTCTGTTTGTTGTACTTGAACTTCTCCCAGGAAACAATCAAAGGATACCAACGTATTAATTTTTAGCATCCAATTTACAAACTCCTTCCCCTTGACAAACTGTTTTAAAGTTTGTAATTTTACTTTTTTTTTGGAATATATATTTTATTAATCTTCTTATGTTATTTAATTTTGTAAACAGTTGCAGGCAACCTGGGCAGGCCTCGCAGACCCCCCAAGGGTCCACAGACCACAGGTTAATAACCAGTGCTGTAGACTGTTGTGGGCAGAAGCAAAATCTGATGGACACTTGAACAGACCAATGGCTGAGGAGGGTCCGTATATGAATATATATATATATATATATATGAACAAGAGGAAACACCCACGTGGCTAGCACTCCCGGGCAGATAGGATTTAGGGCCTTGCCAGGTAAGTGGAGATCAGTACACGCCCCCTTCAAAGCGTTGATCCGACGCGTTTCGGAAAAGTATCCCTTAATCATGGATCCCAGGAAACAAATGCGGCAAACAACTGGGCTACATTTTAGTCCACCTTTTATTTTAATTAAACAGGAAGTCTGGCTCAGGTGAGCCCCATTGAATCATGGAACCAGTAGTCCAGAAATATACCTCCCAAGTGGGATGCCTGCCGCAAAGTACCTTTTTATGCAAAGTTGTTAAAAGGGGTGAAGAGAGCCAATGATCTCCGCTATACTCCATCTGCAAGGCAGCCTCCAGGCCACCCGTTCCGCGATCCCGCCATGTGGACAGGAGCGGATCCGCAAGGGTCCAGCAGCGGTGCCTGCCGTGGCCGGGTTAAAGCCACACATTTATGAAAAAGAGGAAACACCCACGTGGCTAGCACTCCCGGGCAGATAGGATTTAGGGCCTTGCCAGGTAAGTGGAGATCAGTACATGCCCCCTTCAAAGCGTTGATCCGACGCGTTTCGGGAAAGTATCCCTTAATCATGGATCCCAGGAAACAAATGCGGCAAACAACTGGGCTACATTTTAGTCCACCTTTTATTTTAATTAAACAGGAAGTCTGGCTCAGCTGAGCCCCATTGAATCATGGAACCAGTAGTCCAGAAATATACCTCCCAAGTGGGATGCCTGCCGCAGTGATGGATCATGGGGCTGTTAGTTCCAACAGGGGCGTGACTAAGTTTTGAATAAATTGGGGAAGTGCTGGCAGTGTTGTTTGGCCGTTTATTGACAGTTGCCATGGAAGAAGGGCGACAAAGCCCGAAACGCGTCGCAACATACTGTCTGGTGGTTTGGGGGCAGCAGCTCTCTTGTGCTAATAACACCTTCAGCGAGTGCATCCCAACATGAAGGCAACTCTTCTTTTATATATATATATATATATATATATATATATATATATATATATATATATATATATATATATATATATGCCACAAAAAACCTCATGTATCAGTGAAGAGACGGCACTCAGGAACAGTACTGAATAATCATGTTTAATCTATCACGGCACACCGGACAAACAGGACGCGTTTCGGCTGCGGACGCGTTCTACTATTAGCTCTGGCCAAAAGATCACCAGCTTCATGTAATAACAAAAATCATAGATAAAAAATACATAGATATACTTACATAGAGCGACTTTGGGTTAGCCCTCTTCACTCATTGGTTCAGTGCGGACCCTATGCACTGCGAATGACAGCACTTCCCTGCTCAAATGTGCACAACCACCTAAAAATGAAATGCTTGTTTGTTTAAGCTATTTCTTCAAGTTACAGCAACTCAAAATCTATAGTGAGTTTTCTTTGTGCAGAAAAGACTCGTATTTTTTTGTGATGTGCATTAAAACGAAAACATGTCTCAATATCTGCTCTAAGTGTGCTTGCCTTCTAAGAAGCACCTGTACTGTTCAATTAAAATGATAGGTGGTGCTATTTTTTTATTTTATTTTTTGCATTCATATGGCTGCCATGTTAAGGTGGCTGCATGTTTTTTTCTCTTTTTTTGTGCAAATACTGCAAAAAGATAAAAAAATATCATTATACAAGCTTGCCAAGGCCACACCTTTTTTAGGTCTCGCCTAGGCAACGCATGCACTGTCTCTCGAGACATGCTGTAGCTACTTATTGGCTTTCAGCACACCCATCCATTTTAATTTGTTTCTTCATGTGCCTTTCAAAATTTCTTTGTTTAGTTGGTGGATAGTTTAAATTTGTTCCTCCTTTTGCTGTTTTGGTTACACCCTGGAAACTGACCCTGTTACATGGATCACGTCAATATCGGCCATATAAATTAGTTCTGGCACACTATTTTTTCTTTTGACTGGGCCTGTTTTGGCTTTCCAAATGGGCTCAGTCGATGGCTGCAAATCATGTCCTTATCTTGTTTTTCACTGTCTTTGGTTTTACGAGCACTTTTTCAGCTGGAGGCTATGTTGTGTTTCATCCTATAACATTTTTTGTTTCATTAGCTCATATGTCCAAACCTTAAACAATGTACTAACTTAATTGAAGTGTAGTTTAAAAAGATGGCTGACAGTAGGATCAACTTATTTACATTGTGCTTTTGACAGCATGATTATTTGGATACGATTAACTAGATAAACATGCATTTATTGCTCTGTTTTATGAAAATGAAAGCAGCTTTAAATTGCGCATTTTCAACTTTTGATGCTTTCATTTCGGTTTCAATCGTTGGTGAAACAAAACA
Source organism: Calotriton arnoldi (assembly GCA_963921515.1). NCBI lineage: Eukaryota > Metazoa > Chordata > Amphibia > Caudata > Salamandridae > Calotriton > Calotriton arnoldi. The sequence continues at coordinate 624,583 of CAWUFW010009743.1, read as the reverse complement.
AATATCAAGGGATGCCTCCTCGTGCTCTCCAAATGTGGCATGTAATGTGAGGTTACTTAACAATATAGCCTGCAAGTAGACAGTGCAACACCACCTCAGCACCACCTCAGCATCAGCACAGCATCACTTCAGCACCAGTCAGCGTCACTCAGCACCACTTCAGCAGCACCGCCGCAGCACCACCTCAGCATTACTCAGCAGCACCTGAGTACCACCACAACACAAGCATAGCACCACCTCAGCATCACTCAGCCCCAGCGCAGCACCACCTCAGCACCAGCACAGCACCACCTCAGCATCAACAGAGCACCAGCGCACCACTTCAGCACAACCTCTGCACCAGTGCAACACCACCTCACTACCATCGCAGCACTACCTCAGCATCAGTGCAGCATCACCACATCAACATCAGTGCAGATCCAGCACAGCATCACTCAGTGCCACCAGAGCATTACGTAGCACCATCTCAGCATCACATCAGCACCAGTGCAGCATCTCCTCAGGGTCACTCAACACCACCACAACACCACCTCAGCATCAGCTCAGCACCACCTCTGCATCAGTGCACCACCACCAGCGCAGCACCAACTCACCAACAGTGCAGCACCAACTCAGCATCAGTGCAGCACAACCTCAGCACCAGTAAAGCACCACCTCAGCACCAGCTCAGCACCACCTCAACATCAGCACAGCACCATCTCAGCATCAGCACCACATCTGCATCAGTGCACCACCACCAGCGCAGCCCCATCTCAGCACCACCTCAGCATCAGCACAGCACCATCTCAGCACCACCACAACACCATCTCAGCATCAGCACAGCACCATCTAAGCATCAGCACAGCACCACATTTGCATCAGTGCACCACCACCAGCACAGCCCCACTTCAGCACCAGCGCAACCACATCTCAGCAGCAATTCAGCACCAACGTACCACCACTTCAGCATCAGCTCAGCACCATCTCAGAATCAGCGCAGCATCTCAGCACAGCACCAACTCAGCATCACCTGAGCACCACCACAGCACCACCTGACCATAAGTTATGTTATGTTGTTATGTCACCTCGGCATCAGCACAGCACCACTTACTCATCGGTGTACCATCACCAGCACAGCACCAAAACTGCATCAGCATAGCACTACCTCAGCACCAGTGCAGCACCATCTCAAGATCAGCGCAGCACCATCACATCAGCACAGCACCACCTCCACATCAGTGCACCACCACCAGTGCAGCCCCACCTCATCACCAGCACAGCTCCGCCTCAGCACCAGCGCAGCCCCACATCAGCAGCAATTCAGCACCAATGCAGCACCACTTCCGCATCAGCGCTGTACCACTTCGGCATCAGCGCAGCATCAGCTAAGCACAGTACCAACTCAGCATCACACAGCACCACCAGAGCACCAGATCAGCACCACCTGAGCACCAGTGCAGCACCACCACCTCAGCATGACTCAGCACCATCACTTAGCACCACCTAAGTATCACTCAGCATCACCTGAGCACCACCACAGCACCACCTCAGCATCAGTTATGTTATGTTATTTTATGGTATGTTATATGTACCTCAGCATCAGTGCAGCATCACCTCAGCACCAACTCAGCATCACTCAGCACCACCATAGCACCAGTGCAGCACCACCACTTCAGCTAGACTCAGTGCCCCAGCATCACTCAGCACCTCAGCATCACCTGACCTGAGCATCACCTCCGCACCAGCACACCACCTCCTCAGCACTACCTCAGCATCACTCAGCACCACCTCAGTCGTCCCTTGGAATCTGGCGTCTGTTGATGCTCCCCTAGTGTCCGTCCTCTGCTTGTGTTATAATTCAGGTACTATTTACCAACCTCCACACTCCTGTTGTTTATGTCCCCACCCCCTAATAACAAACAAAGCCATAACAAACAAGCATTAGACTATGCAGGAAGAGGTTGCCAGCATTGCAAGGACAAAAAAAATAGAAGACATTTTTTATGCTAATTCTTTTTAACAGGGTCGTTCAATTGTACATAATGTCGTCTTGGTGATATATAAGGCAACAAAAATGCTTATAACGCCTTTTTATTATAACTTTTCAACATGCTGCACAGCACCACAATAATCTACAACATAGCTTAAAGACACTGGCAAAGCCAATAGCTCTGGCTAAACACTTATAAGGTCCGAAAGAAGAGACCTATTTTATATGCCGATGCTTGTTTACATGAGGTTGGCTTCAGACCAGACCTAACAAACGCGTAGGAACATGTTTTTTTGTCTTGAAGTTACGTTATTCGCTCTTCTGGCCATAAGTTTAAATTGGCCGGAGTCCAGATGTGCACAGGCTTTCATAAAATGGGGGAGCACTGCCATCTAGCGGTCATTTGCGATGAATGCAGTCTTTACGTTTGTTTACGTTGTATTTAAACAAAGGTAAAATCCAGCAGAGTCGCTGGAATTGGCACGAAGGGTGCTGTATTCACCCATCAGGTAACCTTGAGGGAGATAAATTGTAAAATAGTAAATTTGTAGACCATCCGATGTGTTGTTTTTGCGCATAGGTTTGCACTGTGTTCAGGCGAAGACTGCCAAATATCACGTGATTTGTAAAACAAGTGCAAATTCATTTAAGAATAAAATCCGTTTTTTTTCTCCTGGCTGCAGCGTGATGGCATTCTGTAGTATGAATACTCCGACCCGGGCACTAAAATAAAAGCGGGCCCCATTAGCGATAGCTATAAAAAAAAAAGTAGTAATATCATGGAATCAACTGTAAAAACCAGCCCACCTCGCCATAAAACTGGCCTACACACTGACCTCTCAGACTAGCCCATTCGGCACTGCCTTAAGGCCAGACCGACCCTTGATTTCTGCAAGTCTGAAGTAGAAGGAGGAGAGCTCTGAGTTAATGTTATCAGTCGCATCGCAGACTGAGTCCAAGAGTTATTACCAATAGAGCTCTTAGTGACTCTTGATTTACTTTAGTTTTTGGGATCAAAGTGAGTCTGTGTATTACAGCAGAGCTCTGAGTTAGTCTTGCTATTATGGAGAGCAAACCTCGGCGTGACTTTCTGTTCTGTATATGTTTGAAAAGCCCATCAGATGCAAAATATGTAGAACCTTGTGAAGAATGACGCGTTTAGTGGAAGCTGTGTGCAAGAGGTTACCTGCTGTGAATATTTACCAAAGACGATTTCAAACTATTCATGAAGGAACACGCACATTAGTTTGGAGGATACATTTGCATGTACTTAATCATCTGCTAGCCACTTTCTGGATTCTCAGCCTATAAAAACGCTTTTTTCAAACAACAGCACATTTGACAGCAAAGTCATCTGTTGGATTTCATCAGCAGAGAGCCACACCCACAGTTCCAACTTGCAACTGTTTCAAGAGTTAACTGCCAGGCTTTCCTTAGAGTAGCACACGAGGTCAAAAGAGCAAACAGCCTGTTACTGTTTCACAGAAAGTATCCTTAGAAAGGCAACCCAAGGCCCAAGATCTGACTCTGTTTACTGGATTAACCTTTAGCCAATGGGAAGAAATCAGTCTGGATCTGGCTAGCATAATGTGAGGGGAACACAGGCAGGTGTGGAGTGAGAGGCAGATAGTTAAACGTATTGATGGTTTTATTAAGAACTTAAAAAACACATAAGATACTCCAAATTGTACAGCTTTCCATGCTAATGAGTAACAGGGCCCAAAACACACCCTCCTGTCAAACCCCAGCTTCCCTCAAGCTCAGTCCATAGTTCTAATAACTCAGCCAGTCAGCCCCGCCCTAGTCTTCTGATACGCTTAGGGATCTCTAGCGCTTCTCATTATCCGCATCATATTAACTACTACCTGTAACGGGGTGTTTCACAGCCGCGGCCTGTGCAGGTAAGAGCGGTGGGGCAGTGGGGCCGGGGGGGGAGGGCGATTTCAACTGACGACCACGAGGGAAAATTAATTACTTATTTAATTTTCTCTCGTGGACGTCAGTCGCATTTCCCACCCCCAACTCGACCCCACCGCTCTTACCTGCACGGGCCGCGGCTAGTGTTTCCTCTGGGGCTGTTGCCCTTGTGTCAGGGCACTGAGGAACATCTTTAGTCCCCCAAGGGCTTCTGCTCAGTTCCCCCATGACCCTTTTCTCACTGAGGATCAGTGCTCTGGTGTAGGTGGGCTTCTCTGTCCATTTGGGTTTCTGGGGTCTCGCTGTAGGACAGTCTTAAACTGGATCAGCCAATAACCAAAGAAGATATCACTGAAATGGTGTCGAGCTTGGCCAGATTACAAAAGTATCGGTCTTACCTACACAGTGCAACACCATCATGAATCCTCTCTGCCTTTGAGGGAGGCAGTTATCTTGAACCGCACAGTCCTCTCTGCTTATGGGGCTGTGTGCACTGAACGAGGGACTCTGAAGTGAGAGATCCGTGCTACTAACTCATTGGTGCTTGTGCGTATTGACTCTCCCACCATTTGTGCAAAAGATAGAGGCTATACGTGGTGCAACCCTACAACAAATACAGTAGGGAAAGGCTGGGCATTATTAATTTGTGGTACGCCCTATAGGCATGAGCTCTGCTTTGTATAGCCTGGAAGGGGCTACACAGTGTTTAACCCAGTAATAATATTTTTATACAGAGCATTAGTTCTAGAGTGGCTAGAGGATTCTCGGTTTTGATTCATTTTATGCCTGTATTAATATATGTAGTGTATTTAGCTATGTGTAAATTAAAGTACATTTTCTTTTTTACTCATAAAAGAATATAAGCTATAGGTCAATCAAGGTAAATTATATTATACGTCTCTGTCCTACTCAAAAGATCTTTCACAGCTTGTCTCTAGGCAGACCTATGGAGTTCACCCAAACACGGATCCGAAACATTGATTTCACAGAATAAACAGTAGTCCTGCCATCCAGAGCACAGAAGGGTACACATTAGAGGAGCCAGAGCTACCAACATAACAAATACACATGGAGTTTTGTGGTAAAGCAAAGACTAGCACACAGGGCTGATAAGTTCCACTGTCTACACACAACATGATGCTTATCACAAAAATGGTAGCCCACCTACCAAACCACTTTGACACCTGGACTGCGAGGCAGAACCCCTGGAAATAAGCTTTCCATACACATCATCCAGTGTTGGCTACAGCGCCAATTCAAGAATGATGTTCAATGTCAAGTGAAGATACATACTACCATATCTGGAAAGTCAACAGTGCCCAAGCACTTGGTCTCTGCACCAGTTTTATAGAGAAGACATCGACTCAGGACAGGCAAAGACCACAAGCTTTTGTAAACCTGGGATGACCCATCTCAACCTAATTCCATCATCATCACTTCCTGTCCCTTATGCAGTGCTAGTTGTGCATAAACTAATAGCTAAAAATCCTAACCAAATATAGGGGGCACACAACACAAAGAGGGATTATAACAGTATTCATTTTTCACCTATCCCTTGCCAAGCAATCTCATTTTTAAACACACCTCCAAACCTGAGCCAAAGCCACTCAGACCCACAACTGCCACCAAGTAAGAGCAAAGAGTTCAGAACATCTACATGGCTTCACGTTATTTGAAAATATGTCAAGTGGATTCTACAAACTAATGCACCCGTGTCACAGAGAGTGGCTTGAAGCACAGAGTAATACAAATATCTCCAGGAGCTGTGGACTTCCAGCACCCACAATGACTTCAACTGCGAGCAGCAGTTCCAGACATCCGAAGGACCCACTAACCAAATTCTGCCTTCTAGTGCTACACATACAGTGCAAGCCAGCACTGACTGTCGTAATGGCTGAAGAAACTTAGCAGAAATCTACAACTGCCGGAAACTAATCCACCAGCAGCACCACAACATACACTGTGTGATGAGTGCACCAGAAAAATCACAAAACGGAGCTAGGTTGAAGCTAACAAGATGCCCAGTGTCAGATAAGATGGAAGGTAAACATCGTATACTATGAAAACTTTTCCCAGCAGGGAATTACAACGCATACCATTACTCCGTAAGTCGGAACAACGACTTGCGGAGGGGGGAGAAGGTGTTGGATTTAAAATCCAACACCTTCCCTACTTTTGCACATACTGGAGTTGGAATAGTAAATTATACTATTCCAACATCCAGCGCCCCCCGTCCGCAAGTCGTTTTTACGACTTGTGGGTAATGGTATGCATGGTTACAACGCGGTTGTTGTAACAACTGTGTTGTAATTCCCTGCGGGGAAAAAGAATGTGTTAAAAAGAGGTATATTCAAGATGGAATGCTCGACCTTGCACATGAGATATGATCCCATGTGATGTTGCTGTGGCATTCAGACCAAAAAGTCCGATGACATGCCATTTGCCCGAGGGCACCTACTACAAAGACAGAACAGCACAATGGCCACAATGACTTCTTCACAAACACCCAGCAACATAGCTGGGAAGACACCATGCTATCCACAGTCAGGAGTGAACAAATTAGCTGAATTGCTATAGATGCAAGTACTAAGAAAGGGTGGACTGGTACACCTTCTAGACAACTCTTTTCTTACAGTAAAGGTTACTCCACCATCCCTCATACAAAGGCACACCCTATAAGAACCATTCTATGAGAGAGAGTACTGGGGGCAGCACACTGTATCAACTTACTATCCCATACTTCATAGGTATTGCGGGCTAGGATGCTTTCTCTCAAAGTTAGTGCCAGCTAATTCCTTGTGTACTTGGCCACAAGGAAGGCAAGCAAGACATACAAAGGATGCGCACAGCTAGCAAGCACAACTCTGTTTACACTTATTTGAAGCATAGAGACACACACATGGCTTTGTTACAAGAGACACACATTACGAGTCAGGAAGCCCTCTGCATGCAGAGATGGAGGGGGTAGGTCAGTTCTGCGGGATACCCGGCCTACACCAAGGGAGAGCTCACTTCAATCAAAGCTGGCATTCTGTTTTAGTTATTAGCTTCTGTAATTGACAAGGAGTGCAAATATGAGCTACAGCACGGGTTTCTTGGCGGGTCCCTCCTGGTTCTTAGTTACATATATGCTCTAAACGCTGACCAGACCTCCTTCTGGGCTTCGCAGTCATCACAGATACTGCAAAGGTTACGTTTACCCTGAATACTGGGGGGCAACTGTAATTGCATACTTGACAGGTTGTTCCCTCCCACAAATGCCCACTGCTCGCAACGCTATAAGCCCCTCGCATTGGGTCAATCACTGGAGCATTCTAGATATCTGGTGGCACCACAACCCAACCTCTAGGATTTATTCCTTCTATTCCCCTCCTCACGGGCTGAATGTGCGCCTGGACAGATTCCTATTTTCCTCCATATTAGGTCCCCTGGTTAAAAATGAAGATTATCTCAAATGTACTATATCTGATCACAATCCCTTGCAGGTGCAACTCAGCTGGGGTTAACCATGTTCACCCATTGCTACCTGGCACATGCAACTGGAGGAACTTGAGGATGCAGCTTTCCGCGCCTTGCTCAGAACAGTGGCTATAGAATTCTTTGACTTAAACCAAGGTACTGCATCATCTATGCCACTTCAATGGGAGGCATTCAAAGTAACAATTAGAGGGCACTGCACTGGTGTGGATTAGGTGCACGGTGCAAGCATGAGCAGTAACTTCTAACTGTAGAAAACTCCCTTATCTATCCACCCAGAACTTTTTGAACGGTTGTGCTGGGTTAACCTTAAGGCATACTGTTCTATCTTGCCCTTTAAGTGTGATGCACCTGTAAGAATGTTAGGTGCATCACTAGGACACTGGGGGGCCACTTGAGAGAAGACAGTGAAGGAATCGGGAACCGTTGTGTGGTCCTCCGGTGGGTGTTAATAAAGACACACACTGAAGCAACAATATGGTGTCAACTCGTTTTATTACTAGCGACGACCTATGAAGATGACACACACCGAAGAACTCAGTGTGCAAAGTTGATGGGAGCGCATGTAACACATTTCAAGTTTACGAGAAGTCACCGACGCAAAGGTCAGTTATTTTAACTTCAAGAGTAACCTCAAACGTTGTGGGGCAACGTGCGTCTGATGAATGCAAATCGGTGTAATGCCAGGGATTTACGCTCAATGCAGTGTACTCGTAACTCGCAGCCTAAGAGTAACAGCTAACGATGTGACAGTTTAAAAGACGCTCAGGCGAGCATTATTTAAACTCACCTCGAGGCCCTGTACACTGCGCATGTCCTGAATCCGGTTAGAATGCACAGCAGAGTGCGTTCGGCAGATTCAGCTGAAGAGTGTCAAGACGTCATGACGACTGTCTGCCAAGCGGGAGTGGAGTACGCGTTTACATCATAGTACTTCCGACGGAATCAAAGGGAACAAGCATTGGCATAGCCAATAGGTCTCGCTGTTGGGCCCTTATAAGTGTTTAGGCAGAGCTATTGACTTTGCAAATGTGTTTGATTGCTGCAAAAGTAAAGAAATAGAAAAAAACATCTATTTCTTTACTTTTGCAGCAATCGCGGCACCGGCGCTTTACTTTTAACATGGTTAAAGTTAAAGCGCCGGTGCCGAAAGTATAGCAAAAGTAAAGAAATAGATGTTTTTTTCTATTTCTTTACTTTTGCAGCAATCGCTGCACCGGCGCTTTACCTAAACCATGTTAAAAGTAAAGCGCCGGTGCCGCGATTGAGCAAAAGTAAAGAAATAGAAAAAAACATCTATTTCTTTACTTGTGCTACAATCGCGGCACCGGCGCTTTACTTTTAACATGTTTCCAGCGGGAGGAGCTGGACGCGCTCTGTGGAGGGGGAGGGGCGTGCGTTGAGGCATGGGAGAGCGAGACAAATGCCAGATGGCGGCTGCGCGCATGCACGCGCGCGTAACCGCACGCTGGTGGCCGGAAAAAGCCTCTTTGATAGCACTTACAAAAGCCCCTTACTAAATGTGTCGCAGAGCGGCGCATGCGCGCTGGCTCAGCGAGACCTAATGACGAGGTAATACTGTGACCAAATGTGCTGCATTATGGCGCATAATTTCTCTTTTCTTGAAGCATAATTTAGCAAACACTGCCACATAATTTTGTCCCCCCCCGCCTTATAATTCCTGTGGCCTTATCATAAATACAGGCAGATCAGTTCAAGGAATTGTTTTAAAAGTATTTTGGCATTCAACTCAGAAATACCACATGTTCTGCGCTTCTTCCTCAGATGCCTTGGCTCCTGCACAGATGCTGAAATGTTCACATATCTCTCAGAAGGGGTGCCCTGCCGCTGCAGATAAACTGTACTGAAACCACGGGGTGCCGTCAACACTCCCAGCGGTTCCGAGGTCAATCTGTCTGGCCACTGAAGCTGTCTGCTCTCTCCTTATATTCTCCAGACTCGCGGCTCAGCCTTTCATCCGCCGCCAGAACACTTCACCCAGTCTTGTTACACATTCTTAGATGGTCCTGCCTGGGGCATTTATATTAATGTTACCACTACGCTGCCAGCTCGCAGCCGTGCCCCCTCCTCCCCCTTGGACAATTTTGCCCCCAGGCGACAGAGATATATTTAGCCGCTACAAATGGTTCCGCTCTCCCTTTTCACTGGTTAGTATTTTTTACGCCCGCTCTGTAAACAGACGGCTTGGCCTGCCGCGGAATCTGCACTAATAATTAATTCCTTCCATTAGGAGCGATCAAACAGCCTTGGAAGAAGGCGCGGGCCCTGGAGGGCGGAGAACTTGACAATCTGCACCAAAAGGAGCACTTAATGTGGAGGGCGCCGGGTTAAAGCACGCGCGTCTCGGCTCTTTTATTTTAAATGGGAAACGCCGATCTCGCGGGAGACTGGCGGCCTGGAGGACCGGGAGCATCCGCTGTGAGGGCAGATAATGGCCGCCAGGGCCCTCCGCTCTCACGCGGCGCTCTCTTCGGACGACGGAGGTGGTACGGTACCGGAGAGAGGGTGTGCGGGGTTATCTCATCACCCCAGATGTGGTACGGTACCGGAGAGAGGGTGTGCAAGGCTATCTCATCACCCCAGATGTGGTACGGTACCGGAGAGAGGGTGTGCGAGGCTATCTCATCACCCCAGAGGTGGTACAGCACCGAGAGGTGTGCAGCGCTCCCTTACACAGGGAGGGCGTGCGGTAAAGAGGGCGCTTAGGGTCTGATCCCCTCAGATGTACAGAAGAGAGTGGGTGTACACCGCTCTCCCATATGCACAGAAGCGGTACAGTACCGAGAGACGTGCAGCGCTCCCTTCCTTACACAAGGAGGGCGTGTGGTAAAGAAGTCGTTCGTACACAAGTCCCCTTAAATATAGACGAGTTGCGCACAGAGAGTGAGTGTGCACCATTCCCTCATGTACACAGGTGGTACAGCACTTAGAGATGTGCAGCGCCCCGGAAACAAAGACAGAGTGCAGTTAAGAGGGTGATGTGCACTATTCCGCTCAGATATAGGACGGAAGCGGCACACAGAGTAGGGTACACATTCTCTCATACATATGGAGGTTGTACAGTAAAGAGAGTGGCCGTCCCTGTTTCACTCCTATACGCAGACGTGGTATAGTACAGAGAGATGTGCAGCGCTCCCTTACAGAACAAGCATTTGAAGGCACGAGCAGGGAGGAGGTGGGGGCGACGCGAGTTGTGCGCGTGCCACAGCGAGCGATCTGCACGCGCCACAGCGAGACATCTGTTTAGCATTATCGGGCACGATAATGCAAAACAGTTGTCGGCCCTGCGCACGTAACCGCAGGAAAAAGGCCATGACGCACGAGCGTCTGGTCAGCTTTCCAAACCCCCTTACTAAAAGTCTCACAAGCAGCGCATGCGCTGCTCTAGGCTCGACCTAAAAAAAACTAGAATGCGCACTTTAGTTCAGAGTGCGTTGGTCTGGAAAATTTCCTAGACTTTCATTAAATCGCGTGACGAGGGAGGAACCACACGATTCATTTCAGGAACAATTTTTATGTTGAAGTCTGGTTCATAAAAGGAAAAGGAGAAACAAAACGGCCACAGCAGCATCAGTGAAGCAAGATATTCATAAAAACTACTCAACAAGCTTGAAATACCGAATGAAATCTTTCAACGGTCTGAAGTACATCCATATGATAGCAGTTTCAACAAACATTCTCCAGTGGGGAACATTCACAGTAAGGTGGTAATTATTTTAATTAGCTATTTTACCTTTTTGTGTTAGATTGTTATTTTACCGTTATTGTGTTAATCTTTTATATTATACAATAAAAACCCCGTATTTGGTCCACATGCTAGTTGATAAGATAACCACGTAGCACAAGTATCAGGCCCATTAAGTAAGCTTTGAATTCGACTAACAAACGCAGCCCAAAAATATAACTTAAAATCAGGAAGTTTAAAACCTCATTGTTTATATGATAGCTTTATGTACCTAAGAGCTCTCCTTGCACGCTTATAACCCCAAATAAAACTACCTAGGGCACTTTCTAAGTGCTTAAAGAATGTCCACGGCACCCTTAGGGGAATTGTACGAAATAAATACAAAAAATTTGGAAGAATATTCATTTTAACTACGTTACACCTCCCGTATATACTTATAGGGAGCCGGTGCATACTGCGTAGACTTGCCACAACTTTTTTTAACAGCGGTTCATAGTTCAAAGAAACCACATCGTCTACTCGGCTACTAAGGCAGACTCCAAGGTAAGTTGCTGATGCAGTAACACCTAATGTTAATGGAGCCACCTCAGGTTGAAAATTCAAAATAGTCTGGGTCTTATTCAGATTTAATTTATAGCTGGAGAAGGAGCCAAAATATGGGGTTTTTATTGTATAAAACGGCGGATCCAAATTACTACAAACGGGTTCGGTTCAAGATAATAAGAGATATCACCAGGATATGGCAAGATATTTGCAAGGAATATTCCTTGCCAGCGTTACATTCTTGTATAAGGCTTTGGGGTAACCCAAAATTGCCTGACATATTTCATGATCAAACTGGTAGAAGCTGGCTAAGTAGGGGCCTATCTCAGCTCGGACAGCTTTACGACAGTCAAGGGTTTCGGTCCTTCATAGCATTGAAAGAAGAGTTTGGGTTGCCGCAGAGTACTTTTTAAAAAATATCTGCAAGTAAGGGACTACTTTATATATGGTCAAAAGCTGTTAGAGATATTGAGGCCTTCTGAAGTATTAGCAACATTCTTTCAGGTCACAGGCCGAGGACTTATCAGTCTTGCCTACCAGAGATTTCTTGCAGCCGTTAGCGACAACAGCGTACAGGTAGCTGCAAAACTAAGTCGGACTCTTGTGACTGATTTAACTAAGGAGGAAATACAGGACTCGTTGGGAATAATAGATGCTGCCGTAACATCCGTCAATTTGAAATTGCAGCAACATAGGACTGTATTTATGTTGTATTATACTCCCGAGCTTATCTCCAAATGGGTCACAACTCAACCAACGGCTAAATCATACTGCCCAAAATGTCAAAAATACGCTGCAGATCTGCGTCATATGTTCGTTACCTGTCCTACGCTGAATACATTTTGGTCAGATATAACTGAAATCTTAACAACAATGGCTGGCCACGATGTTCAAATAGCTGAGAAAGAAGTAGTCTTAGGGTTAATACCCGATATTGGCACTCATATGAGATCGTTGGTATCAATTATTATTGCGTGTGCTCGTTTATGTATAGCACGAGCATGGATTCAAAATACGAGTCCAGGCATCAAAGAATTCTGGGTATTAATTCGGCAAATATACGAAATGGAATTAGCCCTAACAAAAGCTAGAGGCCCACGCTCCTGGGTAAAATTCTAAAGGGTGTGGTCTAAGCTTCAATGGGACTGACAATTTACTGTTGCTTTGATTTGCTTCTTTAAAATATGGTATTATTGATGGGTTTTTTTTTGTTTTGTTTTTTGATAATCGCATAACGCCTTAACTGATGTTTTCTTTCCCTTTGATATGTATGCTCGGTCGGTCGTTATTTACCATTGGTATTTTGGTATTTCTTATTTTCTTTTATGTGTAATGTATTATTCGTTGTGGCTCGGAAAAAGAATAAAAATTATTTATAAAAATAATAATTATCTTTTATATTAGTTTATTTTGTCAGCTTGTTAAGTTGATTTTTCTTACAGCATGGCCTCCGGTGGAATGAGTCAGCCACCACAATTTTTGTCAGAACGTGGGGAACCAATACTTCCTTGGAAGAGGTGGAAGCCTCTTTTTGATTCATACCTAATTGCTATTGGGGGAGAAAAATTCTCAGCAGCAAGGAAACAAGCTGTTTTGCTACACAATCTTGGAATTGAATGGAGGAACATTTATGATAGTCTAGATCCTGTACCTATTGGTAGAGGGGTCGGTGAACCTGGAGATGTTTACGAAATGTCTGTGTTACTGCTTCAGACACATTTTGGCGCACGTATAAACGTTGCAATGGAGAGACAAGTTCTTCATGCGTGTACAAGCAAAAGGTGAGAGAGTCGGAAACTACGTGGCAGCACTTAAATCTTTAGCCCACACTTGTAAGTTTGAGCAACTGACTGACTCACTCATACGTGATCAACTAGTCCGTTGCACAAATGACACTAAAATCCAAGAGAAATTACTTGCAAAAAATCCAAATTTAAAAGAAGCTATTAGTATTGTTGAGAGTGTAGAAAATGCATCGAGCTGGGTGGAGGAAATGCGAAGTGCCATTTTGCCCAATGACTCAATTGCAGCAGTAAATCTCGGTGATTGTGAAAATACTGATCCAAATTCGCAAGCAACAATTGTTCAAAAGATTACTGGGAAACAAGAAAAAATGACTGGTAAAAATGAGAAACCGAAATGGAACGCTTATGCTAGTAGAGGTGTCAAAATGAGATGCCCAAAATGTGGTAGTCAAAGTCATGGTCCCAATTATCCCAATTGTTTTGCCAAAAGTGTAAATTGTAGAAATTGTGGGAGAAAATGGCATTATGCACGGATGTGCAGAAATACTAAGGTAAATTTTATAGATGAGGAAATAACCTACCTCCAACAAATCATTCACCATATAACTGAAATGCATAGTGATGTGCTTCAGGATGTGAAAGGTGTTGATTCTGACGTGGTAATAATGCCAAAATGTGACATCCACATTGGACGCACACCTGTATCTGTCCTAGCTGACTCAGGTTCTCCTTATACATTGATAAGTGACAAAATTTGGGATTGTACTTTTGGTAAGGATGAGATCACTTTGTTACCTCCTGATATCAACCCTGTAGGTTATGGGGGATAGAGTATTGATTTGATTGGCTATTCTGTTCAAACTATCTCATTCAAGGGAAGAGAAACTGTTGGTAAAGTTTATATTGCCAAAAGAGGTGATAATCTTCTGGGATGGCGTCACCAGAGAGATCTGGGTATCATTTTGAATCCTAACGCTTGTGAGCAAGTAATGTTAGTCATGCAACAGAATGAGAATTTGACCATTATTGAAATTTTCCTGCAGTTTTTAGTGACAAACTTGGGTTACTAAATGGATTCAAGCATAAGATAATCTTAAAAACGAAAGCACAACCAGTAGTTCACAAAGTGAGGAAAGTACCTAATCTCATGATGGGCAAGTTACAAGAGGAGCTCAACAGATTGCTAGACTAGGGAAGAGGTGTGGTGCAGCGGCCAGGGCGGCTGACTCTGGATCCTAGGGCTCACGGTTCGATCGCCGGCGGCAGATCAGCCCAGCACCATGTGACTCTGGGCAATAGCTCGCTTAATCTTCCCGACGGCCCCCAGCGCCGGGACACCTCTCCGGAGGTAGCTGTGCGCTTTACAAATACTGGACATTTACATACTGATGGGGGTCATTGAAGCGATAGAGTCCTCTGAATGGTTGGCTCCGATTGTTTTAGCACCCAAGGATAATGGTACAAAGATTAGGATGTGTGTTGACTTGAGGAGTCTTATAATTGCATTTGGGTGGACAGACAACCCCTGCCTAATATTAATGAAGCCCTTGCCAAATTATGTGGTGCCTCTGTTTTCCACGTGATGGACTTATCATCAGCTTATCATCAAGTTTTGCTGCACGAAGAATCAAGGGCTTTGACCTCGTTTGTCACACCTCTGGGAGCAATCAGATTTATCAGAATGCCATTTGGGTTAGCGTCTGCCGCTGCTTGCTTCCAGAGGTTGATGAAGGAGGTTTTAGCAGGGATAGACTCAGTCCTGTTCTTCCAAGACGACATACTTGTTTTTGGAAAAGACAGGACTAGTCATGATGCTGTATTAAACAAAGTTTTGTCAAGACTACAAGAGCGGGGTTTAACATTAAAAAGAGAAAAATGCAAATTCAGAGTTGGTTCTGTATCCTATCTTGGCCACACCATTTCCAGTGAAGGTATCAGCCCCAAAATTGATTTGGCAGAAGCAATTTCACAAGCACCAACACCGGTCAACAAAGAGGAATTCAAATCGTTTCTTGGCCTTTCTGAATACTACTCAAAGTTTATTCAGAACTTTGCGAGTGTTGTACAACCTTTGAGACTGTTACTTAAAAAAGGTGCAGATTTTATGTGGTCTGAGGATTGTGTATCTGCTTTTAACAAAGTAAAAGAAGGAATTCCTGTATGCCAACCCTAGGACACTTTGATGTGACAAAAAAAAACTATTTTAACTACAGATGCAAGTGTGCGTGGCCTGGGTGCTGTACTTTCACAAATTATTGATGGCTATGAGAGAGTGGTTGGTTTTGCATCGCGCTCGCTCAAAGGTGCAGAAGAACGTTATTCAGTCATAGAGCTCAAAGCTCTAGCGTGCACGTGGGACATCAATCATTTCAGATTTTCTCTTTGGGGTCTTCCTTTTCTTGTAAGGACAGACCATAAACCATTGGTCCACATGTTTGCTTGCAGAAATGTTGAAAACACCACACCTAGGATAAAGAGATGGATTGAGGGTTTGTGGGAGTACAATTTTATTGTAGAATATTTACCTGGTTTAAGAAATGTTCCTGCTGATTTTTTGTCCAGAATGCCTCTGGACAGATCAGGTTCTGACAGCAATGAATCTTCTGTGTCATGGGTCAAGGAGCCGGCTCTCAACAAGTCAGAATGGGAGACTGGTATTGTAAATGATGATTCTAGAAAAGTTATAAGGGATTTTGTGGTCAATGGTTGGCCCTTATTTTCAGATGTTCCCCAGTCTGTGAAAGGATTTTGGAATGTGCGTGATGAGTTATGCATTGTAGCTGAGAATCTCTATAGGGGTGAGAGATTAGTTCCTCCCATCTGTCTACGTGAGAAAATTATCAATCTTGCACATGAAGGCCATCTTGGGCGGCGTTTAACCAAGTCCAGAGTTAGAGAATCGTATTGGTGGCCTGTGGTGGACCGACAGGTAGAGGAGGTAGTCAGAGACTGTATTCTGTGTGCAAATAATGACAAATCTAAGAAAGTAAGAGCAACTCCACTTTCCCCTGTGGAGTTACCTGAACAACCATGGACTAAGTTAGCCTTGGACATTGTGGGGCCCTTTGATATATTAGCGCCCAACGAGAGATTCGTTGTTGTTTTGGTTGATTACACTTCCAAGTGGGTCTCTGCTTGCTGCATGGGATCTGTTGTCACAAAAAAACATTCTTGAATTTCTCAGAGATGTATTTGTTTGTGAAGGCATACCTGATGTAATGGTTACTGACAACGGGGTGCAATTCACTTCTTTGGAGATGGAAGAGTTTTTAAAGATCTCTCCATTACTCATCATCGCACAGCTCTTTATGCACCACAAGCCAACGGGCTTGTCGAGAGCATGAATAGACTTGTAAGAGCTAGTGCTCAAACTGCTGTCGAAATGAACATGTCATTGAAAAGCGTTTTGTGTGAAAAACTGTGGGCATACAGGAATGCGACCAACAGTGTCACGGGTGTGACACCTTTTAAGAAACTCAGAGGTAGGTTAGCTGGGTCTAAACCCACTCCACTGTGGTTATGTGGGAAGAAGGAAACACAAGATGGTGAGTCTAGATTTAGAGTGAAGAGATATCAGGACATGTACAAGAAAAGGTATGATGACAAAAAAGGGGTGAAGAAAAGTGATTGGAATGTGGGAGATATGGTGTTTATTAAGAAAGCAGTGTGGTCTCCAAAAGGGGAAACTACGTTTGTGGGTCCCAAACGCATTGTCAAAGTCATGAAGAATGTAGTAATGCTAAATGGTGGAGATGTTTGGAGCATGTCTCGTCTTTCTAAATATAAAGGAGTTGCTGACTCCAACAGGGAAGTGACTGTACATGATAGAGTTCAATCTGAACAGTTGTGTGCGGAAAGGAGGAAGAGGAAATCACCATCGTATCTTAATGATTATATTCTAGAGTAGTGATTATCAACATTGTATCTAAATGCTTAATTCTTGCTGTATGTTTCATTTTCTTTTCTTTTTCTTATCCTTTTCTTTCTCTTCTTTCTTCTTATTATTATTTGTGAAGGGAAGATGTGTTGTATCTTGCCCTTTAAGTGTGATGCACCTGTAAGAATGTTAGGTGCATCACTAGAACACTGGGGGGCCACTTGAGAGAAGACGGTGAAGGAATCGGGAACCGTTTTGTGGTCCTTCGGTGGGTGTTAATAAAGACACACACTGAAGCAACAATATGGTGTCAACTCGTTTTATTACATACATGGCACATACGCACACTGAGGCAGACAAACAAGGCACTCTCTTGGTCTGGCTGGTATGGGACAACCAGGCCCATTGCCCTATCACCTCTATAAGAACAGGCCCGGACACATTACTCCTCAGGCAACATGAAATTCAAGACGCCTTTACCACCCATTGTTAGACACTATATTACACAACCAACCCTATAACATCCCAAACTGCTTTTGCGTAACTAGATACTATCCCCCTGCCACAAATTACTCCTGAGCAGTGTTGAGCCCAGGGCGCACCATCACTGCTGCAGAGATTAAAGAAGCTATTCGATCTTTGGCTACGAGCAAAACCCTGGGTTCAGATGGGCTCCCGTTGGAGTTTTACCTCGCTTTTGCTGATATCCTTGCACTGCAACTAGAAACCTTGTACAGTGCTGCACTTGTGGAGTGGATCCTCCCTGTGGGAGGCATTATTAGTCTCTATACCAAAGCCAGGAAGGCACACCGAGAATCTAGCCTCATATCCACGGTTAGCAATTGCTGGAGCAGGAATCAGTTTAAATAAATGCAGTTTATCATTTCACACAGAGCTAATCCCCTCTCGTTCACCCTGTTCAATAGGTCGACACACCGTGGACGTTGAAGTTGAGAAGATCAGAAGCAAATCATCACATACGTTATCAATCACCTTTACTATCTTTAGTTGAGTCAATAATGAGAGTTTAAGTATTTTTAAGGGTTTTATTAATCAAAGTATGTAAATAATCTTTATTCAGAATCACAAGTTTTATTCTTATTAGTTTCAATATAATCAATCTTTTACAGAATTGATAAAGAAATAATGGTTAATTCAATCAAAATACAATGCATTAAGCATGTCCCATAAAGGAAAGAATCTCTTTACCAAGAATGGAACAAAAAAGGGTGTAAGTAAGAACCCATAAAGAGTTTAAGTCCAAAAGAGAGCGAAATCAAGCATAAAGCTCAAAAATAGTTAAAGGTCAATTCAATCAAAACAGAACTTCCCATAAAGAGATGTTCACGAAAAAGCTGCAGAGTCTCAAAGCAATAAGGAATAAGGCAGGATAAATGTGCAGTAGCAACTGTAACCGGCAAAAGGGTCTGGAAAGTGGTAGTGATAAGCACATGTATCTACTCTAGGAACACGCATTATTATAAACAGTCAAAAGAAATGTTGCAGTCCATTTTGCATCTTCTCCTCTTCTCATCCAATCAGCTTTCAGTATTCTCCTGCGAACAGGATCACTCCTTCCCGTCACACATGAAATAAAATAGACTACAGACAGTAGTGTGCAACTTTGTTGAATTAGGTTAGACTACACGTGAGGCCATTTCAATTTAAACCTGCTTTCCCATGAATAGGACTATAGGCCTGATTACGACTTTGGCGGTTTTGGAGCGGGCTGCCAAGCCAGCGCCCAGTTCCAAGACCGTCAAAGTCGTTTACACATCCTGCCAGATTACGACTTAAAATCCAGCGGGAGGTCCTGTGACGGCGGTTCCACTGCAGTGCCTTTGTAAGGCTCATAGCAGAGCCTTAGAAAGGCACTACACAGGGACCAGCAAAGTGTGTTCCTGCACGGCATGGACTGCGAAGTCTATGCCATGCAGGAACAGGGGGTGCAGAAAGACAGGGGGGCACACCATGTGCACCCCTGCATGCACCCCTGTGCACAGAGGCACCAGGTGGTCCTGTAGGGCCCCCTTAGTTTCCTCACCACCACACTTTTCATGGCGGGCTCACTGCCATGAAAACTGTGGCAGTGAGGAAACTCGTAATATGCTTGGTGGTGCCGCAGCGGCACTGCCAGCATATTGTGGGCCTCAGACTGCTGCAAGACCACCAGGGATTGCGGATCCCTGGCAGTAGCAGCAGTCCTATGGCAGTCTGACTGCACAACTCGTAACTGCTAAAGGGGCGTGGCCTGCACAATTAGGGGCATGGCCTAAATCGAACTGTGTGCTAGACAAAAACCCCTTGTGTTTATTTTAATAGCCTATAATATTGTTCCATGTGTAATAACTGAGACCAAAAGACTAAAATATATATAGTACACTGATTTGGGTTCACTAATAAAATTGTCATCAGAGCGCGTTTGTCAGTTTGCCAGTGCATGTTTAAAAACTTTCTTTTAATAAACTTCTCTCAATACAGTGATATCATGTGATACACTAAAGTAAAACACTAGTCCGTGTTTAGGAAACACCCTTTTTTAATTTTGAAGACACTTTATCAAATTCAAACATGATGTTTGTTGCACAAATTAGGTTTAAATTCTAATCCTGACCACATCAGGCACTGAGTACACATCGTCCCTGTAGGGCATAAATATATGCAGGCAGAAGGCAAGGATGATCCCAGGGGAAGCTTATCCAGCTGTAGTGCTTTAAATCATGATATTTAATTATTATATTGTGTAGTTGCTATGAATAGCACACGCGCATCAGTGTGCTGTGTTGAAGGCAAGCCTCCATCTCATTGATGAGTGTGCGGTGGGGCATATGACACACTCCAAGCTCACCTGTCCGCCTTTGAGTTGCGGCAGTGCCAGTCAATGAATGAACAAACAGGACACATTGACAATGAATGCCTACAGGCGTCTCCCTCAATGCCACATAAATTAATATATGACATAAGGAAAACTTACTGAATCCAGGTTCATGCCTTGCATAACTTAAAAAACTGTTGCAGTTTGACATTCACATCAACACAGCGCTTCTGGGGCTCCGCATGAGTTTGGAGGCTAACCCGCTACCACATTTATTTACTGACTTGTTAGACCCCGAAATTGGTCATGTCCAGCACCAAGACAGATAAATGCATCCATCCCAGAACCCTGCATCTGAACCTCTAAAGGTGATCCGGCAATATCAGGCGGTGAGGAGGAGGAAAAGGTGCAACAAAAAAGGAAAATGCAAGGTATTGAAATCATTATTTAGAAATAGGTCAGTCCCCATCAAGCTCCACCTATGACAGGGATGATTCCGTTTTGGCAACAGCGCCTCATCCAGCAGCAAAGTTAAGGTATGTAGCAAGAAAGGGCAGGACCACAGGATATCGAGCTGGGCAGCTGCAGGAGGCTCCAAAGTGGCTCTAGCCATGTTGCTCCAATTGAGCAGGGGGAGGAGGCATGGCGAGCCCAGGATACCTTTAAAGCAACATCCCGGGCACTTATTTTCCAGTTACAATTCATTTGCCTTTTTTGTGGCCGGGTGGAAGTGCGACTGGCAGAAGTGTTACTACGTGTGACTCGCATAGCGGGAGCCACGTTTGCTAGGTTTGTCCATCAGCTGGTACAGCCAGGGCATAAAAATCAGAGCCCGCTAGGGACCCGTTTCATTGCCCCCTTTTTAAAACTGCCAATGCTGAGCACCGGCAGGACCCGGCCCACTTAAAGCCCTCTAAGTGTGATATAGTTTGGACCGCCAGAGTACCGCTACACTGCACAAGTCTTGCTGCACACCTTGTTTAAAGACACTGCTGTAGTTGCTGATTTATCCAACACCTCTGACTAAATCACACACAACATTTGTGTCGCCCACACTCGCCCCTGTCGACATCATCTTTGCTTGTTACAAATACTCCCACCAACCCTGTCCTCGTCTCCTGTGCTTACATTATTACGCTTTGTTACCTAGATGCACCTGCTGTCCACCTTCCATGTTTTCAAAGTTGCTTAACAGTTATCCTTTTCTTTTACCTGTTACCCGATGTGCTGCAGTGGCACACAGTGTTGTATATTAATCAAAACCTGAGGTGCTTGTCCCCCTGTTTCTGATATATCCTTCCCTCAGCCTCCTAATATCACAAACTGCATGTGCCTGCACACTGTATTGTACAGTAATATTTTGAAAAACTCAATAAAAAATATATAAAAAAATAAGCAAAGTGGCCAAGCAGTGCTTTGTTTATGTGTGACCAGTAGCGGCTGGCAGGCAATGAGGGTGGAGTGGCGGGGGTAGGGTGGATGGGCCTGGGGGGTGGGGAGGGAGGAGGGACGGGACAAAACAAAATAGGGGGGAAATATCCACGTACCTCTTTCGCCATCCAAGTTTTTCCTCTGCTTCTCTAGGAGTCCTGGAAGCAGGAAGCACCCAGGCTTCCCACAGCTAATAACAATGCTGCAATGCAACGTTGTGATTGGCTCCCCTAAGCCAATCACAATGCTGCAATGCAGCACTGTGATTGGTCTGAGTGCTGTGGATCGGCGCTCCGATGGGGACTGGGGGCCTTTGCATGTTCTCCACCAGGCTGTGTAATGCAGCCCGGTGGGAACATACAAAGTGCACAGGACTGTTTGGCCGGGCCAAGACGGCCTGCCAAATAGTCATGCACACTTGGAGTGTGCAAACCACTCCCCCCCTGTGCCTCCAGCCCCGCCGAACCCTAACCCAGCTCCGAACCTGAGAAAAATTAACGATAATTACTACGTTATCGTTTTATTTTTCCTGGTCAAAGAGCAGTGGGGCGGCGCTCCTCCCCTTAGCAGAGGAGCCCCTGTGTTTGACAGCCCTGAAATAAAACGTATGCTCATGGCGGTGAAGGTGCTTAGAGTTCTGTAACTCTAAAGTGAGAGAAAATATAAGCAGCACCGACACACTCCACCGTTCAGTTAAAGTCACTGTCTAGCTTCTTGAGTAACCAGCTGGGCCTGGTACATCATGGAACCCACGGACCCGTGGAGCTGCACCAGGAAAAGGTTTACTTAAAGGCATCTTGCCTTTAGCCAAGCCAGCCACACAGAGTCGTCTGATCCGCGATGGACGGCAACAGTGCAGTAGCCTACATGTCAGTAGCCCATCATGGTTCATTCCTTTAACGCCATGGGCATTGCCCTATGATATTAGGGTCTTTCTTGAGCCCCACAATGTGCATCTATATCTATGCGTTTCATATGCTCCCACCAGCAACATGCATCTCAGAGCAAAATAGATATATTCCCCTCGGCAACTGGCCATATTCCAATTTGGCATTGTGAACCCCATCACTCTGACCTATGCCCAAAGTGTCTCTAATATTTACCTTTTTCCCACCATAAAGGGACTCGATAAGCCAGGGGCCAGCAGTCAATCTTAATATCACACAATACGCACAAATCATATGTTCAATCCGCCACAAAACTGGCAGAGGAGGGGTAGGCACAGATTTCATTAGAGCCGAATAGTTTCTTTCTGGATCTTGAATGAGGATGAAAGGTATTGGCTTTAGTTGTGTGACAGCAGGATGTCCTACATGAGGCAGGACTCAATAATAGGACCAATGGAGGTAGTGAGCATTCCAAGGTCAAAGAGTCTCAGGACTGACTATCATGTCACAGCAAAAGAGAAGACTGAGTGCTGTTAGATGCCAGCAACAAGTCCAACAAGAGTCATCAAGCAGCAAAACACAGAAAGATTGGGCAGCAGCGCACAAGTTTAAACACACAAAAGCGAGGGAAATGAGCATGCTGCGGAAGGCACTAAATAACAATTAACAGAGTGAAGGTTAACAGGCATGGAAAGAATAGAACGTTGGCTGATCAATCAAAAGTCTGAAGAAATATGTGATGTTATGCAATGGTTGATTGGCCCTGCATGGTCACAAGGAGCAGAGGTATGTATAATCCTATATGTTTCTGGGAGATGTCCATTGGATATTTTTAGTGACAGCATGGGTATTGGGCAATCATTTGTGGATCTATTTTATTCCCCTCTGAGACTGTTGGAGATAGTATATACTAACACTAACTCAAGCTAGGAAGTGCCTGAAGTCAACTCAAATCGCGGGTTGGAACGACCCCCACCGAAAAATAAACAACATTCTTATTTAAATATAATGTGATAATTAACTGCTCTTTCACGAGAGAAAGCGCGTGGCGTGGATGTATCCTTAGCTAACGAGAAAATGATTTGCCTTGTTTTGCTGTTTGTAATGGGCAATAGTCCAGATACTTAAGGAAAGGAATATTACTGTTAAAACAGCCCGGGGCAAGGGATCTGCCATGTCACAAGAAAGTCAAGTGCTGCTAGGTTGTTAGTAAGGAGAAAAGCAAGGGTCCGCGTGGTTGTTTGTTACTATACAGCATGATGCTATTTATCTGACCATCAGAAAGCTTGTACAGATTGGACTAGCTGTTTATCAGAATGATAATAAAATGTTTGCATGCAGCGCCCAGTGCTACAGTTTGTTGTCCTTTCTAAGTGCTGCAAAGACTAGGTGTTCCAATGAAGAAGCTTGGTGCTGCAGGGCAGCTTATCATGAGAAAACGCAATGCACTGGGATGCTTCCAGTATGACAGAAGTGCAGCATCTACTGTTGCTTTCAGTGAGAAAATGCAGAGTTTCAGGTCTCTGTCAGAAGAAACGAGCCCACGGGTCTATTTGATGTCAGATTAGCACATTGCCACGAGGCTGCCTGTCAGGCACTGTAAGGAGGTTTGGAGGAGGAAGCAAAATGTTTCTGGGCAAGTCACTTATCTATCCGTGCCTAAAAAAAAAATCTTTCATCTGCATGTTACAGCATGTGCTATTTAAGGGTTATGTTACAGCCTTGTAAATGGAGCATAGAAGGGGCACGAGCGGGCTCCAAGGGGAAAACAATCGGGATTCCTCTTTCCTGTAAGTGCTCTGACTTTGAAGTCAGCCAAAAGCATAATAAACGCCAGGCTCCCTCGAACACACAGCTTGACATTTGATCTCGGTCTTTGAATGCTCAGCAAATGTGATGAGATAAGAACATGATTTAAAGGCCTGTTTAATACTGAAAACGAGTTAGTGGAAGTATACAGTAAACACGGCTTTGGGAGGGACTAACTGAACCTGGACAGCATAAAGCAAATAAAGCCAGCAAATGGAAAGCAAGAAAAAGTGAGTTACAAACCAACAAGCCAATGGCAAGCAACGGGCGGGATGTATTCCCAGGTCAACTTTCTGAATCTCCCCAAGATGTCTTTAGCAGAGCCAGACAGCTAAGTTGTCTGGTAGGCTGTGACTTAAAAAGGTGAAGTAAAATATACGAAATGCAAAACAGACTGCATCGCCGAC
>CAWUFW010009742.1:0-42500 GCA_963921515.1 Calotriton arnoldi | reverse complement strand
ATGGGGGTCCACCGGGGCCCGGGGAGGCTCTCCCCAGCCTGGCTAGGGTTCAGAAGCTGGGACCGGGCCTGGGGCTCAAGCTCCGTCTAGCGGGCCCTGGGGTGCGGGAGCCCCCCATCCAGCAAGCCAGCCGAGGGTCCGTGCACTAGGGACGGGGGTCCACCGGGGCCTGGGGAGGCTCTCCCTGGCCTGGCTAGGGTTCGGAAGCTGGGACCGGGCCCAGGGCTTGAGCTCCGTCCGGCGGGTTCCGTGGTGCGGCAGCCCCCCGTCCTGCAAGCCAGCCGAGGGTCTGGGCACTTGACGCGGGGTCCACCGGAGCCTGGGGAGGCTCTCCCCGGCCTGGCTAGGGTTCAGAAGCTGGGACCGGGCCCTGGGCCCGAGCTCTGTCTGGTGGGCCTTGGGGTGCGGGAACCCCCTGTCCTGCAAGCCAGCCGAGGGTCTGGGTGCTGAAGACGGGGGACGGGAGCCCACCGGTGCCCGGGGAGGCCCTCCACAGCCTGGCTAGGGTTCGGAAGCTGGGAACGGGCCCGGGGCTTGAGCTCCGTCCGGCAGGCCCCGGGGTGCGGGAGCCACCTGTCCTGCAAGCCAGCCGAGGGTCCGGGCGCTGGGGACGGGGGTTCATCGGGCCCAGGGGGCCTCTCCCCAGCCTGGCAAGGGTTCGGAAGCTGGGACCGGGCCCGGGACACGAGCTCCATCTGGCGGGCCCCGGGGTGCAGCAGCCCCCCGTCCTGCAAGCCAGCCGAGGGTCCGGGCGCTGGGGACGGGGGTCCACCGGGGCCTGGGGAGGCTCTCCACGGCCTGTCTAGGGTTCGGAAGCTGGCCCTGGGCCCAGGGCTCGAGCTCCATCCGGCGGGCCCCGGGGTGCGGGAGCCCCCCATTCTGCAAGCCAGCCGAGGGTCCGGGCACTGGGGACGGGTGTCCACTGGGGCCCGGGGAGGCTCTCCCGACCTGGCTGCGTTCAGAAGCAGGGACCGGGCCAGGGGGCGGGGGTGGCTGGCTAACTCCACTCCGCTGGCGGAGCGGAGTTCTCTGCCGACCCCTAGTTTCTAAGTGGTTGCAGTAATATTAATATTTCTTAGGTGTCTGATGGAATAAATGTGCAACATTTATGTTGATGCTGTAGTGAATTGTGTGAGGTGGTGGCAATGAAATACATGAGACTTTTATTCGCTCTGATTCTTTACACTTTTTACATGAAGATGCATCCCAATTTGAATATTTGGGATGCTATTGAGGTGCATTGAGGGAAGTGAAATTTGGAGGAGATACATTTTTTAAATACTTTGAATAATGCTCTGAGTTGCTTTGCTACTCGTGTCACTCCATCTGAGATGAAGACCTTTTTGACATTGTGTAAGGCTTTGGGGAAGATGATACAAACACATTTGATGTTGGTAGTATTGATGGTGTTGGGGTATTTGAGCTGTGTTGTTTATTTTCCCCAGCAGTCTATTTTGAGGATTATAGGAGAGTCTGTGAACCATCAGTTGTTGTGAATGCCTTTTTATAGAGCACAGTTGTATGCTGCGTTGGGTATGACAAGAGTGAGGGCCTCCAATCGAGGCTTTGGTTTGGCAGCAAGGTTAATGTTGGCTATGTTGGCCTACCGGTTAAAGTTAAATTTAGGTCTTAAAAGTAATTAGTTGTCTGTTCAAAAGAAACAGAACTTGTTCAGCACTGTTGAAGACTAACTCAGTTTCTAGCTGCTTAGGGGAAATAGCATCAAGGTAACCTAGTTATATCTGTTAGGATTATATGTTGAATTCTTGTGAGGAAAGACTGCCAAATGTACATGTGTGATCTCAGTGCATGAAAGAAAAGCCTATTTCAGATTATCAATTCAATGCTTAGCTCCAAAAGATGTATGTGTCCTCTAGTGTAAAGATTGAAAATAATTTCCATAACTTTAACACATTTGAGTAAAACAAACGAAAAAGATCAAATAAGCATTTTATTTCATTTTCTATACTATCTCTCTTATATGGAGAGAAAAGTCTAGTTTTGCATGCTATTACTATGTATATCTGCGAATAACCTGGTACACCAGCCAACTCTGCTCACTATGTATATTGTAAGTCAAAGTAAAGGAAGAGGGCCTCGTTAGAGTTTGGCAAACAGTACACTACACCACATACAAGGTAGTGTACCCTGTCCGTCAAAGTCACAGCTCACTCTCTCCAGTTAGAGGTTTACAAACCATCATGATTCTTCTGATGAAACTCCAGCTGATTCTGCCAGTGGAATCCTTACACTGACAGTCCAACAAACTTGGGGCCTTCAATGTAAGTTATGCACTTCTTACAACCACCTATAATGAATTTGAAACTTGACTGAATGAGATGGAAAGCCATATATTCATCCTATCAAACTCATGCTTAAGATACTCACCCTAAAGTGTACCCTTAATTCAAAAATGTTATGTGCTTCCACAGGACAGATTCTTTGCCCCATGTTGTGCGTGCCTTCCAAGATAAAACATACACATTGCTGATCTGGATGAATGTAGCAGTTGAACAGTGAATGAGAGGCTTCACTAAATCAGTAGAATTATTTTGCTTTAAAAAATCAGAGTCTCTAGCTAAGGTTTTAGTTCGTGCTCTTTGAGTAGTTGCCAGGAATATCTTTACATGACTCTGTAACTCAAGCTAAATGCAACTTTCTTTGAATTATATATTTCCTTTCATGATGAAGGAAATGTAAAATATTTTTTTTTTTCATCCTAGCAGCTGTAAGGTAATGGGCTAATAACTGGTGATGGTGTGATCCTACCCAAGTTTTAAGTCCCAAAAATCCTGTCACGTCAAAAACACAGTTTTTATAATGTAAATCTGGGCTCAAACCCTGGTAGCTATGGCAAAGAGCTGACAATCTTAACTTCAGAAACTGTGTAAAGCAGCACTAAAATGGTGAAAAAGTCAAAATACAGCTGAAATAAAAATCCTACAACTAATGTCTAAAAAGTAAGAAAAAGGTTAATAGTAAAAATGACACTAAAATGGCTAAAATACAATACGAACGACCAGAGATATGAATTTTTAAAGATTTGATCCAAAAAGTACCAAGGAAAAATAAAGCCCTAATGAAATTACTCTTTGAGGATAACTCAGATCTTGGCCCAAGTTTAGGCTGACGGCGGAGTGGAGGCTCGATACAATAGCGGGTGGTCATGGTCATAGTTTTTGGGTTCTGACTTAGGGCCTAATTATGACTACGGCGGTCCGATGGACTGCATTAGCCACGGTGGTGGTGTGGGCAATGCCGCACCGCCGGTCTGACCACCCTATTATAAGATGGGTAGTCGAACCGCCATGGGACTGCCGCAACTGCCAGGGATCAGGGATGCTGCGGCACTGCCAAGTATTTTACGAGTTTCCTCTACACTACGTTTTTCATGGCACTGAGCCCACCATGAAAACTGTGGTGGAGAAGAAACTGGGCCCCCTATTGCCTCAGGGCCATGGGGTGCCTGCAGGGGGGCAGATGTTGTGCCCCCCTGTGTGCATGCTCCCCAGTTCCTGCACAGCATTGACTGCACCAGTATATGCCATGCAGTAACTGCCTTTGATGCTCACATTGTGGTGCCTTTTTCATAGGCAGTACCATGGGACTGCCAAAGAACCACCTGCCAGAGACTAAAAAAGTCATAATCAGGCAGACGGTGTCGGTACGGCTTTGGCGGCTGTGGAGCGGGGCAGCTGCGTGGCGGCCCACTCCAAGACCGCGAAAGTCAAATTTTGTGACCACAGAAATCCTCTCACTGTTCAAATACTTTTCATAACTTTGCCTGGTCAAGATTTTCTCCTTAGGCTTGGTCTCTTTTCTGTAAGACAAAGTCCTCTCAAAATCTAATACCTCTGCCATGAGGTCCTGCTGAAAAATCCTGAGGTCTGGTAAATCCAACCCCTCTTAGTCACTGCTATGGCTCTCAGGACCTTACAGACAGTGCTTAGGGAGCGGGACACACTTCAGCAGAGGCCAACAACAAGGTTCACTTGAGGTCCAGTTGTAACTGAGCTACTTTTGACTCCATAAAAGGCCTATTCCAGCTTTTGATGTCCCTGTAGCCACACAGGAGGTCAGCAACTGACCCTTCGAGTCCACTTCTTAGTTCTGGGTACAAGTGGGTGATGGTCCAGCTCTTCAAGTCTCCACACAGGTCACAGACAGCAGATCCAGTACTCTTTTGTTCTGCCCAAACTCAGAAAGTGTTCTGAGGAGCAGGGGTGAAGTGTTACTTTTGTTTAGTTTTCTAGTGGGGGTAGGATGACTTCTGGACATTGCCTGACCAATGGACAAAATGTTGCCACAGGCAAACCTGCCCACATTTGGAGCACACCGTTTTTCCTCAATGAAAACTATGCCACTGTGCCCCATTCTCAGTAAAATATAACATGTCAGACCATTTCTGCCATTTCTGCCTCTGTAGGGAGCTTGTGGCACACTTAGAGGCGTGTCTAATTTAATGAGCAGTTCCATCCCAGTCAACCTCTGCAGACTGATTCTGGGACATAGCTCCCTCCTCCATTTTGACTAAAACCAGAAGGACCAACAGTATCACTAAGCTATAAAAGTAAAAAACTCCCTAGTCCCTTTCAAATTAGTCAAGTTCCTGAACTCTCCTTAACTGCCCTGCTAGGATCAAGCTGGATCACATTCCTCCAAAACCATCCTGCAGCCCCAAAGCGCTGAAAACACTATTTCACACCTAAACAAGGAGGCACTAATAGGCCAGCTGCCGGCAGGCTAATGCTATTTAGCCTGCTGGAGTTTCAGGAAGGCAAAGTCTAACTTTTGAATAGTTACTTTTCCTATGTATTTATCAGAAATCTACCCATTGAATTGGATTTTTTATAAATATTAAAATCTGTGGTTGAATAATTTTAAAATTTCTGTAGCTTGTCCCAAACCAAAGTTATTAAAATAATATTTTAACTGCGCTTTAGTTTTTTTTTCATATGAACAGCTACAGCAATATACAGTGAAAATAGCTTTTGGGGGCTAATCACTGTAGGAACATGCCAACATGAAATCCTACACTTCTAAATTCTAGGAGCCTTACTTTGTGGGCTACAAGCCCTGCCTAAGTGTGACCTTTAATATTTAAAAGTAGAATATCTTCCTCTCAAAAGGGGTTATTTTGATAGGTTCTGCTTTAAAGCATAGCTGGCAGGCTACACATCTAGACCTAAAGACATGATTTATTTGTTATCTTAGTGAATAGCACAACAGGTGGTGCAATCCACATGATACATTTAATATTTCTTTTCCATTGGTGTAATTTCTGATAAACTATGGCCTTCCTGGAAAGATAAATATGTCAATTGGGGATTAGCCAATTTTATTATGTTTTAAGCTCAGGGCACATGCACTGGGGACTGGATTACACCAGTGAGCAGAGTTCAAAAAGCACCAACATCAGTCCATAAAAACAGGGGCCAACCATGCAAAAAGAGGCACATTATCACAGTGGCTAATACTGTTTTTGTGGATATAAAGAAGAAAATATATCTCATATATTATGTGTCAGTTTTTGTTTGGGCTGTCCTTTAATTTATAATGCTTTTAACTAATCTTACATTCCTTCTATCAACAGTACTATCATCGGCATATGAGAAGATGGTGACGATGGCTAAACTCATGAAAAGTCTTGTTTCCTGGCAATGGGGGACCACCTATAACTACCTGTACAAATGTAATACAACAGGTACATCATTGATTTTTCTGTGAAAATATATTTTCATGATTACACACAACAAAATATGAATTTACACTTATGGAAACAACATAAAGTTCAAGCAAATTTGGCATTTATATTTTAATTGTTTATAGATGCCAGAATTTGGATACTGTTTTAGCAGACAATGCAGAAACAAGAGTGGGTTGAGACCCAAAACTTGATTACATAGTCACTCTATTTTATACTTCATTTATGACCACTTAATGAGCTTCAAACTGAAATGTTTTTACTGATCCATTTTCAGAAACATAAAAAGAGAGAGTTTAAAATAAATAAAGATTTGTGACACTACTATGATTCTGATTAAATTGAAGGCAGGATCTTACAAACGATAAATATAAAGGTTAGCATGTTCATAATTGTTTTGAAAAAATTTCAAAAGACTCATAATCGGCCTTGAGTTGCATGCAAATACTGGACCAATTTTTTATATCAAGTCTTATCAATGAAAGTTAAAGTGACAAACAATCGTCACCATACAAAGCATATGACAATTAGATGTTAATGAAGGACTGTAGGGCATTGTGAGGAAACCCCTGAGAACGCTACCGCTACCCACGAAATCCCCTCGGTAAAACCCTTATGGGTACCTTACTGTTCTAGCCAGGAAGAAGACGACAGTTAAAATCGGGAAGAAACATCAACAATAACAAAGGACTTTTCCCTCGTCCCGCAGCCCAGAGGAAGTGACCCGGAAACAGCCAATTCTTGGAAAGGCGGGGCGGTACAACAGAACAACCAATCAGGGATGCAAGGAGAAAGGCAGGCTTGGCAGAAAAGGGCGGAGGAAGGCGTGTCAGCGTCGTCAGCTGCTGGGAGACGGAGAGAGCGGGAGAGCAGAGCGAGCGCTGGAGAACCGGAGAAGGACGAGGAAACGAGTACGGAGGCTGTTGCTGATACCCAACCCGAAGACGACGGAGACGGAGATCCGGAGGTTCCTGAGGACTGGACCGAGGACTGGTGGATCCCGGAGGAGGCGCCTAAGCCGCCGCAACTCAGGAGAGTTGCCGCAGACAGCGGTACATAACCCGGGCAGAGGGAGGCGGGATAGAAGGAGATTCTTTCTCGTGGGTATTTTAGCTTCCCCTTGCCTCACCAAGTGCATGCTCTATGCCTGGCCCCCACACCAAAGTAGAGTGTTTCTGGGGTACTGGGTTTATTACCGGTCACCCTACTGAGAACTAACAGTCGGCTGATCTTCCTTTCTTTTGGTTGCTTTCTCCTATACTTTTCCCCCACTCCTTTGGCCATTCCCTCACATGGTGTGGTGGAAGTTATAACGGTGAAGCAGGACCTGAGTACTGACCGCTGCTTTTTGCTTTCTTTTGTTGGGGAGCTGAAACTTCGGGACCCGACCGGACATCCTCCGAAATGATGAAGACTCCTTTTGGCGCCCCGGATCACAGACCCATGTTGGAACCCGTCCAGAGTGTGTTGCACTCCAGTGCCTGTGCTGACTCAACAAAACTACGTCTTGTTACCCTCCATCCTGACGTTGCCCTACCGAAGCCTGCTGAGTTTGCGTTTTACTCCTTTATCTGTGCTGAAATAACAGAACTCTTATTTTGTTTATCCCCCACCCGACGTCTCTGTGACTCGCACCCTCAATAAATACCTTAGTATAGATCCCAGACGGCCTCCTCGCTTCTGTTTCCGACCGTCCCTCCGACAGGCATCATACAAGAAGAGTATCAAGAGCTTTTGACAAGTGCTATAAGCGTTTAGCCATATAGAGAGCTAAGTCACATAATACAAGCATGTAAGCAATCATGTCCACAACAATAGGTGTAAGCAAAAAACTATGGGTGACACAACATCATAATTGGGGAGGTGAAGGAGGAGGAGAGTGAGGGGTGTCGGGGGTAGGTGGAACAACCCAGGAGGGTGTCCAGCAAGTCTTGTGCGCAGCCGCGGTCTGTGCAGGTAACAGCGGTGGGGCGGTGGGGCCGGGTAAGAGGGGATTTCGAGGGACGATGCCGAGGGAAAATTAAATACAAAATTAATTTTTCCTTGGCATCGTCCCTCGAAATCCCCCCTTACCTGGCCCCACCGCCCCACCGCTGTTACCTGCATGGACCGCGGCTGCTCGTGCGAGAGCTAGAGGGAGGGAAGCTTCTCGCTGCACTTGCGATGTAGGGTGCTGTGAGGTTCCTGTGTCATATGGAAGGATAGCATCTTCAAAGAGTTGTAGAGCCCGAAGTCGTGGAGGAATATAGTGGGAGTGCTCTAATTTAGAGAAGTGGTCAATCATTGGTTGCCAAATGTGCGTGAATTTGGATTTGGTAGACGTTATCCGACATGTTCGAAGCTCCATCACCATGACATGCCAGAGACTTATGAACCATGAAGAAATAGGCGGGGTGGAAGGCTTCTTCCAGTGAAGAGCTATGATCTGCTTAGCCGCTCCTAGCATGTGTGTGATAAGGCGCCAATCAGAGTGAGTCATGGCTGCGAGGTGTTGGGGACGAATGCCCAGAAGATTCACTGTGAGGGAGCTTGGCACGTGAAAGCCTATAGTATCTTTGATGTGACTCAGGACTTCCTTCCAAAATATGGTAAGTAATGGGCAGGACCACCAAATATGGAGAAAGTCGCCCGCTGCTTACTGGCATCGCCAGCAGTGTGGAGAAACAGCTGGAAACATTTTCTGTAACGCTTCGGTGTATAATACCAACGTGTCATAAGTTTATAAGCAGATTTGCTTTGGGGAATGCTCCTGTGGATCTTCGGGATATCGCACCATAGTTGTTCCCAGCATTCTGGTGGAATTTCCTCCCCGAAGTATGTGGACCACTGACTTTGGTAAGTGTGGGAGTGAATGAGAGAAGAGTGCTGTAAAAACTGGTATGTGTGGGAAATCAAGCACCGCATCCCATCGAATGAGCGCACCAACCCCTCTAAATGGGTAAGCGGTCTAGTTGCTCCCTGCATGTATGTTGGGGTAAGTAACCAGTGTCGGAGTTGACAGTATTGTAGCCTGGACGTGTGCTTGAGATGAAAGGCTCTCTTGCATTGATCCAAGGTTTTGAATTTTTCCCCCTCAAATAGATCCCGACTCGTGCAGCATTCTCCCTTCTCCATGTTGAGAATGAATGTGCCTGCAAGGCTGGAGGGATGCTGGGATTGCGCGCCACTGGGGTGTTGGGAGAAGGAAAGGAAGTGAGGCACCTTTGGATCGCGATCTTTTCCCATATGTTGAGGACTGTCTTCGTAGGGATGGCTATGTATGCGCTTTGAGGCCGGGAGAGGCTGAAGAGCCAGGCCAGATCAAAAAAGGGTCTACAGGCAACAGTGCAGTCCATGTGAAACCAGTGTTTTTCACTTTCTCTGATGACCCACTCCAATATCTAGCGGAGGTGGGATGCACAGTAGTACTCCAGAAGGTTGAGACAGGCTAAGCCCCCTTTGTCTCTGGGTAGCATGAGTAGTTTGTTGGAGAATCTGGGGCATCCCCTCCCCCAGATTAAGGAGTTCACATCACGCTGAAGGTGTTGAACATCCACTTGGGGGATGGGCATAGGTAGGGTTTGGAATAGATATAGTACTTTTAGTGGAATGGACATCTTGACCTCATTGAGGCAGCTGAGCCAAGAAATAGGGAGCGATTTCCATCGGCGCAAGTCGTCCAAAGCAGTCCGCCTACAGGCCGGCCAATTGGCCTGAGACCATGAAGACAGGGAAGGGGTCAAGTTTAGACATAGGTAGCGAGTCGAGTGAGAGGCTCAGTGAAATGGGACAAGTGGCTGCAGGTCAAGCACCTCCTGTGTAGAGAGGGAGAGATTCAGCGCCTGAGATTTAGTCATATTGATTTAAAAATCCCGAGATTTTCTCAAATGAGCTGAAAAGAGAGATTAGCGCTGGCAAGGAGGTTCTAGGGACAGTTAGCTAAAGGAAGAGATCATCTGCAAACAAGGCTACTTTGTTTTCATAGCCTCTGAAGGGAATGCCAGTGATATCCGCCGACTGGCGTATGACTATCGCTAGGGGTTCAACCACTAGGGTGAAAAGTAAAGGGGAGAGCGGGCAACCTTATCTGGTGCCCCTTTGTATACAAATAGGCGGAGAGAGATGGCCATTTACCCAGATCCTCGCTGTGGGGCAACGTAGGGGGCCATAACCAAAGAGACCATAGCTGGGCCAAAGCTGATTTTTTTGTAAGACTGCACACAAGAAGCCCCAATCAACCCAGTCAAAGGCTATCTCAGCATCCAGGGACACCAGGCAAGCGGGGATGTCCCGGTGTTGGACCTTCTCTACGAGATAGGCCACTTGACGGATATTACCTGCTCCCTAACGCTGGCGTATGAAACCAACCTGGTCTGGGTCTTCCAGTCTGGGGTGTTATGGCTCAAGGCAGATTGCCAGTATTTTAGTATAGATCTTGGCGTCCGTGTTGAGTAGGGCGATAGGTTAGTATGACACACATAGAGAGGTATGCTTTCCCGGATTAGGGACGAGAACAACCTCTGCCTCGGACATCGAAGGGGTGATGCTGAGGTTTTGGAAAATGAGTTGAAGAGGCATAGGAGGTGGTCCTGAAGCTTGGAGAGGAACATGTGATAGAATGAGACAGGAAGGCTGTCTGGGCCAGGGGTTTTACCCACCAGGAGGCTTTTTAGTGACGGTCGTACTTCATCAAGCTTGATCGGGCCATCAAGTAGTTGGGCATGGCAGGAATCGAGCGGGCACCTAAGGGTATGCGACAAGGAAGTCGCTAATGTCATCCAGGAGGTGGGTTTCGTTATTATAGAGGGCCGTGTAGAAGCCATGGAATGCCTGTTCTTAATCCCGTTTGGAAGTGGCCCATTACCATCTGCTTTTTTAAAACTTTGAGATGTGAGATCTAGCTGTCTTGGTGTGAAGGTGGCGGGCCAGAATTGATCCCACTTTATCTCCCTGTCATAGTATTTTTGTTTTAGTGCCATGAGTGATCGCTCTGCCTTGTTTGTCCAGTAGACCCTCAGTTGTCCCAAGACATGGTCAGGCATTTCTTATGTCGGAGGGTGCCTTGTGGTCCAACCGCTCTAGTGCCTTAATGCCATCAGCCAAGCCAGTTTCGACCAGGCGAGCTTCCCAGGTGCAGGCAATGGTTATGGAGGTGATGACCCCCCCCTGGGCAGTTGTTTTGAAGGCATTCCAGAGAGTAGGCTCTGAGGTTTCAGGGGGAGTGTTTGTTTCAAAGAAAGCTATGATCTCATGGCATATCTCAGCAATATAGACCGGGTCGTGCAGAAGGTGGGGGGGGCCTCCATCAGGGAGCGGAGCCCAAGCTCCCACTTTGGCAGCGCAGCACCACCTCCAGATGGGCATGGTCCAAGATGGAGATGTCTGAGATTTGAGCCGATTCAGGGGACCGTGCCAGGGAGTGGGAGAGAAACAAATAATCAATGCGTGAATATGAGCAATGGATATGGGAGAAAAAGGAGTAGTCCCGGGTATCTGGGAATTTATATCGCCAGGCGTCTATGAGTCTCAAGTCAGTAAGGTCTCCTTTTAGGGCAGCAGACAGCGCCCCGGAGCCCTGATAGGAGGCAGCACTACGGTCCATGTCCGGATTCCAAACCAAATTGAAATTCCCTCCAAAAAGTACATGCCCTTCACCCCATGGTAGCTGCTCTTTCAGGAGGGTTCTTAGGAATGTGTCTTGTGGCTGGTTGGGCACACAAACATTGAGTAGAGTAAGGGTCTGAGCATCAAGTTGAACTCTAATTTTAAGAAAACGGCCTTCCCTATCCCGCACCACCTGCGAACCCCCAGAACCGAATCTAACTTTACAAAGTATTGCAACTCCAGCAATTATA
The DNA here is from genome assembly GCA_963921515.1 of Calotriton arnoldi. Lineage (NCBI taxonomy): Eukaryota > Metazoa > Chordata > Amphibia > Caudata > Salamandridae > Calotriton > Calotriton arnoldi. The sequence continues at coordinate 30,962 of CAWUFW010009742.1, read as the reverse complement.
GATAAAGAAGAAGCTCAGTATTGAGACAGGTATTTTGGGTGGGCCATGCGAGGCTTGTCAGAGGATGAGAGGTGGGTTTCTTGTAAGAAAATGATGTCAGGGTCTTGTAGGGATACCAAAGGGGATGATGGACGGAGCATTAGAGCAAATCAAACACTCACCCCCAGTCAACTGATCTGGGTTTAATCCATCATCATTCTTTAGCTCACTCCACCACCCCAGTTCAGACATGGCCATATGCAAATCAGTCTGACCCTGTGCCTCATGGGAACAGTCCAGCCCGAACTGCCAAGCCATGTCTTCCCTGGACCGGAAACAAGCATCCTGGGACCGGTTTCGGGTTCAAAACCCTCATGAGCCAGGCTATCTTGAATCCAGTGGCAAAGTGAGCAAGGGACCCACGTCTGGGCATACCCTGCCAACTTAGGGCAAACAAAGCGATACCAAAGGGGATGATGGACGGAGCGTTAGAGCAAATCAAACACTCACCTCCAGTCAACTGATCTGGGTTTAATCCATCATCATTCTTTAGCTCACTCCACCACCCCAGTTCAGACATGGCCATATGCAAATCAGTCTGACCCTGTGCCTCATGGGAACAGTCCAGCCCGAACTGCCAAGCCATGTCTTCCCTGGACCGGAAACAAGCATCCTGGGACCGGTTTCGGGTTCATAACCCTCATCAGCCAGGCTATCTTGAATCCAGTGGCAAAGTGAGCAAGGGACCCACGTCTGGGCATACCCTGCCAACTTAGGGCAAACAAAGCGATACCAAAGGGGATGATGGACGGATCATTGGCAGTTCGGGCTGGACTGTTCCCATGAGGCACAGGGTCAGACTGATTTGCATATGGCCATGTCTGAACTGGGGTGGCGGAGTGAGCTAAAGAATGATGATGGATTAAACCCAGATCAGTTGACTGGGGGTGAGTGCTTGCAATGTTCAACACTCCGTCCATCATCCCCTTTGGTTTTGCTATGTTCGCCCTAAGTTGGCAGGGTATGCCCAGACGTGGGTCCCTTGCTCACTTTGCCACTGGATTCAAGATAGCCTGGCTGATGACGGCTGTAATCCAGAAACCGGTCCCAGGATGCTTGTTTCCGGTCCAGGGAAGACATGGCTTGGCAGTTCGGGCTGGACTGTTCCCATGAAGCACAGGGTCAGACTGATTTGCATATGGCCATGTCTGAACTGGGGTGGCGGAGTGAGCTAAAGAATGATGATGATGGATTAAACCCAGATCAGTTGACTGGGGGTGAGTGCTTGCAATGTTCAACACTCCGTCCATCATCCCCTTTGTTTTGCTATGTTTGCCCTAAGTTGGCAGGGTATGCCCAGACGTGGGTCCCTTGCTCACTTTGCCACTGGATTCAAGATAGCCTGGCTGATGACGGCTGTAAGCCAGAAACCGGACCCAGGATGCTTGTTTCCGGTCCAGGGAAGACATGGCTTGGCAGTTCGGGCTGGACTGTTTCCATGAGGCACAGGGTCAGACTGATTTGCATATGGCCATGTCTGAACTGGGGTGGCGGAGTGAGCTAAAGAATGATGATGGATTAAACCCAGATCAGTTGACTGGGGGTGAGTGCTTGCAATGTTCAACACTCCGTCCATCATCCCCTTTGGTGTTGCTATGTTCGCCCTAAGTTGGCAGGGTATGCCCAGACATGGGTCCCTTGCTCACTTTGCCACTGGATTCAAGATAGCCTGGCTGATGACGGCTGTAAGCCAGAAACCGGTCCCAGGATGCTTGTTTCCGGTCCAGGGAAGACATGGCTTGGCAGTTCGGGCTGGACTGTTCCCATGAGGCACAGGGTCAGACTGATTTGCATATGGCCATGTCTGAACTGGGGTGGCGGAGTGAGCTAAAGAATGATGATGGATTAAACCCAGATCAGTTGACTGGGGGTGAGTGCTTGCAATGTTCAACACTCCGTCCATCATCCCCTTTGGTTTTGCTATGTTTGCCCTAAGTTGGCAGGGTATGCCCAGACGTGGGTCCCTTGCTCACTTTGCCACTGGATTCAAGATAGCCTGGCTGATGACGGCTGTAAGCCAGAAACCGGTCCCAGGATGCTTGTTTCCGGTCCAGGGAAGACATGGTTTGGCAGTTCGGGCTGGACTGTTCCCATGAGGCACAGGGTCAGACTGATTTGCATATGGCCATGTCTGAACTGAGGTGGCGGAGTGAGCTAAAGAATGATAATGGTTTAAACCCAGATCAGTTGACTGGGGGTGAGTGCTTGCAATGTTCAACACTCCGTCCATCATCCCCTTTGGTTTTGCTATGTTCGCCCTAAGTTTGCAGGGTATGCCCAGACGTGGGTCCCTTGCTCACTTTGCCACTGGATTCAAGATAGCCTGGCTGATGACGGCTGTAAGCCAGAAACCGGTCCCAGGATGCTTGTTTCCGGTCCAGGGAAGACATGGCTTGGCAGTTCGGGCTGGACTGTTACCATGAGGCACAGGGTCAGACTTATTTGCATATGGCCATGTCTGAACTGGGGTGGCGGAGTGAGCTAAAGAATGATGATGGATTAAACCCAGATCAGTTGACTGGGGGTGAGTGCTTGCAATGTTCAACACTCCGTCCATCATCCCCTTTGGTTTTGCTATGTTCGCCCTAAGTTGGCAGGGTATGCCCAGACGTGGGTCCCTTGCTCACTTTGCCACTGGATTCAAGATAGCCTGGCTGATGACAGCTGTAAGCCAGAAACCGGTCCCAGGATGCTTGTTTCCGGTCCAGGGAAGACATGGCTTGGCGGTTCGGGCTGGACTGTTCCCATGAGGCACAGGGTCAGACTGATTTGCATATGGCCATGTCTGAACTGGGGTGGCGGAGTGAGCTAAAGAATGATGATGGATTAAATCCAGATCAGTTGACTGGGGGTGAGTGCTTGCAATGTTCAACACTCCGTCCATCATCCCCTTTGGTTTTGCTATGTTCGCCCTAAGTTGGCAGGGTATGCCCAGACGTGGGTCCCTTGCTCACTTTGCCACTGGATTCAAGATAGCCTGGCTGATGACGGCTGTAAGCCAGAAACCGGTCCCAGGATGCTTGTTTCCGGTCCAGGGAAGACATGGCTTGGCAGTTCGGGCTGGACTGTTCCCATGAGGCACAGGGTCAGACTGATTTGCATATGGCCATGTCTGAACTGGGGTGGCGGAGTGAGCTAAAGAATGATGATGGATTAAACCCAGATCAGTTGACTGGGGGTGAGTGCTTGCAATGTTCAACACTCCGTCCATCATCCCCTTTGGTTTTGCTATGTTCGCCCTAAGTTGGCAGGGTATGCCCAGACGTGGGTCCCTTGCTCACGTTGCCACTGGATTCAAGATAGCCTGGCTGATGACGGCTGTAAGCCAGAAACCGGTCCCAGGATGCTTTTTTCCGGTCCAGGGAAGACATGGCTTGGCAGTTCGGGCTGGACTGTTCCCATGAGGCACAGGATCAGACTGATTTGCATATGGCCATGTCTGAACTTGGGTGGCGGAGTGAGCTAAAGAATGATGATGGATTAAACCCAGATCAGTTGACTGGTGGTGAGTGCTTGCAATGTTCAACACTCCGTCCATCATCCCCTTTGGTTTTGCTAGGGTCTTGTAGGAGCAGATAGCGCCAAATCTGGCATCTTTTATTAGGGGAGTTAAGCCCTTTAACGTTGAGAGAGAGGAATTTCATATGAGGTGTCTCAGCCATACTGGAAGGTAGGGGGGGGTCAAATGCAATCACAGGGTGAGAGTGGGGGACAACTACTGTTGTCATAGTAGGCATCAGGACAGGGGATCTCAGTGTGCAGACATAATGTGCCAAAGAAGCTACGCCACACTAGAAGAGAGGGGGGCAAAGTGGGAGCAGATGACAACATGTAGGGAGAATAGCATATGTCGTAGCGAGTGGGGAAGTTCCCCTAATGCAGGGTAAATAGGGGGGAGTACTCAGGGTGCCTCCAAGCTCAGTCCAAACCCTCCGTGGTGAAGGAAGAAGGGGAAGGAAAGTTGGGGTTGAGGTAACATAAACAAATGATGGCCAACAGGGCCTGCAAGTTCTGTTAATGTCCCGGAACAGCCATTCATCTGAACAAGGGCCATTCTGAAGAAGTTACTCTTCAAAGGGACAAAATAAACTCGGGGTGTGGAATGAGGTGGTACAACTAAGCTGGCCTCCGAACCCCGCAGCCAGTGATCAATTGGGCCAAAGAGGAGCCGTATCTGTGGGCTCGCTCTGGCAGTCAGGGTGTCACGCCAGCGAGACCTTATTTAAGTTGGAAAGGCATGTTACCTGAGTAGGAGCAGTGGAAGAAACCTGGCTTGGGAGCAACTGATTCTGGAGGAGTGTCTCGCCCGTTGATCCTATTCCAGGTGCAGAAGCCAGGTTGACCCCACACCCAAGCCGGTCAAAGGATTGATGCATGTTCCAATCAATGACAGTGTGGAATGTCTGCTATTCAGAGGCCACAAGGGATTGAGCTGGGGAGTGAGTCCCATCCATGGTACGATGGTGTTAAATAATGTCCTGTTTAGTTTGGGAGGATGCTTGCTCTTTGGTGCGTGCTCTGTGCTCGGGGGAGGCACTGTGGACCATTCAGATTGTAAAGTTTCTCTGGGAGTGGCCTGGGCAGGGCTGGCATCCCTGGGCAATGTCAGGAGGTGCAGGAGTTGTTTTGCATCCCGTAGGGAGTGAGACATCCAGCGTTTGTCTTCCCAGTTGAAGATCAAAGCGAAGGGGTGTCCCCATTGATATTTGATGTTGAGGTCGCGGAGTTTGTCAGTAACCGGTTTAAAGTCTCTACTCATGCGGATTGTTACTGTGGCAATATCTTGGAAGATCTGGATGGGATAGCTATTGTAGACCAGGTCTGCTGTGCCAAGCACTTTCTGTAGGATGAACTGCTTTTCAGTGAAGAAATGGGCTCATGTGAGTATGTCAGGAATTAAATCTGGGTGACCCTGGACTGAAGCGACCTGATGGGCCCTGTCCAAAGTCGGTGGGATTGCATCATCATCACCTCTGATTGACTGGAGTAGATCGGCCGTGAATGTCATGATATTGGAACCCTCAGCTCCACGGGGGACCCCCTAATGCGGAGGTTATTTCTTCTGCTTCTGTTTTCTAAGTCTTCTTGCTTCAGTTGAAGGTCGATGTGTTGGTCTTCGAGGGCTGCCATTCTGTGCCATAAGTTCTCCTGGTCTTCCGATCGGGAGTCTGCCGAGCGTTCAAGATCATCGACATGGCCCCTAATCTCAGCAACATCCCGCTGGAGGTCGTGGAGGCAGGCTTTAAATTCAGCTTTAAGGGAACCAATCTCTGTTTTTATTTCATGTAAGAAGGCGTTCATGTAGGCCTGTGTGAGGGGGGCCGTTGCAGAGTCACCAGCAGCAATTGTTTTCGGAGGATCTGTGGTAGCAGGTGTAGGAGGGTTGGATTTAAGCCATAGAGAAGCTACAGGATTATCCTTGGCAGAGGCGGCCAAGGTGTCCCTACCACCCTTGGTGCAATGCATAGCCAAGGGAGGGTCTCCGTGAGTGTGGGCCAGTAGCAGACGGCTGCTGGTGTGTGGAAGAATGAAGCTGATGAGTAGGAGAAGAGTGACAATGCCGTGGTGTGGGGCTGGCTCAGTGAGGGCCCCAGGAGAAGTCAGTATGCACCCAGTGAGGGGCTTTTGCAGCACATTAGCAGGCATTAAAAGGGGGCCTAAGATAGAGCCACCGGGCACCCTCCAGGTCAAGCAGTCCAGGGGAGTCTCCCTCAGGTAAAAAGGGCACCACTGGAGCCTCCAACACCTTCCAGGGCACGTGCTTCCATAGAGTGGGGGACTCAAGGTGCAGGATAAAGTCTGGGAGGTCCCCCAGGTCAGAGGGTCTGTGCATCTTGGGAGTGGACTGATCCCCCCCTAAAGATTTGACAGCGAGGGGATCAGGCAGAGCCCCTACGCCCCAGACCAGAGCATGTGTAGATGTGAGGAGAGGATGCCCCCAGGAGGGCTCCCTAGGCTGTGGCAGTCCCTGGGGTCAACCAACGTGGAGGTTCCCAGCAAGAAGAGGAGAGGGGGGCCAAACTGGGGGCATATATAGAGACAGCACCCAGGAGGGCAAAGGGGCCACAACCTGACCCCCGTAGACAAGCTTAGGTCAGTGCTGTTAGAGAGGGGTGGGGAAAAGGACCCCGCTGTGCGGCCTCACAGCCGATCACCCCTTACCTCCGCCACTGAGTCTCTTTTTTCCATGACACACATCTGATGCAGGCAGCAGCTCAGGGCTGATCCGGGGCCCATTCATCAGGCACCAACAGCTAGGGCCGCAGAGAGGGGCAGCCGTCGACTGCCAGCCACCAGGGCATGTCTTCAGTCACATTGCAGGGCCAGCACTGAAGGATGGTGCAGCAAGCCAGAGGCTCTGTCAGGCCCAAGCCTCAATGCTGCCACTGAAGGTCACCCTATATGTCGGGCGGGTGTGGCGAGCCAGTCATCCCACAGTTCCGCATTCTGGAAGGAGCGTTGGTCAGCTGAGGGCCTGCAGCAGCCCGGGAGACCCAGAAGAGAGCCTCTACAGGTGATCACCCTCATCTGCCACTTCGTACAGATCCTCAGAGCCCCCCCAGACTACCAGGGGACAAGTCAGGGGTCAAATCAGCCAGCAGTGGGTCGCCTCAGTGGGGTGCCCGGTGCGGTGCTGCTCTAGAGGCCTCCAAGTCAGTCCACCAACACTGGAGAAGGTCGTAAAATGGCGGGGCAGCTTGGGCCCATACCTCAGCCTGTTCCAGAGCCGCACGGGGAGGGTGAGTGCGGGTCGAGTCTTCCTTTCTGTCGCCGCCCCACCGGGGGCAACGCCAGGAGTGCAGAAGGTAAGATGTGGGACCGTCGTGGGTGCTGAGGGGCAACAGGCGACCCCTATGCTGGCTGCATCCCCCAGCAGCTTCAAAGATGGTGCCTTCATCTGCAGTGACAGCCCCGGTGTAGGACGTCGGATCCATTTAGACTGGCACAGGAGCTGAATCGCGCACTCCCATCACAGCCCACAGTGCCGTGAGGATCAAAGTGGGCCCCCGAGCAATAGATCAGGATCGATTGGCTAAAGATTAGCAGAGGCTGGCTGCGGGGCAGCGGAGAAACCACAAGGCACTTTTCACTCCATCTGCAGCTTGGCCACGCCCCCCGGACCAATTTTTTAATATATCTTGAAAGACAGGAGGCTGTTAGTACCTTAAATTTAATTAACAGACACTTTATTCAGTTTTACTTTAATGTTGTTAATGTTCCAACTGATTACCTTTTAAATATATTTTATAATACAATATATATTATTTATGAAATAGTGCCTTTAAACTTTAACATACCAAATATTCACCTACTGGAAGGGTTGTCACCTCTCTCAGGGAAAAATACCACCCATGTATGCATGTGTTGGGGTTCTGGAAGGACTAGGAGCAAGCACTTGAATAATGATTTATGTAATATCTTCTGAATTATTTTATTCCACAGCAGTTCCTCCTCTATTTGTTTTAAACATCTTTTAGGAACAATCTAGACACCATTAAAATAACTTTTAACTTTTTTCATCTACCCTTGACTTAAACCAATGCATAATCAAGGTAAATGAAAGAAGTACGACAATCCATTCTAGTAAAACTAATTTGAAATCAGTTTTATGTGTGATATTCCATCAGTAATTCTACCAATTCTACTGGAATATGTAATTGATCAGAATTAGCTCTAAAAAGGTTCAAAACATGATGGATAGCAGTTCAAGCTATATCTTTTTTTACATTAATGAATTTTAAACGCAAGTTTTGCAAATGACAAAGATGATATTTTATGTAGTATTTATTTTCCAGAGAATCCAATCCCCAAGGAGGTTGCAGAAAGGAAGTTCATCAACTTGATCGATGCTGGGCTGGCAATAAACTCAGGTTATCCTTTGGTTCTTCGCCCTGAAAGGAAAGTCAATTTGATTCTCTCCTTTGATTTTAGTGCAGGGGATCCCTTTGAGGTAAAGTTCACATTGAGTTCCATGTACTCATATATTGGGGAAGGGCTGAAGAAGGATGATGAGAGAGAGAGAGAGAGAGAGAGACAGAGAGAGGGAGACAGAGAGAGAGAGAGAGAAAGACAGAGAGAGGGAGAGAGAGAGAGGGAGAGAGAGAGAGAGAGAGAGAGAGAGAGAGAGAGAGAGAGTGTGCGCTTTTTATATAAATTCTTAGAAAATGCATTGGTGTATACAAACAGTTTAAGAGACGCAGTTGATGCTTAGATATGCAAATGTGTTACTGGGTTTCTGTTGAATTAATTTTTTTAATGACTTTTTCGCTGTGCTTTGATACATTGTTACATTTGACACTAACACAAAGTATTGTTCTATTTTTATGCTGTGTGTATAAATAAGAAGAGTGTATCATTTTGCGTCATGTAAAGTCAGGTATGTTTTTGATCTGAGGAATGCCCCTGGGTTAGCCAGAATGCATTTATAATAGTGATGGCTGCCACTGAGATCTGAATAGCATACCACTAAGCAGAGTTTTGCCATTTTGCCTTGGAAAACTACTTTGGACATCGAATTTTGACTCGTTTCATTCTCACAAAATACAGGCACTAGTACTGCCAAGGCTGAAGGCGGTGACCATACACGCATTGGAAAAACCGTATTTATAACACCAACATTTCTTGCCACTTATGTTACAAGTGGAAGAAGAAAGAAGAAATGTGTATGGGAAATCTTCATCCATTTTAGTGAGATATCTGAATTAATCTTTCAATTGTGGCAGGAAAATCTTATCAGAGAAATTTATGAAAATACAATTGATACACTTTGTACATTGGCAGTAAATCAGCAGTTTCAGTAAATTGCTATTTGATACGAGAAGTAATGAGGTGACTGGATGAGAATGGAGAAGAAAAGCAAAATAAATTACACTATTTGAGGGCACTTCTGTGACAGGTAAGCTATTGTGATTTTCAAGAGGAATTTGTTACTAAAGCAGATTCTTGATAAGTTGGAGAAACTAGACTAACCTTAAAAACTAGAGGTAACATATTTCATTCTTAACCCCATCACTATTAAGATATGTGGATGTAGTGAAGTATAGTCAAAAAGATATGTCCAATTAATTTTTATCCTGGATCTTGATTGATATGAATTACTTCATTTCCTACCTAATCATTTGAAACATTTCATATTTTTTATCAATCATTTAGATATCAATAGTTCCTTAGCTCAACAGTCAAAAGACGTTTCACATATTTGAGGTCTGACTTGGAAATGGCCTAAAACTCACTGTCAGCATCAACAGGAAATGCTGGTAGGCATTTCTAGTTCCAGTCAACGTCCCGTCAAGAAGTACCTGGAGAAGTACATTTTAGGGGAATAAAACAGGTTATCAAACCAAGACTGCAAATAAAACAGACAAACAAGATGTCCAAGAGGAGGTTGCAGAAGAAAATGAAAAGTAAAACAAATAGGGAGAATGCAGTGGGACCAGGCAGACATTCCAACAATACCCAACAATCATGCAACCACTCTCTAGTAAGGGTATGAAGCTTACATTCATCTATCTTGAACTAAAATAAAACAATTATAATTGAATCCAATATTATAGAGTATTATTAAATAATCATGTGTTACTGTTGTCGAATTAGTTACTTTCCCTTAAGGCAGGTGCGTCATTCTTTATACATACACTCAGCCTGCTATAGAACTGGTTTCAATGAATCTGGCTTTGTAACCTTATCTGGGCTATGCTTATAGTAGCAAAGGGTAAATGAATGAGGACTTCAAGGTCATAAGTAATACATGCTGAATGGTGCATTGGTTGATTGGTGGCACCATATGTAATGGATCTGAACAGACCCGTAACTCGACCTATGCTGAAACCTGTTAGTGTCATTAAAGTCAACTCTGATTTCTGGGAAGAACATTTAAAGATGTGTAATCTGCAGGGATAAGTGTTCACCTGAAGGAATTTCAGGGAACATATATGTGGAAGCTGCAATGTTAACACACGATCCTCGTTATTGTTTTTTTACTTATTAAAGAATTGAAATAATAAATCATACCATAAGCCAGTCCATCATATAGTCAACAACATAGTAGGATGTGAGTAATATATCAAAATGAAAAGAATTTAAAATAAATCTAAATGAGTAAGCCACCAAAAAAGGCAATATGAAAAGAAGAAAGAAAGCTAGAACGAGAATAAGAAGAAGAAAGTAAGGATATCAAGTACATGTTGAGATAGACTTATACATAAAAATCACAACAAAATGTCGGTGTCTGAAAAGCTAAATGAATTTTAACTAAGGTGTAAAGGGATATAACCTTATTAGGACGCGAACCCTGACCCACCAATGGTAGTATCCTTCATCATGGGGTTTCTCCTCACACCGCAACAAGAGGTTGTGGTGTGGGCTACAACTCCCAAAAAATTAGGCGAAGCTCTTCAGATGTTTTAATGCAATCCTATGTGAGTCAGTAGTCTGGGCGGATGATATAGAATATAAAAGTACTAAGGTGTAACGGAATGAATAAAATTGAATGAACTCCACAACACACCTCAGTCTTTATCGATATCTGTCGGGGTTAGTATTAAAACTAAGCAAAAGCGAGTGCTCAGGGAGGGTTATGACCAACAATTGCAAAATCCCCTTTTGTGCAACGATTTTGCTGTTAAGGTTGCCATGACTAAGTTATTTGTAAAACATGTTTTTATCCAAGCAAGTAACAATGAGTTATTAAAACTACCACAAGGTTTTAAAGACCTGCTGACTTATACCACTACTTTCAATAGACTGGTGGTGGAAACGCGCTGGCCGGAAGAGAAAAGAACATCCTTTTTCTATCAAGGGTTAAGAGATGAACTTAAAGATTCCCTCTCACACATCATTGAACTGCCTGACGATTGTGCAGAATTTATTGATCTTATGGTTAAGCTAGATCACTGATTGGGAGAGTGAAAGGCTGACCAATCTCGCAGTGACACCAGAGTAATTGTTCTCAAAACTGAGAAGAAGGAGACAGACAGTAAGACTCTTGGTACTGAACCTATGGCGAAAGGAGGGAGAAGGGGTCCACTATCTAATATGGAAAAGGAATGTTACCGCAAATAAAGCCTATCTGGCACATGCATCAAAAATGCCATTTGCGATTCCTTATTAGCGAAAAATAAGGATTCGCTAATAAGGAATTGCAAAAGCCAATGCATGTAGGAATCGCTAAAAAAATAGTGATTCCTACAAATTCCTTAATTGCGACTCGCAAATTGCGACTCGCAATTAAGGAATTGCTTCCCATTCATTCCTATGGGCCTACAGGCCCATAGGAATGAATGGGAATTGCATGCGCAATTTGCGATTACCCATTAGGTACTCGCAAATTGCATGCAATTTCAAGGGTGCAAGGGTGTCAAAAGGACACCCTGTTGCACCCCTGAAATTCTAATGTGCACCCATGTTGCGCACATACATGCCCCAAGGGCATGTGTGTGTGTAACATGTAACTTTGAAAAATGCACTTTAGTGCATTTTTTTTACTTTTTTGCAAATTACCGACCAGTTTTTTTTTCCGGTAATTTGCGACCCCTAATAGCGAAATTGCTATTTTAAATTGCTTCTAGCATTGCATTTAAGGAATCGCAATTTGCGATTCCTTAAATGCAATTGCAATTTGCGATTTTTGCATTTGGGATGATGCATCCCAAATGCAAGAATACGAGTCGCAAAGGGGCAGATTCTGAGAATCTGCCCGTTTGCAACTGGTTTTTAGTTTGATGCATGGGGCCCTTTGTCTTTATTGTGGCAAAGCTGGTCATTTTGCTAGGGAATGTACTGCAAAACCAAAAAAGACTAAGGCTGTGGTTAGTGTAGAGGTTGATCAAGAACAGGGAAAATTAAGGCTCTCGACCAGAAGGGAGATCGTTTAACTGAGTGAAGCTGTACAAGTCTCACAATATCTGACAAATGTAGGAACATGAATTTCGCGGCATCTGACTATCCGAGTCACAGTAAGGCACATATTATACATGCTTATTGACTCAGGGGCCACAGGCAGTTTCTTTGATCTGACCCTGGCTGCCAAGCTCGAGCTCACAAAAGTTCCCAAAGAAAAACCTGAGCCTGTGCGAGCAATAGATGGGTCAGAGTTGTCTTCTGGATTAATTTGTTTTCAGACAGAGGCTATAACCTTAGTATGCGATAATGGGCATACTGAATGACTTGTCTTTGATCTAATAAACACTCCGACCTTTGGGGTAAGTTTGGGAGTACTTTGGCTGGAACACCATAATCCGAATATCGATTGGGTACACCGCACCGTAACCTTGGACTCACCATTCTATACTTTTATCTGCTACCAAGAGGCTACAGAGGTGGGAATACCTCTGCATTGCGCTTTGGTCCAAGGAACAGAAAACCTAAAACTACCCAAAGAATACCAGGACTTTTAATATGTTTTTGACCCCATGAAAGCCTCCCAACTGCCCCCACATAGAGGCTTTGATTGCCGCATAGATCTCCTACCTGGAGCAACGCTGCCCTGCAGTAGAGTTTATGCGTTGACAGAACCTGAAACTCAATACCTACGCCAATATCTGGATGTTCTACTAGAGATAGGTTTTATATACAACTCCATGTCACCTGTGTCTTCCCCACTCTTCTTTGTACCCAAGAAGACTGGGGAGTTGAGGGTTTGTGTGGATTATAGGGCAGTCAATAAGGTGACTATTAAGAACCACTATCCTCTCCCGTTAATTCCAGTACTACTTGATCAAGTCAGAAATTCTATCATTTACACAAGACTAGATTTACGGGGAGCTTAACAATTAATCTATGTATGAGAAGGTGATGAATGGAAAACTGCCTTCAGGACTAAGTTTGGGCTATTTGAATATACTGTTATGCCCTTCAGGCTATGTAATACCCAGCAGCATTTCAATATTTCATTAACGAGGTCTTGAGGGACTTTATGGGTGTTTGTGCAGTCATCTAAATAGACAACATTCTGATTTACTCAAATTCAGAACAAGAACATGTACAGCATTTACGCGTCATCTTGCAGTGCCTTAGGGAAAATGCTCTCTTTGCTAAATTAGATAAATATTTCTTCCATGTACAGTCAGTAGAGTTTCTGGGGTATCACATCTCCGACAGGCATCACTATGGACCTCAAAAAGGTAAAAGCCATTACCAATTGCCCAAATCCAACAAATGTTCAGGAAATCCAATAGATACTTGGTTTTGCCAATTTTTATCATTGTTTCATCCCACATTTTTCAGAGATAGTGGCACCCATAACACAGCTGCTAAAAGGGGGCTATCATTCATGTGGTCTCTAGAAGCCAATCAGGCATTGCAACTGTTAAAAACTAAATTCACCACTGCACCCATTCTTCAGCATCCCAATCTAGACCAGCCCTAATACGTATATCTCAAAAGAAACCAAGAACTGGCCACATGCATCCCATAGCCTTTTATTCCAATAAACCTCTACCAGCAGAGCAAAACTATACGGTGGCTGAAAGAGAACTTTTGGCCATCGAACTGGTGTTCACTGAATGGAGGCATTACCTAATGGGGCTAAATATACAGTCACAATATTCTCAGATCATAAAAATGTACAATTCTTTAGCTCCGTTAGGGCTCTCACCTCCGTCAAATGCGATGACTGCATTTCTTTAGTGGGTTTGATTTCATCATCTCCTATCGCCCAGGGACCAAGCAGTTATAGTCTGATGTTCTTTCCATACTGGGGTATGCTCACTCTTCCCATTCCACATCAGACTCCCCTACTATCACTCCACCAGAAAAGATAGTCACATTCAGCGAGGGTGACACCTTTATGGCAGCCTTACACAAAGAATATAAAAAACTAAAGGCTGAAGAATGGATCAAAACACCTAACCATACTATCACAGACAAGCTGTTCCTTCATGCTCAGAAACTGTACATCCCTACTACAGAATTAAGACGTCAGGTAATTAAATGGAATCACAACAGCATTAGCAGGGCACCCAGGTATAACAAAAACCCTAAGGAATTGACAAAAAACCTTCTGGTGGTAAAACATGTGGTTACCCAACTTGTGCATGAAACAAGAACACTGCCACTGCACCTGCAGGCTTATTACAGCCTCTGCCTATAACTGCCATTCCTTGGCACACCATTAGTGTGGATTTTATTACTAACCTTCCAGCAAGCAATACCTTCACTACTATTTTAGTAGTTGTTATCAAAAATGGCACATTTCATCCCCATCAAAAAGAAACCCACTGCCACAGAATTTAGTCAACTATTTATTGATCATATCAAAAGACTGCATGGTCTACTGACTAAAATCATCTCAGATCGTGGAGTTCATTTTACATCTAAATTTTGGAGAAAAATCTGTGATAAATTAAAAATAGAGTTAGCCTTGTCATTTGCCTTCCACCCACACACTGACGGGCAAACTGAATGGGTCAACCAATCTCTAGAAACTACACTAAGATGCTTACTATCCACGCACACAGGACAATGGGATCAAGCCTTAACCCCTAGCTAAATTCACTTATAATAACAGCACCTACTCAGCCACAAACTACATGCCCTTTTTCTTCATGTCAGGACAACATCCTCGGGCCCTTCCCATTGAAATATCATGAATTTCTACTATGCTACCTTCAGTCACAGAAATATTAGAACAACTGCATTAGATTCCAAAACACACTAGGACAAGTTTAGCAAAAGCCAAATTGGTCAAGAAGGCACAAGCTAACAAGCATAGAACCCCAGCACCTACATACAAGGAAGGAGACGGGGTATGGTTATCAACATGACACCTACAACTAGAAGGCCCAAGGAAACTACGACCACAGTTTATAAGTCTGTACGACATTATCAAGATAATTAATACAGTCACCGTCAAGCTACGACTTCCCCTTAATATACTATCCACCCAGTGTTATACGTTTCACTGATGAAGCCATACCACCCCGCCACACGAAAAGATACCCCACCCCCACCCATTCTGGTTAATGGCCATCAAGAGTACAACTTTCACCGTAATCTGGACTCTAAACTATCTCATGGAAAACTATATTAGCTTATAGATTGGAGAGATGATTTCATGTGCTACACTACACTTAACCACAACCTCTAAGACTGCCTTTGAAAGGGGTGACTGTCAGGATTCCTTCCACAGCTGACCTCTCTTGACTATCACAATATACTGGCATGACTCATATCATTCCTCCCAACACTAATGAATGAACAAATGTCTTGTACCCTGACATTTGGCCATATTACATGCTGTTGGTAATAGCTAGCTGCAGCTGGTATTCCCCGGTTTGTTAGAAAAGGCTTGATAACTTTTACAAATGTTTTACCATGCATATGCAAGGTCAGGTTTCAGGTGCCATGCAAGCATCCAAAAAAATCACCAGATTAAGCATTAAGCAACCGGCATAGATGACCTCAACATGACCCTTCCGGAAGACAGCACTCATAAAATTAATCCCCTGCACCTGTTTCTTGCTATAAGCACTTAGAATGTGACCATTGTGAACATTCTAAAATACCTTCTAGAAAACAGCCTCATCACATTAGTAATCTGCCCCTGTTCCTTGCTATAAGCAATTAGAACGCAACATTTGTAATCATTCTAAAACACCTCCTAGAAGACAGCCTAATCAAATTAATCATCTGCACCTGTTCCTTGCTATAAGCAGTTAGAATGTGACCTTTGTGTACATTCCAAAGCACCTTCTAGAAGGCAGCCTCATCAAATTAATTATCTGCAGCTGTTCCTTATTACAAACAATCAGAATGTGACCTTTATGAATGATGAACATTCTAAAGCAGTCTTCTTTAAAGACAGTCCAGACTCCTCACCTTCGCTTAGCCTCTTTGCCTGCCACTTACCTGTTTACTGACTTCCAGGACTCTGTCATGCCAGCTCCCTTGATTCTCCCGCTTTGACCTCCCCGCTAAGAATGTTCAGCATTAGTCTCTCACCTGGATGGAGAAAAGAACAAGAAGAAAAGTAGAGACTCATTAACAGACTTGATTTTTCTACTCGCAGAGCTCAGTCGCAACATCGTGCTGCAAACAAAGGTAACCAGCATTTTTGTTCAACTTGTACATACTGTTGGCAGGGATCTGCCAGAGTGGACTTGGGTGAAGCTAACCCTGTCCAAACTTGCTTGTGGGTTTGATGCTGAATCATATAAAGAAAAGTGTAGTGCGTGCACAGCCTCAGGGTGAACTCCTGGTGTAGTAGATTTTAACGTGCCGCCCGGGTGTCACTCTCTGTACAAGAGTGATGAATTAATAGCACGTGGATGCGCTCCCACGACTGTGAGGAGCGTCCCCGGGGCACAGTGTTTGGCCCCCCTTCTGGGGTTTAATCGGTTCGATATGTCAGTTTTGTTTGTAGCTGGTTTGAATAATAATAGATGATAATTATTCCATCTTGCTGTTCATTAAATTCTTTATTATTTTCTTAAGTGTAATTCAGTCGTCATTACGTTCAAAAACATGGAGCCAGTAATATTCAATAGGTCCCAATGCATTTCGGCTTATGAGGCCTTCCTCTGGGGACTATCTGTGAAATAATTAAATGTATCTCTCATTTACCAATACATGAAAATACATGAAAATACCACGTCTCTTATTGTTGTATCTGTAAAACATGCTTACGTTTATGTGAAAATTACATGCGGTTAACAGTGCTCGAGAAAAGTATCCGTGTGCCTTCCTCGGCTCAATAAGGTGAACGATTAGTGAGGTGGAAGATTAATGAAAGCCGTTGAACTTGCCTTAAGAAGTAAAAGCGCGTGTTTACTAAAGTGATGAGTGCTCGGGGTGATCTGTCGGTGCCGTTGTTCCAACAACACTAGTACAAAGTTCAGCCGTTACGTGCAATGAAGTCACGACCGTGATAAACAGGTGAAATAATAAAAATAAAGTTGAAAGACGCGTGTTTACTGGAATGATAAGTGCTTGGGGTGAATCTGTCGGTGCCGTTATTCCAACAACGCTAGTTCAAAATGCAGCCGTTGCGTGCTATAAAGTTACAACCGAAATTACTCCTATACAGATGGCGATATTTGATGCTGAATCATACTCACTACTGTTTCGAAACTTTTGATAAAGGAGGCCCTACGGACAATTGAAAGGAAATCAAAACAACAACAAAACTAAAGGTTGGTTCAGATTTGAAAAGCTTTCATAAAGTGATACCTTGAGAGATAGAGTTAATACTAGACTAAAGCCTTATTATTTGTTTGTTTATAGGTACCATATCTGCCGGTACCATTCATCAGACTGGTGTAAATGCCTGCTGCAGTGTTACTGTTGAATAGATGAGCCATAGCATCTTTGACTCTGCACGCTCTCTGCATCCCAACCTCCTTCCCCCTGGGATTTGCCACCAGAGCAGTGTCTCCTTCTGTAAACTGAGGGCAAGTCTCTGGAGGATTCAGGAACTAGCATCACCACCCCATTGAAATCATATGGGATCCCGGTAGGTGGCTTATGACGGCGCCGGGTTTTTCCACGGTGTAGAGGTGATGAGTAAGGTTTCTCCACACAATGGCAGTGTGGAGAAACCACACACTGCCGAAGCGGCAGTTCTCTAGGTGAAGCGGCGGTCCCAAGAGCAATACGTAGATCTGATTCTGGCAACAGTGAGAATGTGTTAGTTCTGATCAGCGCAACAAGGTCAATGCGTGGGTTCTGGCAGATGCAGCACTTGATCTTCACTTCCAAGGGCCCAGGACTGAATTGGCACCAATTAGTAGTGCATTACTCACAGCAGACAGAGTCCAGGTACTGTTTGCACGTTGAAGACAGAAGTCTTTGCTATCCCTGAGACTTCAGAAACAGGAGGCAAAACAACAAGCCCTTGGAGACATTTTGGTTCTGGGATGTAGAGCTGCAGAACCAGTCCTTTTCACTGCCAGGCATGGAGCAGCAGACAGCAGGTCAACACAGCAAATCAGTTCATCAAAGTGGCCCCAGACTCACTACAGGAGGGTATGCAACACTTTGTGTGGGGACAAGACACATCCCTTTCAAATGTAAGTGTCAGCGTCTTCCTCCCATCCTGCTCAGGATGACCCATCAGCATGCAGATGGCCACTCAGTCACACCTACCCTTTCTTTGTGTGCAGCTGTCTAGAAGAAATGCAGGAAGCCAGTTGTTACCCACCCCAGATGTGCATTCCAGAGACAGGAGGAAGGCACCAAATGGTTACAGTGAGAAAATGCAAATTTTCTAAAAGTGTCATTTTCAGAATTGCATGTTAAAAAACAACTTCACCATTAGTTGTTTTTTAAATTGTGAATCCAGAGAAACACCAAATGTGGTGGTCCTATCCCTTCCAAAATGGAGATTACACCTATAACTTGTAATAAGGCAATCCCAATGATATCCTGTGGGAGGGAGCAATAGGCCTTGAAGTAGTAAAAAATGAATTTAAGAATATTTCACTACCAGGACATGGGAAACCTAAAAGTACATGTCGTACTTTTTAAATACACTCCACCCTGCCTATTGGCAGTCCAGGGCCTACCTTAGGGGTGACCTATATGTAATAAAATGAAAGGTTTAGGCCTGCCAAGTAGGTTAACTTGGCAGGTTGTCATGGCAGTTTAAAACTGCACACACAGGCTCTGCAGTGGAAGGTCTGACACATGTTTAAAGTGTTACATAAGTGGCTGGCACAATTAGTGCTGCAGACCCACTAGTAGCATTTGATTTACAGGCCCTGGGCACATGTAGTTCACTTTACTAGGGACTCAGAAGTAAATTAAATATGCCAATTGTGGATAAGCCAATGTTACCATGTTTTAAGTAGAGAGCACATGCACTTTAGCACTCGTTAGCAGTGGTAACGTGCCCAGGGTCCTAAGGCCAACAAAAAAAATTCAGCTAAAATGGGTGGAGGAAGGCAAAATGTTTGAGGCTGATCCTTCAGAAAGGGCCATTTCCAACAAATGGATTATTTAGTTCATGAAGCCTTACTCTCTAACAGGTTTTGCCTGAAGAGATAGAACAAATTTTAAATGTATCTTTTAGGCATTCTTTCAAAGAGAGAACACATTTTCCTTACATTCATGCCTAGACGAGGTAATACACTTGTTCGCAAAGTGACTCCAGTTATGTATTAGCGGCGCTTAAAGCTCAGAAAAGTATGCACTTCATTGCCACACACCAAGAAAAATAGTTAGAGGGAACATTGTATGCAATAATGAACCAGCATGTGCATCACAATCCCAACAAGTGTCTTGTTGAATGATTTTAGTTTTAAAAAGAAAAACTGGAGTGTAAAATAATCTATTATAAAAATAACAGAGCTTGTGTTAAAGTTGCAGAGCAAGCTTTAGAATGCAACAAGATTTTATCGCAGTTGGAAACCAGCCAAGTACAATGTACCTCCAATTCCCACAAAGCTTGGTTAGGAAACATAGGTCTGTCTGTGTTGGATTGTCAGAGCAATTGTATATGACAGCAGCTTTTGAGAGCAAATTTCTATAAATAGGACTATTCTGCACACAAAGAGCCGCAAGGCTAGGAGTAGTGAGTGACCCATGTTTCAACATGGTTGAGACATTTAACCTCCTTATAATGTGTACACTTTTTATTTGATAGACTATATGTGATGGATAGTTTTGAGAAAAAAAAACAATAGAATTTTCCAGTGAGAAAGTCATCCTTTTTTGTCCTGATTGCCCTCATTTTCTTACTGATGCTGGTGGTAACTGGCTCTGGTTGTGCCTTAGGCTCTGTAACCCAGAACCAGGGCAAGGGCTCTCTGTAAAATGTATATGGTAATTAGGAGTAAATACAATTGATATGACAACATTCCTGTAAGCCCGTAGTATATGGTAGGGCATGTAGGTTTGGAGGCCCAGCAGATTTAATGCACTTAAGTGCGCGCCAAAGGCAAGCCCGTCTGCGCCCGTCCGCGCCCGGATGGGGCAAGGGGCCACAACCCCTGCCCTTCTTTCTTTAGATAAATACTGCTACAGCTCGGAGCAGCTCAGTGAGCTAAACATAATCCCAACATTGAACTGTACTCACTCCATTATTCCCAGCAGTTTAGACCCCGGGTGTGGGCATTGCTCTTTCAGGCTCTGGGCTCCCCCTGGAACCTCTTCTGTCATTCGACCTTCACAGAAATGTTTTAAATTGTTTTTGCTAAATTGCAGATCGTTGCCCAAACATGCAGCAGAAGTGTTCACGCTGCCAATGGATGAAAGTCCTGATGTTTTGTTTCTCACAGAAACAAGGCTGAAGGTGGGCTCAGAACCCGATATTGCTCAATCCCTTCCTCCTGACTATGCAATACAGAGGCTGGACAGGACGACAG
This sequence comes from Calotriton arnoldi, assembly GCA_963921515.1. Classification (NCBI taxonomy): domain Eukaryota; kingdom Metazoa; phylum Chordata; class Amphibia; order Caudata; family Salamandridae; genus Calotriton; species Calotriton arnoldi. Next base: position 10,623 of record CAWUFW010009742.1, on the reverse strand, counting down.
GCATAGGGGGTGGTATTGCTATCATCTTCAAAAGCCACCTCACCTGTCGGATCTTTGGGAGCCCCCTACTTGACTGTGAGAACCTTCACTTCTCGATAGGCTTCATGCCCACGCTCTCTTTCTCGGGCATTTTAATATATCGACCGCCTAGACCGATGGGCCAATTTTGTAAATCTATATGCGAGACAGCTGCTGAATTCGCAAGTACTGCCTCAAACTTCTCTTTGTTGGGCGATTTTAATGTTCATTTTGAAGAATCTGCATCTACGGCGGCTACCGAGTTATCCCATGATCTCGCAGCCTACCAGCTTACTCAGAAGGTGTTACATGCAACACATTCGAAAGGTCACCTTCTAGATCCTATGTTCTCTAATCTGGAGGATCTAACCAGTCAGGAACCGATTCCAATCCCCTGGTCAGACCATTTTTTGATTCCTTTCTTTTGGTCCCACACAGGTGTTGCCCCCTTAACTCAGCCAACACGAATTACGTCTCGCAGTTGGCAGAAACTCCCTCTAGATAAATGGGTGTCAGTATTGGAGAAATCTAGGCCCCCCCCCACACTAATCCGATTGTGGCCAACGAAGAGTTTAAAAATTGGATCAAGGGGACTCTAGACCAGGTCCTTCCGAAGACAACAATTCAAATGTACAAAGGGCCCAACAGAACAGCCTGGTATTCCCCTAAACTCAGAGAGTTAAAGCAGATCTGCAAAAAAATTGAAAGAACCTGGAGAAAGGACTTCTCCCCCATTAAGAAAAGGGAATATAGGGATGCTATTAAAGTGTATAAGACTGAAATTAAAAAGGCGCAGTCCTCTTACTACGAGGAAAAAATTTCCCTTGCAGCCAATTCGCCCCGCGAAACATTTTGCATCGTGAAAAATCTACTAAAAGCTCTGTCTCCGTCTGATGCACCTGAGGCTACCGGTCGACACTGCAATGAATTTGCAGACTACTTTTATAATAAAATTGAAACGATCTACATGTCTTTCGCCCCTGGCGACAGTCATACTACTTCTCAATCAGAGGTTACCAGTCTATGCAGTAGGGAACATTCTTTAGAGGCTTTTCCCCTCTTGGACCTCGAGGCCCTCCAGGCCAGTTTAGCACTCGTCAAGAGTGGGTCGCCTACTGATTCTGCTCCCCCTAAGATCCTGAAATTGGTGGCTGAATCAGTCGGCCCAATTATCTTAGATCTGGTTAACTCCTCGATATCTGCGGGTGTGGTCCCCCCTCTGTGGAAAAAAGCTATGGTGAAATCTCTTCTGAAAAAACCTAGTTTGGACCCACACTGTCTTGACAACTACCGTCCCATCTTGCTTCTCCCAGGGATTAGCAAAATAGCGGAGAAGCATGTCAACTCAACGCTCTCCCTGTACCTGGAGTCTCATAAACTCCTCCACTTCTCTCAAACTGGCTTCCGCCCGAGCCAAGGGACAGAAACAGCTCTGCTGGCAGTCGTGGAGGACGCCAGAAAGATTCTCGATGCAGGAGGCTCTTCGGCTGTGATTCTTCTAGACCTAAGTGCGGCCTTCGATACGGTCAACCACCGTATCCTGGTCCAGCGACTCAGAAATCTGGGGGTGTCTGGAGTAGCCCTAACCTGGCTGCAATCTTTCCTGGAGGAAAGATTGTTCCAGATATTTGAGGGTGAAGCTATCTCGAAATCTCTGCCTCTCCACTGTGGGGTACCCCAGGGATCGTCCCTGAGCCCTTCTCTTTTTAATGTTTATATGGCTCCCCTTGCGGACATCGTGCTTCCCTTTGGGGTACATATTGTGACCTATGCCGACGATACCCAACTGGTCGTTGCATTGAATCACACAGATAAGGCCCCCATCTGTCTCCGCCCCTGCCTTGAAGAAGTAGCAAAATGGATGGTACACTCGCATCTTAAACTGAACGGTGACAAGACTGAGCTTATGCTCCTTGGCAATCCTTCTCTTTTTACAGCAGACACCTTGTGGCCAGCCTGTATGGGCCCCGCCCCCGTCCCTAAGCCAGAGATTAAGAGCTTGGGGTTCTGGCTAGACCAAGACCTTAGCTTCAAAGTCCAGGCCAGGAAGGTGGCATCCTCTTGCTTCAGCATCATAAGGATGCTTCGTAAAGTGCTCTCTCTGCTTCCCTTTCAGGCAAGAAAGCTCACGGTCCAGGCCCTTATTCTTTCACGCCTGGATTACGGGAATGCTCTATATCTTGGGGCTCCCAAATCGGTCCTTGTCAAGCTCCAAATAGTGCAGAACTGTGCCGCAAGGGTCTTCGTGGGGACTTCGAATCAACAGCCTGCAAAACCGGCCATGAAATTCCTTCATTGGCTTCCGGTCCAGGAGAGAGTCTACTTCAAGGCCCTGTGTATTTCCCATAAAATGATGGGAGGAAATAGTCCTGCGATTATTTCATCGATGGTACAGCCCTATCGAGCGAACAGGACGCTGCGCTCTGATGGGCTACATTTGGCCGTCGTCCCCAGAATTAAAAGGGCCAGAAGTGGCGTCCAATTATTCTCTTATAATGCCGCCAAACTATGGAACTCCCTCCCTCTCTACTTACGAAAGGAACCCAATCATATGGCCTTTCGTAAGCTGTTGAAAACCTGGCTTTTTCCTAAGTGATTTTTGAAGCTTCAGCTTTACCGCTTAGCGCTGGGATGCCTCAGGGTAGCTACGCGCTCTATAAGTGCTGTCTCACTCACTCACTCACCTGCTGTTATTTTAAAGGCAGCCCTGCTGTGCAGGCTGCTTTTAAAAGTAAATTATATGCAAAGTGACTTTAAAGCTAAAGGTATTTCTGGAGTCTTAAAGTACCTTATTTTTACATTAACATGACCCATCAGCATGCAGTGCACCACATTCTTCACACATCACCTTCAGATAGAAATACATGGAATTCATGCCTCTATCTGAAACCACCTCCTTTGGGAAATCCACTCTGGTAAACACACCAAGTAGGACCCTACCCACTGAACAAACAGTGAATGTCCTGAGGGGTATTGCTTCAGAATATCTTGTGGCATGGCCCACTACCACCACAATATATCTATTCCCTGATGCATGTGGTGGGTCTAGGGGACCAAAAATGTCCACTCCACTCTCTTAAAGGGAGTCCCAACCACTGGCATTTGTATCAAGGTAGCCTTTGGCTTGCCCCCCGTCTTTCCACTGGCCTGACAAGTTGCAAAGGAGCTGCACAACTCCTTCACTTTGGCAGACATTTTGGGCCAATAGAAGTAGTTAACCAACCTACTCATGTCTAACTCTGACCCAAATGACCTACCAAGTGGATATCATGGCTCAATGTGAGGAGGAATTCTCCATACTTTTGGATTACCACCAACCTCCTGATGGCTGGGGGCATGGTCTAACAGCGCTGTGACATGGCCGCTCTCTGAGTAGGCTCCGCCGGCTGGGACAATATCCGTCAAAAATCCGCCCGCAGCTGGGAGTGTTGATGCGGCAAAGCACTTGTAACTGACTGCCCACTGCACTGGGAGCAGTTTGAGCCCTGTTTGGGAGCTGGATGCTGGACAGTTCGACCGCTGAGGGCTGGGCCGGACGGTGCCTGTGGCAGAGGGCCGAGGCCGGGAGTGGCTCGGCGTGTACTTCGACACGCGGCATCTGTGCTGGCGTGGGAGCGTCCTGGCGACGGCCTGTCTGTGCTCTGCCCGGAGCGGAGGACTGTCCATCCTGGAACGAGAGCAGTTTGTCAGGGTCGCCTCTCGGCTGGAGGAGCGCTCCTAGGCGAGGAGCGAGGGGCAGTGCCATCAGACCCTGACTGGTTGCAGCTGCATCGTTGGGAGCCCGCCGCCTGGCCTGATCCGGGGGCCTGTGGTGGTGCTGCTCCCCGCGCCCGAGAACCCCTCATTGCTGACATTGCAGGCCGGACAGGGCAGCTAGACTGGGAGGTGCTTCCGGGTGGGCGGAGACCTGGGCCGATGGCTGCGACGAACCCTGCGTCCTGCGACACGCCGGTGCCGGAGGCGCAGAAGCAGACCCTGCCAGAGGTGGCTGCTTACAGACCTGCCAGAAGAGGATCGCCCGTGTTGGTGAATGCCCCTATCTTGCTGGGGAAGCCCCCTGGGCCAGGCGTGGGTGCGGTGATATGCCATGGGCAAGGAAGCCCTATAATATAATATGAACAGGCCACATCTGGTGTAAATTGGGAGCGGTACGAGACGATGGGGCCATCAGAAGCTGGGCCCCTCTCCTGAGGTGCTACCTGATCCTGGAGGCCAGTTGTGTGAGCCGGACATTGCCAAAAGAGATAGTGGCTGTGCCGCCATTGGTGTTTCTCTCTCCCGGGGTGAGATACTTGGACCCCCGGGTTACAGGACAGAGAGCGGGTGTCACATACAGTGAGCTCGGCCTCTCCAGTGAGGCCGGTGGTAACCCTCACTTCTGAGGACACAATGTGAAAGGGAAACGTGTTCTGCATAGGCGACAGCCGATCTAGTTTCACATGGTGAGCCGCTTTTATTGTTCACCTACAACTTCGGGGGGGAGGAGCGCATCGTGGGGAGCTTTTTGAATCTGCTGCCGCTCTGCACAATCTCAGAGACAGTGTGCCTTAGGTGACGCCCCCTTTTGGTTTCACACTTCTTGGAGGTGAAGCCCAGCAAGAAAATGGGGAAGACGGACGCAAAAGAAACTAAACTGCCGTTAGAAAATTAAAGGCTTACTAGGCAAACGGACTCAGAGACTGATCCCGAGTTGGAACACAGGGAGGGCGCAGTGGGGGGCAATGAAGACCTGTGATCAATCTTGCTCGAGGTGCAATCAAGCCTCAAAACAATTGATATCAAAATAGATAAATTAACTGACAGGCTAGACCAGGTCAAAAAACAAGTTGATCACGAAGTACGTATTGATAAACTGGAAAACCAGGTTTCCGATGCACACGAGTTCCAGACAGAGTCAAGAGAACAGCTATTGAACATGGAAAAAGTACTGGAAGTTATTAAAGCCAAAAATGAAGACCTGGAAGCCAGGTACCGCCGAAATAACATTCGAATTACCGACATACCGGAAACTACAGCAATGGGCAGGGTGGAGGACTTTGTCGAAATGCTTCTCTAGGAGGATTTTGGATCATCCCTTTCTAACTTGTTTATTGTGGAGAGAGCTCACAGGTCAATGGCCCGAGACCCCCCGTGGGAGGCACTCCGCGACCTATCCTGGCCCGGATACTGAACTATCACGATAGAGATGCCATCCTCTGCGCGGCAAGAGAAATGGGCCAGATAACACATCAGGGCAACCAGATCTCTTTCTTCCCTGATTTCACTCCGGCAGTTCAAGCGGCGAGAAGACAATTTGCTCCTGTCAAGCGCATCCTTCGGCAGGCAGGCAGGCATCACCTATGCTCTGCTGTAGCCAGCAAAGCTTAAAGCCCACTACGAAGGCAACGATCACTTCTTCACAGATGCTAAATCGGCCTTAAAATACGCCAAACACGCTGCTGGGAGCAAACGCCAGACGAAAACTTCAGGGCGCACAGAGGGGACACTCAGTGACAATGACTGATCTGGTGGTTTATTTGTCTGGTCTGGCCAATGTGTCTGGAAGCACGTACTAAGTGGAACTGCCAATGTAACCAGAGATAAAACCTAGTTGCCATATAGTGCCCACCACCTGTTGAACTGTTTGTTGGTAGTACAGTAATGATTTAAATTGCTTTAATCACACTCTCATTAACATGCCCAGCCACCAGGTCGCTGACCAGGGTGTACACCGGAGATACCTCGCCCCCAGGGAGATCTACCATTACTGTTTTGAATGTCTAAGTTGGGGGGTTGTTTGCAGTTTGGGGTGGGGAGGGTTAATATTGCTCAACCTAATTGGGGGGTTGGTGTGGGTGGGGGGGTAGGGGTTAAGGGTGCAGTACGGCAGGGTACAGTCTTGTTTCTACAAATCGCATGTAAATTGCCTAATGAGCTCTGTCGGCTTCTTTGGAGTTGCTGGGAGGGGTACACGCTACAATGGTCTCAGAATATATTGACCTATTCTTAGACAGAATTTGGATACACCATACTGACGTAAAATGACAGCTCTGAAGTTCTTAACATGGAATATCAGAGGCCTGAGCAATCACAGGAAAGCCAGATTAATTCAAGCATATTTAATTCCACACAGGATCGATTGTTGTTTTTTGCAGGAGACTCATCTGTCTAATTCATCTGCCCCTGTACTCCACTGGATATTCTAATTATGCGCGCGGGGTGGCTATATTGTTGCGTAGAGGGTTGGATTGGAAATCTACGCATACTCACCTTGACACTGAAGGGAGATATGTTCTCCTTAGAGGCTTTCTCTGCGAGACAGAGGTCATACTTGCGATTATATATGGTCCCAACACGGATGACCCCGAGTTCTTTCGCACAATATGGGCGCACTTTGCAAGCTTGGGCTGGGACACAGTTATTTGGGGTGGGGATTTTAACGCAATTTTAAATGACTCCCTGGATAGAAAAGGAACATCCCGTAGTTTGTACCCATGCGCCAGCGCCACTCTGAACTCCCTTCTCCATAATAATGATCTGGAGGACATATGGAGACACCGATATCCTGATAAAATGGAAGATTCATGCGTTACCTCACAACGCAGTGCCTGGTCCAGGCTGGACTTTTGGGTGGTTTCTCGGGACATAGCAGCTTGGACCTCAGAGGTTTCCCTTCTGCCACGGACTCTTTCAGATCATGCCCCGTGCTTACTGCAGTTAGAATTCCCCGCGCCATACCAGTGCCCCTTTACTTGGAGGCTCCCTACTGGATCAAGTCTTCCTTGAGGAGATTAGAAAAGACATAAGCGATTATTTCACTGACAATGAAGGTTCAGTCGAATCGGCGGGGACACTCTGGGAAGCATTTAAGGTGGTTATACGGGGTTGCTGCATTGCTAAGCAGTCAGGTATATTGAAGTCCATCAGACAACGGCTCCATACTCTAGAATCTCAACTCAAAGACATAGAGAAGGACTTTTTTAATTCAGGCGATGGGGTCCACCTGGCATCGTTTAGGGAGCTTCTCTCCGAATATACGGATGAAGCAAACTGAGAAGTAAAGTTTCTGGTGAAATACAGCACAGCTAGGAGATACGGGGAGGGTGATAGGCCGGGAAGAACACTGGCGGGCCTGCTTTGCCCTCCGAGAACCGCCAATATCATCACCGAACTTAGAGACGGAGATGGGGACCCAATCAGAGGCTCACAACACATACAGAACCATCTAGTTGAGTTCTATGCCAACTTATACACATCCACTATCCCCAATCCACAAGAGGAACTGCTAACCTACCTTGATTCATTAGAGCTGCTCTGGCTCAGCAGAGCACACAGAGAGTATTTAGATGATCCTTACACAGTTGAGGACATAAAGCAAGTAGTAAATAGCCTCCCAAATGACAAAGCCCCGGGTCTGGACGGCCTGCCTGCCTCCTTTTACAAAGCCTACAGTGACCTATTGGCCCCACGGCTACAGGAGGTTTACCAGGAATCATTGGAAACTGGCTTCCTTCCGCCTTCACTGCAAGAGGCTGTAATTCTGACATTACTGAAACCTGACAAGGACCCAACAAGCCGAGACTCTTACCGCCCGCTATCCCTAATTAATTTGGATACTAAAATTCTGGCTAAATTAATCGCCATGGGGCTACAACCTCTGCTCCCCTTGATTGTGAGGCCAGATCAATCTGGTTTTATACCAGGTAGGTCAACAGCACATAACTTAAGGACCTTCTTTGCTCTACTTCACTACTTAGACCCCCAGACTCCTGCAGTAGTGGTTTTGCTGGATGCAACTAAGGCATTCGACTCGTTGGAATGGCCTTATCTCTTCGCTATTTTAGCTCGGATGGGTCTTAGCCCGGCATTCATGGCTCAAATCAGGCTTCTCTATTCTAATCCTACAGCCAGGCTGTGTGTCAATGGTTTCATATCAGAGAATTTTCCTATAACCAGGGGCACCAGACAGGGGTGTCCTCTCTCCCCACTCCTCTTTGCCATTGCAATGAAACCGTTGGCTGCTCGAATCCGGCAACACCATGCCAATAGGGAGTGGGGTTTTCGACTAGTGGCCTGATCTCGCTTTACGCGGATGAAATCACGCTTTATGTCATGGATCCAATAAATAATATACTCCCCATGCTCCGCGAACTAACCAGATTTGGTGGACTCTCTGGAATCCAGATAAATTGGTCAAAATAAACTATCTTTCCTCTGACTGATGGTACGTCCCCATTCCCGCTGGACTATCCACTCAAATGGGCTGAAGGTCCGGTTAAATACTTGGGAGTATGGCTGAGTCGAGATGTGCAAGAGATATGGGCGATGAACTTCGGACGCACAGTGAGATGGCTAGAGGGTAAACTGGATATCTGGGCACGCTTGCCCTTTCTCTAGCAGGCAAAATAGCCATAGCTAAGATGGTCGTGCTGCCCAAATTTTTATATCTCTTCGTCAACCTTCCCATAATCCTCACTCAGGCATTCCTACAAAAACTCAGATCCCTGATGATTAATGTGGTTTGGGCCGGGAGGCAGAAACGCATTTCTTGGGAGCTTCTTACTCTGCCTCTGAGCCAGGGAGGGCTGGGAGCACCAGATATTTCCTTGTACGCCTACTGTGCGCAGGCTCAATTCCTGCATCATTGGGTATTTCCTATAACCCTGGGCGGAGTTCGCGGAGTTGCACTACGCGGAACACCGCGAAGTGCATAAAAAACCCAGTCGAACTACGCAGAGCTCCGCGAGCGGCGGAGTATGATAGAAAAATGCCGTTCGCGGTGATTGCACAGTGCCAGATGCTTGTCCGCACTGTGCAATTATTGCGAACGGCACCATGCACAGCGCAAGCTTTCCTTTTCTGCCGCTCAAGTAGATTTTTACTCGAGCAGCAGATTTCTCAACGCGAACAGGCAGTTTCTCAACGCGAGCGGTCCCGAGCATACGCGACCACTCGCAATGAGAAACCTGATCCCCCCGCGTTGAGAAATCTCGCCGGGATGTTGATTTTCCACGCTCGCGCTCGCCAACTTGATGTTGACGATCGCGAACGAGGAAAAATCTCGCCGGGAGGTTGATTTTCCGCGCTCGCGGTCGCCAACTTGACGTTGACGAACGCGAGCAAGGAAAAAAACTCCGCTATGCACCGCGAAGCAGAGTTTTTCGGAACTCCGCGATCTCTGCGTAACACAGAGTGCAGGAAACTCCGCAAACTTCGCGAGCGGAGTGGAGTTTACCACCCAGGCCTAATTTCCTACCCCATTTCAACCCCACATAGCCGTTGAAATGGACAGATCCGCGCGGTACCTTTAAATGTAGCAGTTTTTTCCAAATTTAAAAGACCACGAAACAAAATAGATACCACCGAAACACTTAGATGGGCCTGGGACAGTTTACGCATTCGGGCTAGACACAACCAGTTATTTGCTATCTCAGCCCCCTTGGCATATAACCCCAAGATGCCCGTGCTGGCGAGTCGCGGAGAGGTTATGAGAGCTGAAAAGTTGGGGTGGAGGAGTTTTGCTGATTTATACCCTGGGGATCATTTTATCTCCCCCCAGACAGGGCGGGGGCGGGTGCCTCATATTTTTCCGACCTGCTCTTATATTACAGGATTCGTGCTACCTGCCAGAAGATGCATGGCTCCTTCCCTGCCCCTGCCCCTCCACCTACATTGATTGCACTAGAGAGGACACTGACACACACTTCCCAGCAGAGATTAATCACACGACTGTACAATGCCATGCAAGTGGCCTATCCTATTGCCATACACAAGTCTGTTGTGGGCTGGAACGAGGAATTACTTACGCCATTGACTGACGACCAATGGAAGTTCTGCTGCGGGCAGTTGGAAATGCTTTCCCCAAACTACAAGCTTCGTTTAATTCACATTAAATTCCTGCATAGATACTATAGAACACCCGCACAGCTTCTACGCATGTGCCTTCGGGAAGATGCTAAATGCTGGTGATGTAATGCACCACAAGCCCCCTTTTTACACATGGCTTGGCATTGTCCTAGAATAGCACAAAATTGGGAGGATATTTTTGCCACAATCAACGAGATATTAGACCTTAGGCTGGAGCCGTCGCCCTTGTTGGGCATCTTAGTATATACGAAAGATATCCCTGTTGCATCTCGTCGCCTGCTGGCGATGTTGCTTTTGCTGGCGAAGAGACGGGTAGCCATGTCCTGGTGGAGGGCGGGAGTTCCACAGACAAGGGCCTGGATTGCTGATATTACACACTGTCAGGAGCAGCTCAATACGTTCTGGGAGTTGATGCCGACAACATCCGGACCCCGCGATATTTGGGGTCCCTTCCAAGATTGGGTTCGGTCTCAGGTACCCATGGATGTTGGTGCAGTTGAGCCTTAGGGGCATAGCACATGATATTGCGTGAATGTTGTAGAGGGGTAGGTGGATACATGGAGACCTGTGGCTGTGAGGCCAATCCTCTTGAGTTGTAGCCACCTGATGCTGTCTAGTTTGGTACTCAACCTTTGCAATACATCCTGCTGACAATGTGTTATTTGCCACAATGCTTTATTTGTCATCACATGCGTTCACAATGCTGTACTGCTTACTCTCTTTTGTTGGAGTCTGTGAACTCTCTTTGTTATTTCCTTT
>CAWUFW010009741.1:600000-758057 GCA_963921515.1 Calotriton arnoldi | reverse complement strand
CAGCATATACCAGGCCAACTTCTCACAGTCTTGTTCCTCCTCAAGCTCGGCTGTGGCTCCCCTGCCCAACCACTGTTGCATCCCCCCACGTTGACTTCTCCACCTCTCTCTCCACCACCTGCTACTCCATTGCTTAACCGCCCTCCCCATTAGAATCGTTCACATTTGTTTTCCAATTTTTGGAAGGCTAAGAAGTTGCCATTTGCAGCCGGTAAGCTCAGTCCTTTTAAATAAATGCTTTTGTGCACATTTAAATTCATTATTTGTATTTACTGTTCCAAGTGGCATCTGCCACTTTCAAAATGTAAATAAAAAACATAACCAAAATAAATGCTGTGCCATGCCCTATGCACATGCATGCTTGGGGGCACATTTGTGCACATTTGTCATCATACTGGGTGGCCAGAGCATAATGACACTTACACGTGCGTGCATGCATACAAGTCATTCTGCACTTTTTTCATTGTTTTTTTGATGATATTGTATGGCAAAAAGCATTGCTAAAGCCAATTGGTCGAAAAGGCAAGACTTAGATGGCTTTGCTAATACTTGATATACAAGACTCTGCCCTCCAGACAGCCTTTGTGATTCTACCATTTTCACAGACTCTAGATGGGTGGACCCGCTGTTGGTAGTGACTTTTGGTATTTCAATAAAACAATACAAGCTTTCACTGCTTTGTCATTTCCTCATATCATAGGTGGCCAATGCTGCCCTGGCGTGTGTAACAAAGGGTCACATATCCTGCAGACTGACCTGTGTGTCTGTTGGCAGAATAGTGGAGCACATCCCGCCCCAACAAAGTCTCACCATGATTCTGCAAACATAAAAGCCGCAAAGCATCTCTGACCAAGCAAAACAAAAGCAAAGAAACAAAGGAAGTGGGGGAGCTACTTTTATTCTACACCGACATTGCAAGGGAATTACACAAATACATTAAATTTTTTAACACAGGGAGATTAAGTGATCTTCCAAGAACCATATTAAACTGACACTCCTCGGCTCTCAGCACTATGAAGTTATCAACAGAGATCAAACAATATACACACACAACAAGGGTTATAAAGCAGCAGGACAAAGCTGTTGCCACCGAAAAATACCATTCTCTCAATCCCTCCATGCCAATGATGGCATCATCCTTATCCGCAATCACTGCCTACTTCTAGATCATAAAACCATCCAGTGGTCATGCGCATCATTTCCGGGACATGTCATTGGAGCTGATGCCCTGAAGCGACAAAAAAAAACCTAGCTTTGGTGCAAGTATTTTCAAGTGCCCCCAGCAAAGTTAAATTGTTATTTTCTCCTCCTTATAAACTAGACAAGTTTTTTCAGGCCCGCTTTTGCAATCTGGTTCATACTTTTGGCATTATGTAGTGGAGCCCTAAAGCAGCTGCCTGCAGTGGACTTAATGTAGCACCGGTTCTGACTAGACCACCAACCCAAAGTGGTCTGAAGAGAAGGCCCAGAGCCTCATCTTTGGGGCTGTGAGTAAGACAGGAGCAGGGGAGGATGCTTGAAAGACAGATTTCGCTCAGCCACTATGCAAGCCACTGAGTGTGTGAGCACTGGAAATATAAGGCACAGACAAAGATCTACGGGGACTTGTGGTGGCAAGCCCATGTAGGACACACATAGGGACAGTGGTGAGGCTGCAGGCAGCTGCTCCCCAAAAGTGGTGACAGACACAAGGACGTCACACCAGAGCTGTGCAGTGTGTCGGTCAGACTTTAGCTGAAGAGGCCGATGTTCCAAGACCCCACATATAACCTAGCTTGGTGCAGGCCCTTAAATGCTCAAGCTTCACATCATAATAAAACCAAAGAATAAATGCAAATATTAAGACATGTAACTGAAAGGTAGGGACAGAACAGCCTCCTGGCCATGGCCCTGCCAACAAAGCCTGGCCAGGTGTCCTCGGATTTGCTGGGAAAGTCCCAGTTTTTCACCACCTGTCAGGGCAAATTTCCCTAAATTTAACACATCCTGGTTTTCATAATGGGTAGCTTGAACACAGAGGAAGGTAACCTTTTATTTGCTGCAGATTAGGATTAGTTCACAACCAGTAGCGGAAAGCAATTTAGTCAACATGTGATAACTGTGTTTAAAATTTGCCTTTAATTCCCTGTACTAAATTGTGTTGAGCACTGTGAGTTACGTCATTCTATGGCCCTCAATTCAAAATGTGAATCCTGCTTCTATGTTTGTGGGATGTCCCGGTTTTTAGATTTCAAAATCTGGTCACCTTAGGTCAGAGGTCTTCAAACTGTGGGGTGCGCCCCCCTCGGGACGTGGATGTGTTCTGGAGGGGGGGGGAGCAAATGGGTCTGTAATTACATGTAAATGGAGATAACTAGAAGCGCGAAAGGTGCGTTTCTAGGCTGTGTTCCTTTACATGCAGCAATTAAAGCCCATAAAAAGGTGTGAGGACGGTACTACTAAGTGGCATGGGGCAGAGTTAGTGAGCGTGAAATCGGGGTCAAAGACATGGCTAAAAAGAAGAAAAATGGCCACTTTATTGGTTTTTTTCACCTTTGCGTAAGTGCATACAAAAACATGCACACACCTCAAATTAAAAACAAATGCAAGTTAAACTAATCAAAGGGAAATATACTCTTTTACCTAATGAAACCTCAGTTGACTAATGTGGTCACTGCAGATGTCTTTGTATGTGACTAGAGCATCACAGAATTAAATCCTGATTGGGGCAGTGATGAATAGTGACTTGTTTAAAGTGCTACAAGGTCCCAGTCTGTGACAGAAAGCAATGTAAATGTAATTATTTTAAAATTGTATTACACTGTATAAAACAGGATGCTACAAAATACTGCATAAGATAAAACAAATGCTTGAAAAATATACATGGTAGTGATAAGCATTCAGACTATAGTGTAAAAAATGTATGTGTCCATTAAAAAGGTGCACTCCTTTTTATGGGCACATATATTACCCCTCAAAAAGAATACATATTTGTCATCATGAAGCTGAGTGACTGCATTAATAAAAGCTACACTGGCTCCAAAGCAGCCATTATATTTGGTGATTAATCATTGCACACATCAACATTTCTTTCAGCTAGCAGGTACCTTGGTGAGAAGGCATGTTTCTTCTTTAGTTCTCTACTATCTGTTTCATAGCACAGTAGCCCCAACCTCTGTGAGTGGACACTGGACCCCAGTTATGGCAGTCTTACTATGAAAAAGAATATGGGGTGCATTTTCCTTGCTATCATCAGGTCCCAGTTCACCATTGTTTTTTTTTGTTTGTTTTTTTAGTCCTCATTTGCCATTATGTGTTAAGGTATCAAAAGCTCCAAGCAGCTGTGACTGAGTAGGAAGATCTCGGCCTCTCCTGAAAAGGAGGGGTGTTTTGGAAAAAAAACACATGCCGAGTCTCACATTGTACTGCCAGCTCGGAAACCGATGCCTTTTGAAAGGTGCTGGCCACTCCAGCTACCTGCTTATTTTGGTGTTAATCATTGGACCTGTAAATAATACCAAAAAACTCATAACCCAATGTAATATAGGAGAGGAAAAAGAAGAAAGACAGTAAAAAAAAAAAAGAAAAAACGAAGAGAAGGAAACAGAAAATAAGATACCCGTCAATGCCATATATTCCTTGCCCAATTATCCCAAATATCCCATATCTTCATTCTCTTAGAATTCGCTATGGCTCGATCCCGTGTCCTTATTCTCTGTATTGACGTTACCCATTCTATATCTGCCGGGGGAATAGGCATGATCCACTTTATACAGAGCTCTCTGCGCGCAAGAAGAATTAACATAAATACCAGGGCTCTGTGTGCTTTTGATAATGTCCTATCCCCCTCCCTCTCTAACATTACCCCAAAAATAACCAGCGCCAAGCTCACCTGAACTTCTTGTCCCAGTTCACCATTGTTGTGTATGGAACAGGGCCTAAGCAACAGGGGGGGAGGGTGGGGGTGCTAAATGTGCTTTTTTATTGTTTTTTACATAAAGCGGCAGGAAGCCTGCTTTGGGTATCTGGCTGAGATATAATGGCTCTGTTGAGTGGACAGAGTAGACGGCCTGATTCGCAGAGCTGTAGGTATCATTGGTGCTGCAGCTGCATTGGAGTAATGGCCCAAGGGAGGGGAAACAATGGAGAAGAGGCACCTTGATTTGGGCCTCAGAGAGATGAGAGGGAGAGGGATGCTGAGAGATGGGAGGGAGAGCGATGGTGTGAGATGGGAGCCCATGTTGTTAACAAACGTCCAAGGCGACAGCAAGGTAGTACCTATCATTAGTGAAACAGGTGCAGTGACACATTTGCCCAGGGGCCCACTGCTTCACAATCATGAATGTTTTACAATAAAAAGTGGGCATGGGGCTCTTTTTCCTTGCTAGTATTAGGGCTGATGGCGCCCTTGACACAAAAAAGTGGGGCGGCATGCAGTAACTCATTTTCTTTCAGAAAGAGACTGGACTTGTTTTGAGATTGACGTTATCGTAAGACTTGGTGGGGAAGGGGTGACCAGCCTGCTTCTCAGGGCTACAGCCATGCACCTCAATTATGGGCAGTAGTATTTTTGGTCAATTCTGTCCATGTTTGATGCTGTTGCTTTTTTATAAGTCCCACATTTAGTGTGGATTACGAGCTACAGAAAAGCAACCCTGAAATGATCTCATGATCCCCGCACCCATGTGATCATCCCTTTCCAACCCTGCCATATAGTTTTGGAGGGGGGCCCAACTTCAAAACATTGTGCTTGGGGGGAGGGGGTTCAGAGCAAAAAAGTTTGAAGACATCTGCCCTAGGTAGACAAGAAAACAATCAAAGCAGGATGACTCTCGGGAACGCGCTCATCTTGTTTCAAATAAAATAAATATTATGTTAAGAAGCAACAAGGTGTCTGTGATAGGGTGGACCTGACCTTTATAGACAAGGCCTGTGATGAGGAAGCTGGTTGAGGTGGGAATTTTCTTGATGATTTGAGGGTGCACTGTCTGGTGGCTCAGTGGACTAATGCATGCACTGCAGGGCCCTGTGTTTGACCTCATGGTCACAGGTTGAAATCCCGGCGGGTCCACTCAGCCTTTCATCCATCTGAGGTCGATAAAATGAATACTATTGAGTTGGGTAACAATAAACATCTGTTATTCAGCGCCAAGAGACCCCGTTGGGGTGAACGTGCGCTTTACAAATACTTATGTTATGTTACTGTGATTCCCAGGTGTTAACAGGGCTCCCAGTCTCAGTGCTGATGGCGGATCTCCTAGCTCCCCCCAACGAATTGTCGTGAACTATTTCTAAGAACCATGAACAATGGTGGCACTCGGTTTCTTTTTGCAGTGGGACCTTTCAACCACACCTTGCTGCTCCCTGAAAGCGCCATCTTCAGATTGGCAGAGAGGTGTCTCATACAAAGCTGCCTTCCTGCTCCCCCCAACACTGCGCTGAATGCCATACCCGCGCAGGCCATTGGAGCTCTCTGCCTCTCCACTATTCGTGCAGTCCATGAAGGAACGCAGACGGTGCCCCGCTCCGACTGCTCTACTCATGTCTCTGCCTCTGGTGCCCGATCCCTCGAAGCCTTCAGGTAATAACATGCTCGCCACTAGGTGTCTCTGCCTCAACGGGGACAGCTTACTTTTTCTGTTAAAAGCTTAGAGGCAGACTTTCTCAGAAAGAATACGGATCAGTCACTTATCACGCTCACGCACACTGCCATCAGACGGACCATTGTTGAAAGAATGTTTTTTTTTAATCTATGACTTCCCTCTCGTGTCGCTAATGATAGGGTTGTTGTTATCTACGCCCCACTATTAGCTAATAATGTTGTAATCTTTAGAAAAGCGGATTATTCTGTATCTGTTTCCTTCACAGCGAGGGGTGTAGCTAGAAACAGTTTTTGAATCAGGAGGTAGATTTGAGAGATTAAATTCCTGGCAAACTTTCAGAAGGTTGAAGTGCATATGTATCAATTCGAAAATCCTCGAGACGTCGCAGAAAGGTCTTTTGCAACTAAGACTTAGTTGGACTCTGCAGAGATTTTAGATTCTCTCATTCCCTAGAAGGGTTAAGCTACACATAATAAACAAAAAACATGCATCACTCTTATTCTGTGAGTCGCTTGGTCCTGTTCCCTTTTTCCCGCTTTTCTTATTTTTGTTCTTTTTCTCAGAGGTGGTTGGAGCTTGTGCAGGTTTCCAGTGATCTGCGCCTTGAGACCCTCGGCTGTAAGGCACTTTACAAATACAGTTAGTAGTAGTAGGTAGTAGTAGTCATATATTCTTAGAAGGCAAATGTGGGACACCTTAAGTGTCTGCACCAAGTCTCAACACTGGGATGTCTCATCGGGATGAGGCTTCCCAGTGTTGACCGTTTTACACACCTCAGTGACCTTTGTCCTCTGGCTCCTAAGTACCGCACATTCCCTCTGTGAAGTTTGGAAAGTTGTGTCAGTTGATGAATACTCCTAGAGCCTGGCACGTGAAACCGGAATTAGGACTCAGGGACGTTGGAACTAAGACACTGAAACCTGGGACTGTCCCCAAAAACTGACGTGTATGCAACCTTACTCACTGGTAATGTGGTAGCCGAGAATATGGATGTGTTGGCCAGGCAGAGGAAGCAGGATTTAAGCTGTGATCAGGGGAAAACAAATGAGCCAGTCTGTGATTTTTTGGTTTGCTTTCCCTAACAAGCATTGGAAATGCAATCGGTGTCATCTTTGTTTGAGTTAGAGCTATTGTCATTGTAAATGGCAATGTCTTTTATCTATGTATTCTGAAGTGTATGTATGTGGTGTGTAGTGGAATTTTGTGCGTTGGATTGGATTAGTTAGTTGTGTAATTCTGTGGCGTGGAATTGTGTGTTGTGGAGTGGAGTGGATTTGTGTTGTGGAATTATGTGGCATGGTGTGCTGTGGAATTATGTGGGTAGTAATTATGTGGTATGGAGGGCCTCATTTATGAGGCACCTTGTGCCACCGGAATGTCCTTTTTTGTGACGTTCCGTGGTGCAGGAGCCTGCTCCAAATTTGCAAAGCAGCACTAAGCCACTTTTATTTGGCTTAATGCTGCCTCGTAAATATCATTCCTGTTAATGCAGTTTTCTGCGTTAAAGGGGAGTGCTATGGGAATTGCTGGGGTCGTTCCCAGCAACACCCATTGCTTTTTGACACTACCCCAGAATCATAAGTCTGAGGCAGCGCCAAAAACTTACGCCTCCCCAGGGGAGGTGTAAGGGAGGCACAACGAGGAGAATTATCTTTATTTCTCCTCATTTTTAGGTCTTGCCTAGCGTTGCAGCGCATGCGCTGCACGCTTTGCGAGGCATGCAGTATACAGTATAGCGGGGGAAGCTCCGCCCACTTTCTGCCTATCTTTTTGATTGGCCGAAATCCTAAGTGCTGCATTCTGATTGGTTTTCGCCTTGTTAGTCCCGCCTCCTGACGGCCATGTCGTCATTTTTGTCCTTCCGTGGCTATCGGCCCCTTTATTTTAAAAACTGTTTTGTTCCCCTGCCTCCCCCCGTTCCCTCCCGCAGTCTGTGACTTCTCGTCCCACCACCACCACCCCCTCCCGTTCGTGCCTTCTTTGACGCCCGCACTTCCGTGTCGAATACAATAGGTCTTATGTAAATACGAGTCCTATTGCATTTTAAATGCTTGTTTTGTCCTGGGATTGGCTGGGTGAATTCGCACTCTATTTTGCCTGACCTGTCCAGAACACATGCGCAATACAGACGGCTATCTTACGCATGCGTCCAGCAGCAACCATGGATTTCCGATCACTCTCGCGCACCCCTCGGTAGCGGCCGCCGCTATTAATGGCTTTTTGATTAATAATCACTTGTAAGTCAATACATTTTTATTAAACTGTGCCGGCTTCTGATTTATGGACCGAGGCGCGGTTTGTCTGACCGAGGCGCACAGAAGCTATCGGCAGCGCTAGAGACCAGGTGCCGAGAGAAGGGTTCGAGGTGGGCCTGTGGCCTCCAGAGCTATCGAAAAGTGTGGTGTGTGCCACGGAGAGTGCGTCACCCACATATTTATGCCAACATAATATCCGTACGGCCGGACAAGACTTAAAAGATGGCAGCTTTCTCTTCTCTTCATCTAAAAGTTTACTATTAGTGCTAAAGAGATCCAACAGTGTGTGAATCCCCCAATAGTGTGTGAATCCCCGAACAGTGTGAGACCCCGGCTGCATGAGCTACCCACAGCGATCTGAACTCACTCTAGCAGAGCAGTGTGAGCACCCCCAAGCATTGCAAGCTACCTTTGGCACTGTGCGATATTCCCAAGGCAGTTTGAACTTTCTCCTGCACAATAGTAGATTCCTCCCGCATTGCGAGCTTTCTCCAGCAGTGCCAGCTTCCTCCGGTAGCCTGAGCTTCCCTAGCAATGTGCGGGATTCCCCCAGCATTGCAAGCTTCCTCTATCAGTGTGAGATTCCTTCAGCAGTGCGAGTTTCGTCTGCCATTGCTCTTGGACTCCAATAATGCGAGCTTCCACCAGCAGTGCGAGCGTCATCCAGCAGCGCAAGCTTCATCCAGCAGCGCAAGCTTCACCCAGCAGCACGAGTTCCCTCTGTCATTACTCTTGGGCTCCCACAATTGAAGTTTCTCCAGCATGGTCCTTTTCCTGCAGCACTGAGAGAAACTGTGAGCGCTGCAAGCTTCTTCTAGCAGAATGAGCTTCTCCAGCAGAATGAACGTCCTCTAGCAGAGCAGTGTGAGATTCCATAAGCATTGCAAGCTTCCTCAAGCAGTGTGTGAGATTCTCCCAGCATTGCGAGCTTCCCCCAGCAGTGCAAGCTTCTCCAGCAGTGCAAGCTTCCTTGGGCAGTGTAAGCTTCCTCCAGTTGCTTGATATTCCCTCCATGAGTGTACGATTCCCCCTTGAGTGTAAAATTCCCCCATAAGCGTAAGATTCTCTTGGCTGTATGAGCTTTCCAAGGCATTCTGAACTTGCTCTAGTAGAGCAGTGTGAGATTCCCCTAGCATTGCAAGCTTTTACCGGCAGTGTTAGCTTACTCCAGTAGCCTGAGCTCCCCTAGCAGTGTGTGAGATTCCCCCAGGATTGCAAGCTTTCTCCATCATTGTGATATCGGGTGATATTGTGATATCGGGTTTCAGCCCATACCAGGAACAGCAGTTCTTTATAAACGTGAACCAGGGTATAAAATGGGCGGGCTGCGGTCTGTATGCTGTCTTCATGGGGTTCAATGATACAAACCTGCACAGTATGGAGGGCTAGGAGGGAAGTAAGGGAAGTGGCTAGAAGGTGTAGTAGCATGCAGGGTGGCAGTGGCCATGGCAGGGAGTGACGTCAGCAGAATAGATTGTTGGCATGGAGTAGCTTGGGCATTAGTGATGTCAAGGAAGTAACGTGAGCAAAGTTGCTATTGCTATGGGTTTAGCGTGATGAGGAATATTGATGACAGGGGAGTGGCGTCTGCATGAGAGGCTATTGGCCTAGTGCTTAGGGTGGGGATGCGGCAGGAGTGTGATTTGAACAGGAGAGGCTGTTGACAAAGTATTTAGTGTGGGATTAGTAAATGGTGATGGTGGTAGGGAAGTGACTTCAGCAGGAGAGACGGTTGGCCTAATGTTTTGTGGGAGATGCAGTGGTGAGGTGGACAATAGTAGCAAAAGTGGGCGATAGGTTGGCCTGACGGCTATCAAAACGGGGTGTTTGATAGCAATGGGCTTTAACTAAAAAGTGAGTGCAGGTGGTCCAATGGGTAATATGGTGCATAGCTAAATACCTATAAGGTCCCAAAGGCGAGACTGATTGCATTGCAAATGCTTGTTCCTTTTTCTATGTGTGCTGCATTCTGAAGAATACATAGAAAGAGGAAAAAGCCTCTCGGAATTGTATTTGAGCCAGAAGGTTTCCCTTCCTGCACAAAAATAATCATCCCTGCAACACAGGCACCCTTGCACCATGGGGCAAAGGTGCCTACGTTGGCGCACGGCAGTCTATTGTGCGCCAGCGCAGGGGAAAAGGACAGGAATGCGCAGTATCTGATAGATATGGCGCATTCCTGCCCTTTTCTTTTGCCATAGGGAAGCGCAGCAGGAAGGCCTTTAGCGCTGCCCTATGGCAAAACCTTACAAATGAGGCCCTGAGTGTATTGGAATTATGTGGCGTGAGATTGTGTTTTCTGGAGTGTAATTATGTGGAATGATAATTATGTGGAATGGTATTATGTGGAACTTGGTAATTATATGGAACATGTAATTATGTGGAATGGCATTTTGTGTTGTGGATTGGTATGCAGTTGAGTTTAATTATGTGGTGTGCTGCTGAATTTTGTGGCACGATGTGGAATTGTATGGTGTGGATTGGGTGCATGTGGTGGGCTGGGTAATTGTGTTGATGCGTTGTATTATGTGGTTTGGTGTCGAACTATGTGGTGTGGAGTGGAAATGTGTGGAGTTGAATTGTGGGGCCCGGAACTGTATGGATTGCTTTGCGTTTTCGAGAGCTATTGGCATTGTCAATGTCATTGTGCTTTAGCCAAGTGTTATGGAGTGGAGTGGATGTATGTGGTGTGGATTGGATTGGAATTATGTGGGTTGGATTGGAATTGTTTGTTGTGTAATTGTGTGGTGTGTAATTGTGTGGTGTTGAGTAGAGTTATTTGGCATGGTATGCAGTGGAAATTTGTGGATAGTAATTATGTTGCATCAAGTGTACTGGAATTATTTGGAGTGGGAATGTGTGTTATGGTGTGTAACTATGTGGAGTGGTATTGTGTGTCGTGAAGTGGCATGTAGTAGAGTGGAATAATGTGGTAGTGAATTTTGTAGCACAATGTGGAAGTCTGTGTTGTGAATTGGGCATTTGTGGTGTGTAGTGGAATTGTGTTGTATAGTTGAATTATGTCGTTCAGTGTGAAATTATGTGGTGTGGAATTTAATTTTGTGGCGTTGAGTGGAATTATGTTGAGTTGAATTATGTGGCATGGTGTGGAGTGTATTTATGTGGTATTAAGTAGAGTGTAATTAGGTGGAGTTGAATTGTGTTGTTGAGTGGTATTATGTTGAGTGTAAATATGTTGCATGGTGTTATCCATGGTTGAATCATGGTTGTATTGTCGTGTTGCCAGCATCCAAGTCAATACCTATAATAAAGTGCTCAAGAATGCGGATTGCGGTACTGGTCGCCATCCACAAGGGAACAAATATTATTGCACTATTTTCATACAAAAGTCGACGTCTGTCAGTCGTATGGTAAGTGAAAAAATAATGTCCACCAAAAAATTTCAATTGAGAAAATATTTTAAAAAACAGCTTGCACGAAGCAACAGGCAATCAGTAAGAGCGCCATAGGCAACTTACAGTGTAAAAAAACCACATAAAAAGGACCATTCCCAGCTCCAAGCATATTCACTTATGCGTTATGATTCTGCATTTTTTAATTGTTTGGCAAGTTCAAGCATGATGACATGTATGTGCTCACCTATTATGTAGCACACAACGGTGTAGCAGTCATTATTTTTTAGGTCTCACCTAGGCAGCACTTGCGCTGTCTCTTAGAGACATGCTGAGTTCAGGATATGGGCTTGAAGCCCCTCCCATTTTTTTAAGCCCGTCCCATCTTTTCTATTGGCTCCTTTTACTGTCCTTGGGCTTCTCATTGGAAAAAAAGCTTACTAGCTTCTCCTTTTCAAATTTTGTAACCTCCCATCCGGACTGCCCCTTTTACATGGGCTCTAATGCTGCATGTAATTTCCACACTTGTAAGGACTATTTTAGTAGCTGACCTCGAGCAGCGCTGGCGCTCAGCTGTCCTCAAGCAGCGCTCACGCTCAGCTGATGGCTGCCTTTCCATTCTCGTTATTATTCACCCGTTGTCCGAGTAGACTTTAGCCCCTTCCCCTCCTCATGCAGTCCAACATGCATTTAGTAATATTGAAAAAATGGAGTTTAGCAAGCCGCGCCTTTCTTTTCTTCGGCGCCGCTTGCCTAACTCTATTTTTTCAATATTGTAATTTTTCATTAGCATCGCAGCACGTCTCCTCCAACTTTAACAATGGCTACTGCGCCTTTGTTTTCTTCAGTGCAGCCCGCCCAACTTCCTTCTCTCCCTTTCTCTCACCTGCCAGCTAGGGTAACAAGCATTGCTGTTGCAAATAATAATGCAACGCTAATAGCTCAAACATTCAGTAATGTGAGACCTATTGCATTGCAAATGCTTGTTTTTTTAAACTTTTGATTTACTGTTTCAAGATGGCGGATGTCCATTTTGAAGCAGTAAATTAGAAAAGTGCACAAAAGCGCATTATTGAGAAAGGAGCAGCTCAGTAGCACAATCTTTTCAGTCTGTGGTGTTTTTGTTTACACAGATTATAAGGTGTGCTATTGCATTTGTTTTAATTTACGCTAATAAAAACTCATTTTTCTTTCTTAATGAACGCCTTGGATTTGATGTGTGGTATTCAGCATACATGGATACCGAGAGATGTGGCAACCCGAGATGCAAACTTACTGCCAACATGCATGCAGCGCTTTACTCATACCCTTCACATAAGCGTAGAAATACAGCAGCAACTGAGAAGGCACAAGAGTCCCTTTTATCATCAGAATAAAAAGAACGGCCCAATTTCAAATACCACTTTCCTATTTTACAGTGGACTGACAAAGTCTGTGGTGGAAAAAGCTGCGTAGCTATTTAATAGGCACACTCCTATTAATCACTTTTATTGTGAGAGCATTTGAAGTCACCCATTACAGCCCGTGACAACATAGTAGCACCTCCAACATGCATGTGCTGGTGTTGACAAGAGAAAATATGTGTGAAGTAAATACGACGCAGAAGGTAAGCCCAAAAGCTTTATTCTTGTTCATACGATAGACATCTTCAGCTTGGCAGGGCAGCTCTGTAAAATCACCACAATCCCAACATTCTAAATTGCCTCCTTCTCAAGATTCTAGGAAGGATACCAACTGAAACAAAGGAGAGGGGGGAAGGAAGAAAGGAGGGAATGTAAGCCAGGGTTATAACACATCTCCCTCCGATAAGGAAAGACAAAGGGAGAAAGAAGAAAAAGAGAAAAGAGAAAGGATGAGACCAAAAAGGGAGGGCGGAAAGAACCGAAAGATAGGAGGAGGAGGACAGTGAGGGAGCAAAGAGGGAGAAAATGAGTGATGCCAGAAAAACAACAGCACGTTTAAAATACAATATAACAAAATTAATACATCATGAAATCATTGTGCCAACTTGGAGGATGAGGTTGTCTTCTTTCTCTTACTCTTAGTTCATCACAACCTGGGGATTTGCTTACAGCTTTCTCGGGTACCTCTAATGGAATCATGTTAGTAGGACAACAAGTGAGTCTATCCATTCTCCACATTTTTCCATTCTCAAGTATAACAACATTGTTTTTTACTTCCTGGATCTTTTCAGGTTCATAGAATTTGTCACCTTTACCACAAACATTATAGGGCTTCCTGACCAGAACCCACTGCCCTATTTTCCATTCTTTGCTACTAGCTCCCCATTTCTTATCATAACTGTCTTTGTACAAAGCTTGTTGTCTCCTCACTTTTCCTCCAAGCACTTCAGGGTTAACAGAGACATCTTTGTTTTCGAAAAAGCCAGCTGGGAGACAATTTGGATCCTACTTTCCTTCCCCTCAACATTTCAAATGGGGAAAAACCAGTAGTAACATTGGGCGTGGTGCGGTAAGACCACAACATATCGCTTATGGTTTTAACAACAGGTTTGCCAGAAGCAACGGCCAACTGAATGGAATCTTTGATCATTCTATTTACTCTTTCCACTTTCCCATTGACCTTGGGGCAATACAACGGTGTGCGAACATGAGAAATAGAAAGATCTATAAGGAAGTTCCTCATTTCTTCCAAAACGAACTGAGCCCCATTGTCTGTGACTAAGGTAGCTGGAATACCTTCAGTAGAAAATACCTCAGTTAAGAAATTAATAAGTCTTGGTATTTACCATGTTGACAAACCTGGATGTTATCCAGTGAGAATAGTAATCAATGAGCACTATTATGAACGAATATATCTTTACATCGAATGCGCTACAACGCATTCTATTACAACTCGGTTGTTACAACGACCGCGTTGTTACAACATGAACCATTGCATCACAAGTCATTACAACGACTTGTTGTAGGGGGTGCGCTGGACTTAGGAATAGTATAATTTACTATTCCTACTCCAGTTTGTGCAACAGCAGGGAAGGTGTTGGATTGTAAATCCAACACCTTCTGCCCCCTACAGCAAGTTGTTGTAACAACTTGCGATGTAATGGTTCACGTTGTAACAACGCGGTCGTTGTAACGACCACGTTGTAATGGAATGCGTTGTAGCGCATTCGTTGTAAACGATGTCTCCCTATTATGAACTTCTCCTGTGGGCCTAGACCCTGAATCGGTCCTGCAATGTCCAAACCCAACTTGTTCCATGGAACGGAAGGTACCTCAACTGGAATTAAGGGAGAACGTCTGAGACACTTGGTTTTGTCACTTAAACTGCAGGCATGGCACTCTTTGACTTTCTCCTCCACTAAGTGATCCATGTAGGGAAACCAATAGTCTGTTCATAATTTTGATTTGGTGAGATTCCTCCCTAAATGTCCCTCATGAGCTAAATTGATTATTTGTTCGCGTAACCCCACAGGAGGCACGATTTTACCTGACCTCAAGATTATGTTCCCATCAATGGATAATTCTTCTCTTACATTCCAAAACGGTTGTAATTCTTCTGGTAGTTCTCTACACTTGGAAGGCCATCCCCTTACAATGAAGTCTCTAACCGCTTTCACAGTGAGATCTCTATCTTGTTGTGCCTCCCACTCTGTTTTCAAAATGACCGGGACAGTGACTTCTAATATGGCTTCACCATTATCTTTGGTTTTCACTAGTTTTTCCACCAGGGAACGTGACAAGAAATTTGCAGCACAAGTCTTGATTCCTGGGACATAAGCAACCTTGTAGTTGAAACCTTGAAGTCCCAAAACCCACTTAGCTATGCAGGGAGTAGTATTTCTCATCTCTTTCTTTGCAAACAGGGACAGTAGGGGTTTGTGATCTGTCCTAAGTTCGAAAGGTAGCCCCCACAAATAAAACTTTAAATGATTGATACCCCAATAGCATGCCAGGGCCTCTTTTTCCACAGTGGAATAATTCACCTACACGCCAAGCAATGTCCTGGAGGCAAAAGCTACTATTTTTTCTTGATTGTGTGCTCTCTGTGAAAGGGTTGCCCCAATACCTCTATTGCTTGCATCCGTTGTAACAATGGTCTCTCTGTCGGCATGAAAGTTCCCTATGTGAGGAGCATTCACGATTGCCTTTTTTAATGCTTCAAATGCTGCCTCTTGCTCCCCTTCCCACCTAAAATCGGTACCTTTCTTTAATAAGTCTCTAAGGGGTTGGGCCAACACTGAGAAATTCCTTATGTATTTGGCCATGTATTCTGCCAAACCCAAAAACGATTTGATCTCCTCCTTGGAATTTGGTGTGGGAGCCCTGCGTGCTGATTCTACCAAATCCGTCTTTGGTTTGATTCCTTCCTCTGATATTGTGTGCCCAAGGTAGTCTACAGAAGTGACACCTATTTTGCATTTGCTTTCTTTAGTGGTAAAACCAGCATTTTTCAAATGCACAGAACCTCTCTCACTCTACAATTGTGTTCTATCTCACTTAAACCATATATTAAAATGTTGTCTTGGAAACACATTGTCTTCTCACAATCTCTCAGAATGTGCTGCATGATCCTCTGAAAGGCCGCAGTGGCTGAGGCTAGCCCAAATGGCATTCTCAGGACTTTGAAATTACCAAAAGGTGTGGTGAAAGCAGTCAACATTTGAGAATCTGGGTGGAGGGTGACCTGATGATACGCAGATGATAAATCAAGCACACTGACATACTTAGCATCTTGGATGGTGCCCAGCATTTCATGTATCCTCGGGAGGGGATGTCTGTTCACCCAGATGTTTGAGTTAAGGTTCCTCAAATTCACACAAAGCCGGATGTCCTTACCACCATGTTTAGTTGTGATAACGATGGGTGCCAACCATTCTGAGCTTTCTATTTCTTTAATGACCCCTTGGCTTACAAGTTTCTGCAGTTCTAGCTTCAAAGGTTCTCTCGTCAAGAGAGGAATGGATCTGGTTTTGTGTATGAAATGAAATGAAAAGAGCATTTATATAGCGCAATAGCTACCCTGAGGCATCCCAGCGCTGCAAACGAAACGCGGACAACAGAGAAAGCCCAGTAGTTAGATGCAGTTGTTAAAGAGAAGTGTTTTTAGAAGTTTACGAAAGGGCAGCAGATTAGGTTCCGCCCGTATGCGTGGGGGGAGAGCGTTCCATAGCTTGGCGAAATTGTAGGAAAAGGAGCGCCCGCCACATCTTGCTTTCTTTATTCTTGGGGGAAGGGCGAGGAAAGAGGACGCCGAGCGAAGGTTTCTGCTAGGTTGATAAGGAGTTATCATAGATCGGCTGATTGCTGGGCCATTCCTCCAGAAGGTCTTATGAGCAATACACATGGCCTTGAATTGGATTCTCTCCCTGACAGGCAGCCAGTGAAGTCTCCTCAGGGCCGGTTTTGCGGATTGCCGGTGCGGGGTCTGGAGGAGCAGGCGAGCTGCAGTTTTGAATGATCTGGAGCTTGTGTGTGGTGGCTTGAGGAGCTCCTAAATAAAGGGCGTTCCCATAGTCCAAGCGGGACAGGATGAGAGCCTGGACCATAATTCTTTTTGCCTGGAATGGGAGAAGGGGGAGTATTTTGAATAGCATCCTCAGTAGGCCATAACAGGTGGCTGATAATTTTGCCGCCTGGTGGTTGAAGCTAAGGGAGCGGTCCAGCCAGATGCAGAGGCTTTTAATCTGGTCTTTAGGGACTGGTGCAGGGCCAAGGCATTTAGGCCAAAGTAGTTCAGGATTAAAAGAGGGAGAGTTACCCAGGTGCATAAGCTCGGTCTTGTCCCCGTTGAGTTTTAGGCAAGAGAGTTCCATCCATTTGGCAACTTCCTCCAGGCAACTTCCCAGGTTGCTGGGTGACTTCTCGGGGTGATTTAATGCCACCACAAGCTGAGTGTCATCAGCGTAGGTGATCATTTTTATGCCAAATGGACGGACAATCTCTGCCAAGGGACTCATATAGACATTGAACAGCGTGGGGCTCAGGGAGGAGCCCTGAGGCACACCACAGCTGAGGGGCATACGTTTTGATACACATCTCCTTCAAAAACCTGGAAAGATCGTTCTCCTAGAAAAGACTGTATTCAGGTGATGACACTGCCTGTCACTCCCAGACTCCTGAGTCTAAGCATCAGTATGTCGTGGTTGACAGTGTCAAATGCAGCACTGAGGTCAATGAGAATGATCGCTGCAGTTCCCCCTTGATCCAAAATCCTTCTGGACTCTTCAGTTACTGCAAGAAGGATGGTTTCGGTTCCACGTTGGGACGGAAGCCGGTCTGTGATGGATGAAGTAAGTTGTTAGATTCTAAAAACTCTACCAGGACCGAGTTGACGTGTTTTTCCAAAATCTTGCTCAGCCAAGGGAGGAGGGAAATAGGGCGGTAGTTCCCCAAGTTGTCCTGGTCGAGGTTAGTTTTTTTTAGGAGAGCCTTTACCATCGCGCATTTCCAAGCAGGTGGAACCACTCCAGAGGAAATGGAGGCGTTGGGCAGGTCAAGGTCTACTGGACGGATGTTCCCTGAGACTGGGGTTAGAACGCGGGGAGGCGCGGGTTCTGATGGAGAGCCTGATTTTACCCGGGCCATGATGGAGTCTAGGGTTACAGGGTACAAAGTGGGGAGGAGCTCCAGTACAGCTTGTGTTCCATGCGCTGGTATGGTAGTGAGAGCCGGGATATGTTGATACTGTGTGGATGGAAAAGTCGAGTATATGTTTTGTATTTTATGGTGAAAGAACTCCGCCAGGTTGTTGCAGCGGGTATGGGCATTGTCCATGATAGGTTGACAGGAATGGCACCTTCCTTGAGTGTAATTTTGTGAATGTAATTATTTAACTTTCCTAGTTGTTTAGAAAATACCTCCTGGGATTTCCTTAGCTAAATTGCCCCCCCACCGAACAGTGTTCCACTAGCAGAACCTGATCTACGTTGTTGGGGTCTAAGGTAATTCCTAAACCTTTCTGGTGTTTCCATCCCAGTAAATTAGACCCACGTTGTGTGATGTAAACTTTGCCTACAGTGTGCCTGTTCTTGAAAGAAATGTGCATTCTTACCATACCTAGTCTCTTTATTGTACCCCCCAGGCTGAATGTCAGGTGCCTCCAACACATAATCATGTTTTGAAAAATGTTATTCAAACATTTTCTTCTCAATAAAGGTGTATGGTGAACATGAGTCAGCATAAACTTGTACTGTTATACCATCAAGACTAATATCACATGTAGGGTATTGTACCTGCTCCTGATCTTCTCCTTGGTCTACTTGAAATACAAATATTTTTCTTTCTTCACCTTTTACATCAGACTCGGACACCATATCTACTTTCTCACCCTGCATCCTGCAAACCTTGGCAAACCTTGTTGCATTTCTTACAAATTACGCTCCTTGCAGGACACTTCAAATTATTTGCTAGATGGTTCTGATTACCACATCTATAACAGTGTATATTGTCATTTTTGGGTCTTTGATTATCTTTACTTTTCTCATTAAGTTTACATACCACATCACCCTCAACATGACCCTTCACTTCTTCCTTCTCTTTATGAGACACACTGCTTAATTTCATCTCCTTAATGCATATAGCTGTATGTTCTATGCTTTTTGCTATATTGATCGCTTCAGACAGATCTGGGTTTCGAGTTAATAGTTCTTCCTGAATTTTCTGGTCATTAGTACACCTAACTAATTGATCTCTTATGAGAGAATCTGTAAGAGTACCAAATTCACATGTTGCAGACATCCCTCTCAATACTGCTACATATGCGGATACTCTTTCCTCCTTTCTTAGAACCCTTTTGAAAAATTTGTGCCGTTCAAGGACAACATCAATCTTTTCTTTGAAGTGTCCCTCTAATTTTCCCAAAGTAAATTCATAGACATCCTCTCCTGTACTCTCTTCTTCTATGTCTTCCTAGGTTCCCTACCTGTGATATCTTCATATATTTTCCTGCCTTGAATCCCTAAATTATGCAAGTGAATATGCTGTTTCCTTACAGATGAAAAAGGACCCCCTCCTATGGCAATGAGATATGATTTAAATATACCTAACCATCTACTCCATGGTATGTCAGGTTCACCTAAATCATTGAGCAACGGTTGAGGTTGGTTCATACTAGCTGCAGCCATAATGAGGAAACACAATGCTGCAGAAGTACAGATAAGAGGGTGAAAGATAACTGTAAATGTACCTCTCTCAAGAAATTAAAGAACTTACAATTGTACAAAGCATACGAAAATACAAGGTTAAACACAAGTATCCTGCACTTACTAAGATATTCAATCTGAGTACCTAAGGGGAAAAAAATGGTTAAATGAGAATGAAGAAAACAAATTACAATATTTGCTCATAGAAAGATACTGAATGCCTCCATGTTACTTCAGTACGGAGAAAAAAAAAAGCCAAACAAAAGAAAGTCCTCTTTTACTCTCTGTGTAAAATTGAGATGGGAGGGAGCCACTCCCATTGACTTCCCAATACCGCCTCCTCAAGCGACGACAGAGACGCCAGGGATCCTCGAAGACTTCTTCCCAGTCCTCCACACTACGCAGTTTAAGAAAAATAGACCGTCTTTCCAGTGTCAGGGCGGGAGGACTTGAAACGCCGAAGCCCGCAGATGAAGCGAAAGCAGAATGCTTCTGGAGCTCAAGAGAGAGAGCATGTCCAACGACAAAAAAAGACTGAAGTGAGCCTGAGAATCCAACTCCCTCAGGCAGGTGATCGTTGCGCCATTGAAGAGCTCGGAGTTCCAGGAAGAGATCAGCTCACGGAACAAATCGGTGGCAACATGGTACTTGATGGCGGCCTTTGATATTTTACTCCACAATCGTAAGCTTTGCGTGACAAGGGTAGGCAGCTGAAGGGAAATAAGGACCACCGAACAGCCACCACAAGAAATGTGGGGAGCAGATATAAGAGGAAACAATGCGAACCCCACAATGAGCTGGGAATACGTGTTGCCTAAGTAAGGTCTTAAGTCGTAGGAGGAGGAGAAACGCTCATAGAAGAAGAGCAGAGTCACCGGGCAAGACACAGACCTCCGTCCTTAGCGGGGAAAAATACTCCACAACTCCCACAAGTAACACTGAAGAGAAGGTGCGCAAAAAGTCTACGCACTGCTCCTTTGATTAAAAGTTCAATGAACACACAAGGCTTAGCACGAAAAAGAGAGCGCAGCTCCTAGGGGGTTTAAAAATTAAAAATGAGCCCCGTAACTCATTCTCGCTCCGTAACTGGTCGCATCAAAAGCCTCACGCAAGCCTCAAAGAATAAGGATGAGAAAGTTCCTTAAGGTCGCCCAGGAGGAGGCTGAGACCAGAGCGCACCTTAAAATAATCGCCACTGGCAAGTAGAAACTCAACAGGGTGAAGATGTAGTGCTGTCCCTTCACAGCATCCCACGATCGTCGTCAAAATGAAGTAAATACGACGCAGAAGGTAAGTCCAAAAGCTTTATTCTTGTTCATATGACAGACATCTTCAGCTTGCCAGGGCATCTCTGTAAAATCACCACAACCCCAACATTCTAAATTGCCTCCTTTGCAAGATTCTAGGGAGGATACCAACTGGAATAAAGGAGAGGGGGCAAGGAAGAAAGGGGGGAATGTAAGCCAGGGTTATAACAATGTGCTCTGCAGCCCTTGCCTGTCCTTCCTCCCTAAAACTCCCCACACTTCTTTTTCTACCTTTAATTGAGAAAGGAGGCATAAATCATCCAATTAGCTGGTAGAAAACAAGATTATTTAGACAATTGTCCATAAAACATTCTAAAAACACATTGTTAGACCTGGCATCCTTGGCGTGGGTCTCCCTTCCATTTTTTCGTAATGCCTCCACTGTTGCCGATATGTTTTTGCTGGACTAGATGCTCATGGGCACTTTGCCGCTGCTAATCAGTGCCAAAGTGCAAGTGCTCCCTATCGTGAATTGATGTAAGTATTAGTGACTCCATGATTGGATGATTGGTTTACTTGTCAGTCCCTAGTACCGTGCACTGAGTGTGCCCAGGGCTTGTAAATCCAATACTGCTGGTGGGCTTGCAGCACGGGTTGTGCCACCCACAGAAGCAGCTTGTAAGTGTGTCTCAGGCCTGCCATTGCAGAGCCTGTGTGCAGCCTAGGGCTGCCATGTCGACTGAGTGAGTGCACCCACTTACCAGTCCCTAAACCTTCCCTTTACTGCATGTTGGTCACCCCTAAAGTAGGCCCTAGGGCAGGGTGCATTGTAAGTATAAGGTAGGACATGCCCTGGTGTGTGTGGCATGTCCTAATAGTGAATTACAGCCATTTTCGTTTTTCACTATTGCAAGGCTACCTGCTCCCCATAGGCCAGAATGGGCAGACTGACTATTACACCTTATAGTAAGAACTGACCCAGGGAACATGGTAGAAAAACGACTTTAGTATGCCTGAACTCAGGATGATAAAATACATCTTTTAGTGAAGTTGGTTTTAACATTCTGTGTTTGAAAATACCACTTTTAGAAAGTGGGTATTTTCTTGCCTAACTATCCAAGCCTGCCTCTGCTAGGTTGTGTATTCCTTGTCTGGAGATTGAGTGACAGGGGCTGGCTACAGGAGACAGGGTGAGTCAGCGCAGGGCTGAATAGAAAGATCTGCATCCAGAGTGGAGGGAGGAGTTGCACCTGGGTCTGAATAGGGCTGTGCCTGCCTTCCACAATGCTGGCTCCACCTCCTGCCGGGCGGCTGAGCACTCTGCCCCACATTCTGAAAGGAAAGAAGGAGTCAGAAAAACAAAGTGCTCCAGGACTGACCAGAACTGGTTTTGGACTAGGCAGAGGCCTCTCTGCCTTCAGAGAACAAAGAGAAACTGGGTATAAAAAGGGGACCCAGACCCCTAGGAAATTAGATCACTTTTGGGAACAAGAAGAAACCTTTGCTGAGGAGCGGAACCAAAAAGAAACTGAGGAGAGACTATCCCTAAGCCTGAAGTGCTGCTTGGGGGTTGGCCTGCAGTGGTTTTCCTGACTGCCAAAGAAAGGAGAAAGGAACTTTTGCTTTGCTGTGACTTTCATCAACTTGTGAAGGATCTCCAAGGGCTTGGAAGAGAGCTTGCCCCCTGACCGAAGTCCCAGGACCATTGGACTTCACCCCTTTGTGAATTGCTGCTGGAAACTCTGTTTCAGTGGCTGCAGAGGTAGGGAGCTGTGACCGACTCTCACGACCGACTCAGTGTCCTGTAAGCACCGCATCGAAGCACCGTCTCGCCCTGCAACGCACGGCCCTGGTCTCACCGACTCCGCCAACGAGCCGCTGCCTGCACCGCATCGAGGGACAACGCGTCCTGCAACGCTTCGCTACGCCGAATCGAACTGGTCCGACCGACACGGTCACTGCTGCTGAGTTCGAGTCCTGTGACCGCACCGGAGTTGGGCACTGCTCGCACGCTTTGCGACGCACCGCCCGACTCGCACCGCTGTCCGGACTGATCGACGCCAGCTCCTGAATCCGGCTCCATCGCCGCACCGCAACCTGCCAGCACCGCATCGAAGCACCGTCTCGCCCTGCAACGCACGGCCCTGGTCTCACCGACTCCGCCTCGACGACGTCAACGAGCCGCTGCCTGCACCGCATCGAGGGACAATGCGTCCTGCAACGCTTCCATTTTTGCATCGCGACCGCGATGAACAGCCATCCGGCTCGCACGCCCGTGCCTGCCGCTTCAAGTAAAAGGTACTGTGACCGAGTCTGTCTACGCTGTGTTGGCCCGTCTCGACGCGGTCAGCTGGATTTGTTAGACTCTGTTTGTTCTTGACATCGCCGTAGCAGGAGGAGGCTACCGACTCGCACAGAACCTTGAATTAAGCCTTTTTGATCAGAACTAAGTATTCTTAACAGTATTGTGGATTATTTTTGTCGTTTATGGTCTTGTGATAAATCTATATAAAGTATACCTATTTTTATAAATATATAACCTGTGTGGTGTCCATTTGTAGTGTTGTCACTTGATTACTGTATGTGTTCACAAATGCTTTACACACTGCCTCTGAACTAAGCCTGTCTGCTCGTGCCAAGCTACGAAGAGGGTGAGCAGGAGTTATTTCAGGAGTGTACCTACTTTACCTGACTAGACTCAAGGGTCCCTATTTGGACAAAGGTACCTACCTCTGCCAACTAGAGACCCCCAAATCTAACATTGGTGGTCAGCGGTGAGGATTCTGGACTTGCATTTGTGACTCATGTACAGTGATTGGTGAACACTACTTAGTGAGTGCAGACCAAAACGCAACCACATACTTTTATAGCATTTTTTCTGGGATTTCCTATTTTTGCAAATGCCAAGTTCAGTCACTATGGAGAAACCAGCATCAGTAGCCTCTGTTGAGTGTGATTGGGAAGAAGAGAGGCTAGAATGCTACACCCTTAAGCAGCTCAGGCAATTCTGCAAAAAGTTTAAAGTGTCCATGACCGGACTCTCCAGGAAGGAGGACCTTCAAAAGGCGCTGAGGGCCTGGGTCGAATCAAGGAGTGCCCCTGTGGAGGGGGCTGAGAATGCAGAAGGGCAGCTGGAGGGGCTATTGGGTCTAGGGGCTAGAAGACCACCTTCCCCAGTAGGTAGCAGTGTTTCTGCCAGAGGACTGTCTCCAGAGGAGTTGGAGGACAGGAAAGAGAGTAGGATGCACGAAATGGAGCTGACCAAGCTCAAGCTGAATGGGCAGTTAGAATTCGAAATGCAAACTAGGAAATTGGCCCTAGAGGAAAAGAAAATGCAGTTTGAACATGAGAAAGTTTTGAGGGAGTTGGAATTGAAGGCCAAGAGCTTAGAGATTACTCCCTCTGGTGGCAGTGTACCGCCTGTGCCTGTTGAAGCTAGGGTGTATATTCCAAAAGATGTGGTTAAGGAATTTTTTAAAAATGATGACATTGGGCAGTGGTTCAAAGCCTATGAGGTAGCCATGTCTTCCCACCGGGTCCCTGAGAAGGATTGGGGAGCGGGGTTGTGGGGACGGTTCCTCAGTGAAGGTCGGGATACCTTGTTGGATTTGCCCTCTGAAGTCTATAATTCGTACAGCCACATGAAGGATGCCTTAATGACTAGGTATGGTTTGACCCCTGAGCTTTATAGGCAAAGGTTCAGGAACTGTAGTAAGATTGAAAGCAGTACCTGGGTTGAATATGTGACCTTCTTTTGCAGAGCCTTGGATGGTTGGGTAAAGGGTAGCAAAGCGACTGATTTTCAGGCGCTCTTTGATTTGATTGCCTGGGAGCACTTGTCCGGTAATTGTTTTCCTGAGCTGCGCCAGCACCTGATTGATAGTAAGCTGACTAACCCTAGGCAGCTTGCTGAGGAGGCGGACCGCTGGGTGAGTACCCGGGTCCACAAGGGTCACGTGGGAGACTCCGCCAAGGGTGGGCAGGGTCCCCAGCAGAAGAGTGGGGGGACAAGGGTAAACAGAAGGAGGTCCATAAAGGGCCCCAAAGTAGACCCCAAGGGAACCAAGGGAAAGGTTCCCAGCCTCCCCCTGAGAAGAAGCCAGTGGCCCTGACAGGCCCCCCTGTTCACCAAGGACCACTGGTATGTTACAAGTGTGGCGCCCCTGGCCACAAGGCAAACGATCCTCGTTGCCCTTTGCATGGAAAACCAGCACCCACCAGTGCAGTCCCCCGGCAGTTGGCTAGTGTAGCCCTGGGGGAGGAGTTGGGTGCCCAAGGTGGGGGGATCCCACAGTGTTTTCCCTTGTCTCATTAGGAGACTCTGAGATGGTCCCTAGGACCCCGCTGCCTGAGAACACTAAGAAATACAGGCAGTGGGTGACCATCAATGGCCATAGGGTGGAGGCTCTGAGAGACACAGGAGCCAGTGTGACAACTGTCAAGTGTCACCTGGTGTCTAAGGAGCAGGTCATCCCTGATGCATTCTATCTGGTTGTTGCCGCTGACAACACAGAGAGTCACTGCAAGGTGGCTCAGGTTCCCTTTGAGTGGGGGGGGTCTCGGGTACTCTTCAAGTAGCTGTGAGGCCAGCCATGCCTGTTGACTGTTTGTTAGGGAACGATTTGGAGAGCTCACCTTGGGCTAAGGTGGAGCGGAGTGCGCATTTAGAAATGTTGGGCTTGCCTGATTGGGCATGTGTGACCACCCGGTCAATGGCAGCTAAAGGTGTTCAAGAGGACCTGGAGCCTGAGAGGGAGGCCCAGGTGCCTGCCGGAGAGAGAGGAGGAAGGGGGCGCGGGAAACCGGCCCCCGAAGTTCCCACGGTCCAGGAGGAGACACACCCTGAGGGGGATGCCCTGGAGCCTACAGGGGAACAGGTAGCTGAACTGGGGGACCTACCTGAGCTGACCCATTGGCAGCAAGAAGGAGGACCCTCCAGGGAAGAGTTCTGCGAGGAGCAGAACGCATGCCCCTCTCTCGTGGGTCTGAGGCAACAGGCCACAGACTAGGCAGCAGGTGATCAGTCTGGATCACATTGGGTTTTACTGGGAGAATGGTCTCCTGTATTCAGAGCCTAAGGTTGCTGAGCCTGGGTCAGCCCGTGTGCTGGTGGTACCCCAGCGCTTCAGAGCCTTCCTACTGGGGTTGGCTCATGATGTACCGTTAGCGGGACATCTGGGGCAGGACAAGACCTTTGACAGGCTTGTTACCCATTTCTATTGGCCCCAGATGCGCAGGAGTGCTGCCACTCACTGCAGGACATGCCAGACTTGCCAGGCAAGTGGAAAGAGTGGGAGGAAGCACAAGGCTCCTCTCCAGCCATTCCCTGTGGTCAGCACCCCCTTTGAACGGGTGGGTATTGACATTGTGGGGCCACTGGACCCCAAGACAGCCATGGGCAACAGGTTTATCCTGGTCTTGGTGGACCATGCCACCCGGTACCCTGAAGCCATCCCTCTGAGGACAGTGACGGCCCCCGTGGTGGGACGGGCACTGATGGGAATTTTCTCACGTGTGGGATTCCCTCAAGAGGTGGTGTCTGACAGAGGTACCAACTTCGTGTCCAAGTACATGAAGTCCCTGTGGCAGGAGTGCGGTGTAACTTACAAGTTCACCACTCCTTACCACCCTCAAGGAAATGGGCTGGTTGAGAGATTCAACCGGACCCTCAAGGGCATGATTATGGGTCTGGAAGAACCCATGAGGCGTAAATGGGACGTCCTCTTACCATGCCTGTTGTTTGCATACCGGGAGGTGCCACAGAAGTCTCTAGGGTTCAGTCCCTTTGAGCTCCTCTATGGACACCCGGTGCGAGGACCTCTGAGTTTGGTCAAGGAAGGCTGGGAGCAATCTCCCAGGAAACCTCCCCAGGATGTATACAGTTACATGCTGGCCTTCAGGAACCAGACTAGCCGTTTCAGAGAACTTGCTGAGGCAAATCTGGAAGCCAGCCAGGAGGAGATGAAGCGGTGGTACGACCAGAATGCCACTCTGGTAGAGCTTCAGCCTGGTCAGAAAGTGTGGGTCATGGCCCCTGTGGAGCCCTGTGCACTCCAGGACAGGTGGACCGGCCCTTTACGGTGGTGGAGCGCAAGAGTCCAGTTACCTATTTGGTGGACTTGCAGTCTCCCAGGAACCCCTTGCGGGTCCTACATGTGAACCGCCTGAAGCCCCACTTGGAGAGGTCCCAAGTGGGCATGCTCTTAGCTACAGATGATGGAATGGAGGAGGAGACCGAGCCTCTTCCTGACCTCCTGTCAGCCCGAGAGCAAGATGGATCAGTGGAGGGAGTAACCCTCTCTACCTCCCTGACACCTGAGCAGCAGGGTGACTGTCGCCAACGGTTGGGACAGTTCCCTGACCTGTTCTCCCTGGTTCCCAGTGTCACTCATTGGTGCGTCCATGATGTGGACACTGGGGACAGTCTTCCTGTGAAGCACAAGGCTTACAGGGTGACTGACAGGGTCAGAGCTTGCATCAAGGAGGAGGTCTCCAAGATGTTTGCGCTAGGGGTGATTGAGTCCTCTAACAGCCCTTGGGCCAGCCCAGTGGTCTTGGTTCCAAAGGCTGCCGCGGCTTGGTGCCACACCAGAACTCCGGTTCTGTGTGGACTACAGGGGACTCAATTCCGTCACCAGGACTGACGCCCACCCCATCCCCAGAGCTGATGAGCTCATAGATCGGTTAGGGGCTGCGCGGTACCTCAGCACGTTTGACTTAACGTCTGGGTACTGGCAGATCGCCTTGACTGATGGGGCAAAGAGAGGTCAGCATTCTCCACACCAGATGGGCACTACCAGTTCCGGGTGATGCCCTTTGGGATGAAGAATGCCCCTGCCACCTTTCAGAGGTTGGTCAACCAGGTGTTGGTTGGACTGGAGGATTTCAGTGCCGCCTACCTGGATGACATTGCAGTGTTCAGTTCCAGTTGGGAAGAACATCTGCGTCACCTCTGGGAAGTGTTGATGGCGCTGCGGAGAGCAGGCCTCACAATCAAGGCGAGTAAGTGCCAGATTGGGCAGGGTTCTGTGGTGTACTTGGGACACCAGGTTGGGAGCGGCCAGGTGGCGCCCCTCCAACCGAAAATTGATACCATTCTGGCTTGGGAGCCCCCAAGACCCAGACAGAGGTGAGAGCCTTCCTAGGACTCACCGGGTATTACCGGAGATTCGTCAAGGGGTATGGCAGCATTGTTGCCCCCTTGACCGAGCTGACTTTCAAGAAGCAGCCCAGGAAAGTGATTTGGACTGACGCCTGTCAGAAAGCTTTTGACACCTTGAAGACTGCCATGTGCACGGCGCCTGTGCTCCAGGCACCCAACTTCTCCAATGAGTTCATCGTTCAGACGGACGCTTCAGAGCATGGTGTAGGGGCTGTTCTATCACAGATCAATGAGGAGGGCCTAGACCAACCTGTAGCCTTGATCAGTAGGAGGTTACTTCCCCGGGAACAGAGATGGAGTGCTATTGAGCGTGAGGCATTTGCTGTGGTCTGGGCTCTGAAGAAGCTGAGACCATACCTGTTTGGGACTCACTTCCGGGTTCAGACAGACCACAGGCCCCTCAGATGGTTGATGCAGATGAGGGGTGAGAATTCAAAGCTGTTGAGGTGGTCCATTTCCCTACAGGGGATGGACTTTACGGTGGAACACTGCCCTGGTACAGAACACGCCAATGCTGATGGACTGTCCAGATTTTTCCGCCTTAGCGATGAGAACTCCCTAGGGGTAGGATAGTTCTCCCCACATTTCAGCTGGAGGGGACACGTGTTAGACCTGGCATCCTTGGCGTGGGTCTCCCTTCCATTTTTTCGTAATGCCTCCACTGTTGCCGATATGTTTTTGCTGGACTAGATGCTCATGGGCACTTTGCCGCTGCTAATCAGTGCCAAAGTGCAAGTGCTCCCTATCGTGAATTGATGTAAGTATTAGTGACTCCATGATTGGATGATTGGTTTACTTGTCAGTCCCTAGTACCGTGCACTGAGTGTGCCCAGGGCTTGTAAATCCAATACTGCTGGTGGGCTTGCAGCACGGGTTGTGCCACCCACAGAAGCAGCTTGTAAAGTGTGTCTCAGGCCTGCCATTGCAGAGCCTGTGTGCAGCCTAGGGCTGCCATGTCGACTGAGTGAGTGCACCCACTTACCAGTCCCTAAACCTTCCCTTTACTGCATGTTGGTCACCCCTAAAGTAGGCCCTAGGGCAGGGTGCATTGTAAGTATAAGGTAGGACATGCCCAGGTGTGTGTGGCATGTCCTAATAGTGAATTACAGCCATTTTTGTTTTTCACTATTGCAAGGCTACCTGCTCCCCATAGGCCAGAATGGGCAGACTGACTATTACACCTTATAGTAAGAACTGACCCAGGGAACATGGTAGAAAAACGACTTTAGTATGCCTGAACTCAGGATGATAAAATACATCTTTTAGTGAAGTTGGTTTTAACATTCTGTGTTTGAAAATACCACTTTTAGAAAGTGGGTATTTTCTTGCCTAACTATCCAAGCCTGCCTCTGCTAGGTTGTGTATTCCTTGTCTGGAGATTGAGTGACAGGGGCTGGGGGTGGCTACAGGAGACAGGGTGAGTCAGCGCAGGGCTGAATAGAAAGATCTGCATCCAGAGTGGAGGGAGGAGTTGCACCTGGGTCTGAATAGGGCTGTGCCTGCCTTCCACAATGCTGGCTCCACCTCCTGCCGGGCGGCTGAGCACTCTGCCCCACATTCTGAAAGGAAAGAAGGAGTCAGAAAAACAAAGTGCTCCAGGACTGACCAGAACTGGTTTTGGACTAGGCAGAGGCCTCTCTGCCTTCAGAGAACAAAGAGAAACTGGGTATAAAAAGGGGACCCAGACCCCTAGGAAATTAGATCACTTTTGGGAACAAGAAGAAACCTTTGCTGAGGAGCGGAACCAAAAAGAAACTGAGGAGAGACTATCCCTAAGCCTGAAGTGCTGCTTGGGGGATTGGCCTGCAGTGGTTTGCCTGACTGCCAAAGAAAGGAGAAAGGAACTTTTGCTTTGCTGTGACTTTCATCAACTTGTGAAGGATCTCCAAGGGCTTGGAAGAGAGCTTGCCCCCTGACCGAAGTCCCAGGACCATTGGACTTCACCCCCTTTGTGAATTGCTGCTGGAAACTCTGTTTCAGTGGCTGCAGAGGTAGGGAGCTGTGACCGACTCTCACGACCGACTCGGTGTCCTGTAAGCACCGCATCGAAGCACCGTCTCGCCCTGCAACGCACGGCCCTGGTCTCACCGACTCCGTCAACGAGCCGCTGCCTGCACCGCATCGAGGGACAACGCGTCCTGCAACGCTCGCTACGCCGAATCGAACTGGTCCGACCGACACGGTCACTGCTGCTGAGTTCGAGTCCTGTGACCGCACCGGAGTTGGGCACCGCTCGCACGCTTTGCGACGCACCGCCCGACTCGCACCGCTGTCCGGACTGATCGACGCCAGCTCCTGAATCCGGCTCCGTCGCCGCACCGCAACCTGCCAGCACCGCATCGAAGCACCGTCTCGCCCTGCAACGCACGGCCCTGGTCTCACCGACTCCGTCTCGACGACGTCAACGAGCCGCTGCCTGCACCGCATCGAGGGACAACGCGTCCTGCAACGCTTCCATTTTTGCATCGCGACCGCGACAAACAGCCATCCGGCTCGCACGCCCGTGCCTGCCGCTTCAAGTAAAAGGTACTGTGACCGAGTCTGTCTACGCTGTGTTGGCCCGTCTCGACGCGGTCAGCTGGATTTGTTAGACTCTGTTTGTTCTCGACATCGCCGTAGCAGGAGGAGGCTACCGACTCGCACAGAACCTTGAATTAAGCCTTTTGATCAGAACTAAGTATTCTTAACAGTATTGTGGATTATTTTTGTCGTTTATGGTCTTGTGATAAATCTATATAAAGTATACCTATTTTTATAAATATATAACCTGTGTGGTGTCCATTTGTAGTGTTGTCACTTGATTACTGTATGTGTTCACAAATGCTTTACACACTGCCTCTGAACTAAGCCTGTCTGCTCGTGCCAAGCTACCAAGAGGGTGAGCAGGGGTTATTTCAGGAGTGTACCTACTTTCCCTGACTAGACTCAAGGGTCCCTATTTGGACAAAGGTACCTACCTCTGTCAACTAGAGACCCCCAAATCTAACACACATAAAACTGTTAAAATAGAGGATTTAAGCCAATCTAGCTGGCCCGACACCCCCCTCCTACTATAATACATCATTAAAACTCTGTTTGATAGATCATAAAAACCGAGCAATCCCTACTGCCACATCTTAATAACGCATTTCTGTTAA
Source organism: Calotriton arnoldi (assembly GCA_963921515.1). Lineage (NCBI taxonomy): Eukaryota > Metazoa > Chordata > Amphibia > Caudata > Salamandridae > Calotriton > Calotriton arnoldi. The sequence goes on along the minus strand of CAWUFW010009741.1, from coordinate 727,217 downwards.
CAAGTCAACAGACTTCCTTCTTTGGACAATTCCATATTTAAAAAGCAAGGGTCTTAAAAACTTAATACGATTTGAAAGATAAAAAACACAGTCCATAAGTGTATGCAGTAGAGAGCATTTTACATTCGGGGGCAGAGACAGAGACTGCTGTTATCCTGAACCCTGGCTCAACATGGGTGGGATGAATAGATTAGATTACATCCCACTCTAGCCCTTAAGACTTTATTCTGTAATCCAGGGTCAGGTAACTGCATCAAATATGGAAAGACAATGTCCTGACTTAGATTAAAAATTGAGAAGCTGACGGTTTCTTGCTCAAGTAGGCCAGGCCACAGGCTTCGGTCACCATTACTGCAGACTCTTTTAATAATTGTTTACCTGGGAAGGGGCACCAGGATGTGACACAGTGTTAATGGAGGTTCTTATTAAAGCTCAATCTACTGCTTACTTCCTTTGCCCATCTTCTTTCACTACCTTGAATCTCATTGCAGCAGAGTTTAGATACTTTGATCACTTCATCCTCCTCCAAGAGACTATTCAAGTACCTTAAGGCCCGGGTAAAGGCCAGCAGACTCCAGGAGATGAGGTTGAACTCCCTCCTTATGCCCTGTACCATAGTTCCTTGAGGGAGCGATAGAGGTCTTCTGAGAACTGCCCCTTCTAATCGGTCCCACTCATAGAGGGGATCAAGGAAAAAGATCTCTCCTCCATACGGACCCAGCGGAGGTATCTTCCCTTCATAAGCCCTCAATAGGGGGATATGGGACAACACCCCCAAATTTCCAATTGAATCTAGACAAACAGCTGACCTGCAACAATGCCTTCTGCTTAGTACAGTCTCAATGCTTGTCCCATTTTAAGTTCTTCTTAAATGTCAAACCCAAAACTTATATTGGTCGACTAGCTCCACCTCATGGGTATCTAGGTACCAGGTGAACTTTTTTACTCTTATCCCACAGACCAGGACCTTGGTCATCTAAAGAATAATTTGGAGCTGGTTCTGCTTACTGTATGTTTCAATGGTGTTTAGTTTCCTCTGCAGACCAATTGGGGTGCAGTCCAACAATACCAGATCATCTGCGTAAAGCAGACAACCAATGTGCTGTTTCCCAACTTTGGGGGAGAAGGACTTTGTTTGAGATATAAAAATGGGAAGGTTGGCTAGAAATAGACTGAAGAGCAAGGGTGCTAAGACGCACCCCTGCTAGAGGCCATTCCTAATGGGAACTCTTTAGGATAGCCAGCCTGATTTATCTAGCTCCACCTGAGCCCAATTGTCAGAGTGCAAGGATTGAATTGCACTAAGGAGGTTTGGAGGGTGCTCCCAGGCGGCGAGTTTTCCCCATAAAATATCCCTGTCCACCGAATCAAAGGCTGTCCTGAAGTCAACAAAACAACAGCACAGCCTTTGATTCACTTCCAGGGCCTTCTGAGTGATGGCCCATAATGCGAAGCAGTAGTCAGTGGTAGAATGGCTCTCCCGGAAGCTCCCCATCTCAATTGGAATTATCTTCGATTCGGTAGCCCAGTCTTCTCACTTAGATAAAATAATTTTGAAGAAGACCTTAATAGAGATATCCAGGAGGCTAATGAGCCTATAATGTGGAGGGTCTGAGCAGTTACCTTTTTAAAAATGGGTTTTACTATAGATCCTTTCCATGATAGAGGGTGAAGGCCGGTTGAAGCAATCCAACTGAACAATAGTGAGTAAGCCTTAGCCCACCAAACACTGTTTGATTTGATTATGTTCGCTGGGACGTTGTCGGGGCCAGCGGCCCGGGAAAGCTTTATTCTCTCAATGACTGCTCTTACCTCCTTTATTGAAAACCAAGTGAGGGGGAGTTTTTTGTCAAGAGTTCCTGAGATCTAGCTGGAACAGAAGGTCCGCTATATAAATCTGCCAAATAGGTACCCCACAGATCTTCCGGGATCATACAAGGCATATCCAGACACATACAGTTAGCTGAGCGGTTTAATAACGTGTAATTGATAATGTCACTGGCAGTGTTATCACTTCATCACTCCCATGCTTACATCTGTATGCCCAGTAACATGTAGTTAAACAAGTTTGATGTGGCTGTGTGGCAGGCTGCGATGTGCTGTGGTATGTAATGATCCTTTGTACTCTCTTAATTCCTCTGCCGATTGCAGAGAAATTCCTTTATAAAAACCCACCCCTATCCCGTGCAACCAGCACAACCTGTGATATGTTTTATGTGTATTGTTTTAATATAATTGTGATTGTGTTATCAAACTACGTGTTAAAACATTATGTTTTCAAGTCAAGCACAAGTGTTTTTTATTCAGTGTTAAAATACATACGAGCAAGGAAAGAGACATCTGAGTTTTGAAATGTTGAAAAGGGTAAAATTCGGAATATTGTATGTCCAGAGTTGTTGCCACAATCTTAGCACCAAGAAGGTAAAATGACTCTGACTCGATCCAAGTCAGCTTCATGACTGATTGCACAGGCGAGAGCAAAAGAAAGACCTGAGTAACGCCGCATGCCGCGTCATGGAGAGCGTGGCGGCCATCTTGGGTGTGGCATTACTATTTAATGCCACACCCGTCTTCTGGAAGGTGCTTAGCCTTCCGTCTGTTGCCATGGAGAGAGCTGTGTCCGGGATGCTTACCTGGATATTGACGCGGCTCCCCTTCGGCTTCAGTTCTTCTTCCGGTTTCTTCTCGGCTTCTTGACAGCATCTCGGCTTACATCTTCAGCTGTAACTTGTGGAAAAGAAACAACAGAAAGTTAAGTAATTAAACTCTATTTTGCGGCGCCCACGGCAAGAAGGCAATGTTAATTAGAGCTTCACTGTGATTTTTCACGAACAATTTTTGGAACGTTTGTCAATTCAAGAAAGACTCTATTTTTGGATATTCTAAAGACATTTTGTTGGACATTTAAAAAAAAACGTATTGTATTAAGAGAAAGACTTTTTAGCGCTAAAGCCTTCGTGTAACAACTCAGCTACCAGAGAATATTGGAGAATGTTTGTTTCTTTGTTGTTCTTATTTATTTCTTTTTATAGTGATGGAACATTTTGGAGACGATTAGTGGAAGTAAGTGTTTAAAAACTAAGGCATATCTAAAAACTATATTAAGAATTGCTTGCAGGAACTAGTTCTAAAAAGTAATTGTCATTTTATTTCTTCAATAGAGAATATTGAGAATTCACTTCACTAACTGATACACCTCTCCACCAAATCTCCAAACTCAGTGAAAATCACCCCATCATAACACTACTAGGACACAGTGCCCATCCGCTCAAGTTCGCAGGTAGGATAAGTACCTGATATTATACATGAGGAAGTGAAAAAAGAAATTAAAGTGCATTTAAAGACAACATATATCTCTAGGTTCATTACTTCTTGTTGCTTCGCAGGTCGACAACAAGAGCCCACCAGCGTCCAACATCCGGCCCTCCTCCCTGAACCCTATTGAGTAGCTTAGTGGACGTAAACTAACACTGGTTAAACGGTAGGTTGCTGGGAAGTTGGTCCATAGCGCCTCTGCGAAACTCAACTACGCACAACAAAGGTAAGAGTGCATGGTTGGTCTGACAGAAGGCTAAGCCCATGGAAAAAGTTTCGGCCAGACGCTATGGACCAAGCTCAGCAAATATCGCTGCAGGATATTGCCACCATCTTAGCTAATATTAAGTCTGAAAATGCAGCATTACGCAGGGATCTCTCTGCTTTACAGAGTAACTTACAAGATCGTTCAACGTGGAGTTTTCCCTCAGTTCAAAAACCACTTCTTAAGCCACCTAGCTTTCAGCCAGTAACGCAGACGATACATAGCTCTACGGCCACTACACCTACACAAATACAGGTGGTAACCCCGATTTCTGTTCCTTTGGCCCCCCCAGAACGATTTCATGGGGATAGCAACAAATTTACCATCTTCTTAAATCAATGTCATTTACATTTTATAGCAAAACCCACAGCCTTTCCTGATGATTCCTCTAAAGTGGCGTTCATTCTATCCTATTTAGGAGGTGACGCTGCGTTGTGTTCAGTCCCTTTAGTAGAACGAGATGATACACTCCTTTATGATTTTAGACGATTCAAAGATAGTATGAAAAAATTGTTTGCCAAACATGTGTTTATGCAATCTGCAGACAATGAGTTACTCAATCTGAAACAAGGCTCTTGTTAATGTTAATGTTAATGTTAATGACATTTATAAAGCGCGTCGATTACCCGGAGGTGTCCTGGCGCCGACCTACTTCATTATATTTCTGTGTTTAATAGGCTAGTTATAGAATCTGAATGGCCTGAAGAAAAGAGGGCATCCCTCTTCTATAGAGGGTTGCGAGATGAGCTAAAGGACATGGTAACTCAAATTTTGGATCCACCAGATGATTGCAGTGAATTCATTGATCTGGTAGTTAAATTAAACCACCGATTATCCGAACGTAAGGGCGAACAAGGTAGAACTGACCATAAAATGTTTTTGTTTAAGGAAAAAAATAATACTAAAGTTGATTCCTCCAGTAAAATAGATATGGGGGAGCCAATGCAAATTGGAACAATAAGAGGCCCCTTCACCAAGGAAGAAAAGGATAAAAGACGTAAATTAAATCAATGCCTTTATTGTGGTAAAACTGGACATTTTGTTAAGGAATGCCCTACTCGTCCTAATAAAAGTAAAACAAAGATATCGGAAGTGAACGCAGTTCAAGAGTCGGAAAACTAACAAACTCGACGAAAGACGAGGTCAGTTTGTCGAGTACACTCTCTAGTTTGGCCTCCACAGCTCCTGAAGCTTCTTTTCATCATCTTAGTGTTTGCGTAACACTGAAATCACAAGACAATGGTGCACATTCATGGTCTGTAGATGCTTTAATAGATTCAGGGGCCACCAGTAACTTTATCAACACACAATTTTAGCAGAATTTAGGATTAAGAACTTTATCGAAATCTAGACCAGATTTTGTACGAGCTGTAGATGTTAAGGAATTAACATCAGGCTTAATACAACATCATACAGAGGAACTTGTCATGATGTGTTCTTTGAATCATAGTGAACTTATCACTTTCGATGTTATCGATGCACCCCAATTCCGCCTCATTTTAGGAGTCCCATGGTTGGTTCAACATAACCCTAAGATTGAGTGGCTAAAGAAAACAGTATTGTTTGATTCTGACCATTGTCATAACAATTGTTTTCAACACAAGGCAAAAGAATATCTTGTACAAGGTTACGACTTCCATAAAAACTCACAGAGTGTATTACTCCTTGATGGTGTGCCCACAGAATATTAGGATCTCTTGGATGTTTTTGATCAAAAGAAAGCAAACACCTTGCCACCCCATAGAGATTACGATTGTTGCATAGATCTGGTGCCTGGGGCAGCCTTGCCATGTAGCCCTATTTATGCCCTCACCGAAAAAGAAAATGAGTATTTAAGAACTTACTTAGATGAATACCTGGCCAATGGTTTTATTAGACATTCCAAATCCCCAGTCTCCTCCCCTCTTTTTTTTAAACCTAAAAAGGGGGAGAATTACGCACATGTATCGATTACCGCGCCTTGAATAATGTAACAATAAAGAATCGATACCTACTTCCTTTAATACCCTCCTTATTAGACCAAATTAAGGATGCAACCATTTATACAAAACTTGATTTGCGTGGAGCATACCATCTTGTATGAGTTCGTGAGGGCGATGAGTGGAAAACTGTGTTTCGCACAAAATTCGGTCTTTTCGAATACCAAGTCATGCCCTTCGGACTCTGCAACGCTCCAGCTGCATTTCAATTTTTTATAATTGAAGTCTTGCGAGATTTTCTAGACATCTGCTGCGTGGTATACATTGACGATATACTCATTTATTCAAAGTCAATAACAGATCATGTACAACAAGTGCGAGCCATTCTTCATCAGCTTTTGCAAAATTCGCTATATGTCAAATTAGAAAAAAGCATGTTTCAAACTTCCAAGGTTGACTTTTTGGGTTACATCATTAGCCCCTCAGATATTGAAATGGACCCAAAAAAGATTGACTCAGTACTGACCTGGCCCAGTCCTTCATCAGTTAAACAAGTCCAAAGCTTTCTTGGATTCGCCAATTTTTACAGACGATTTATCCGCAATTTTTCCCAGATTATAACTCCCATTACTAAACTTCTTCGCAAAGGGGTCAAATTTGAATGGAATAACTTAGCAGAAAAAGCCTTTCAGGACTTAAAAAGACAATTTACTTCAGCACCTATATTAATGCATACTGATCCCACTTGCCCGTTCATAGTTGAGGCGGATGCTTCACAATTCGCTTTAGGAGGAATTTTATCACAAAGACATAAAGACACTGGACAAATGCATCCCATAGCATATTATTCTAGGAAATTGTCCCCGCCGAACAAAATTACGCAATTGCTGACAGAGAACTATTGGCTATAAAAGCTGTCTTTGAAGAATGGCGTCACTACTTGCTAGGCGCCAGACACCCGATCACCATTTATACCGATCATCGTAATCTTCAAACTTTGCAATCTGTTAAAGCTCTCTCTGCTCATCAATTGCGTTGGACATTATTTTTTAATGATTACAATTTTATCATCACATATCGGCCAGGAAAAGAGTACAAAAAAGCGGATGCTTTATCACGCCTGGGCATAGAGGATGATATTTGTACATTACCTGAAGAAACACAAGCAATTCTACCCACACATTGTTTTCAAGCCAGCATCACTAATGGTGATATATTATTGGAAATACAAAAAGAATTAAAAACAAAAACATTACTGGAATGGCAAGCATTATATCCTTCACTGCAGTGGAAAAATGATGTGTTATTTATGAATGACCAAGTGTTCGTACCATCAAAAACACTACAAGATCAGGTTATACAAGTGCATCATGACACCCCTTTGTCCGCACATCCTGGAATCACAAAGACTTATCAACTAATCAAAAGGAGATTTTGGTGGCCTTCCATGTTTAATGATATTCAAGAGTACGTTGATACTTGTAGCATATGTATTCAAAATAAATCGTTACATCAAGCCCCTAGTGGGTTGTTACACCCTTTACTCAAACCTCCACAACCATGGCATACAGTCTCCATTGATTTTATTGTGGAACTTCCTCCCACCAAAACTGGCCACACTATCATTTTAACGGTAATTGATCAGTTTACACGAATGGCTCATTTTATACCTTTGAAAAAACTCCCTTCAGCTGCAACAATGGCTCAGATATTTATGCAGGAAATCATTCGTTTACATGGAATCCCGTCCATAGTTATATCAAACAGAGGCTCTCAATTCATTTCCCATTTCTGGCAAAATTTAAGTAAATCATTAAACATGGAAGTACCCACCTCCTCCAGTTACCATCCTCAAACGGACGGTTTATCTGAACGCACTAATCAAACCATAGAACAATATTTGCATTGTATGGGCCCGATTCACAGAACTAACTTAAGACAAAATCCTAAACTTACTACCATTTTGGTATTCACAGAAGGCACTTACTCATTTTGGTATTCACAGAAGGCACTTACTTACTCATTTTGAGTAACTTACTCATTTTGAGTAACTTACTCATGTTGTGTAACTTACTCATTTTGGTATTCACAGAAGGCACTTACTCATTAATGAGTAAGTGCCATCTGTGAATACCAAAATGAGTAACTTACTCATTTTGTGTAACTTACTCATTTTGTGTAACTTACTCATTTTGGTATTCACAGAAGGCACTTACTCATTGATGAGTAAGTGCCTTCTGTGAATACCAAAATGAGTAACTTACTCATTTTGTGTAACTTACTTATTTTGTGTAACTTACTGCTTTGGTATTCACAGAAGGCCCTTACTCATTGATGAGTAAGTGCCTTCTGTGAATACTAAATGAGTAACTTACTCATTTTGAGTAACTTACTCATTTTGTGTAACTTCCTCATTTGGTATTCACAGAAGGCACTTACTCATTAATGAGTAAGTGCCTTCTGTGAATATCAAAATGAGGAAGTTACACAAAATGAGTAAGTTACTCAAAATGAGTAAGTAAGTACCTTCTGTGAATACCAAAATGAGTAAGTGCCTTCTGTGAATACCAAAATGGTAGTAAGTTTAGGATTTTGTCTTAAGTTAGTTCTGTGAATCGGGCCCTATGTTAGCAACTGATGACCAACAATGGTCAAACATTTTGTGGGCTTTGGAATTTGCTTATAATAATATGGAACATGCATCCATTGGTATGTCACCGTTCTTTTGTGCATACGGATACCATCCAAAAATATTCCTGGACAATGTCCATCTTCATTTACGATTGCATCTATATGTGATTATGCCACTAATTTAATGTCCATCCAACAACAAGCCCAGTATCATTTGGCAAAAGCAAAAGAAAGTCAAAAGCAATCTGCAGACTTGCATCGTTCTTTACAACCATCATATGCCATAGGCGACAAAGTGTGGTTGTCCACAAAACATTTACGCATAAAGAGTAATAAAAGGTTTTGTCCTCGATTTATTGGACCATTTCCCATTGAAAAGATTATCAACCCAGTGAGTATGAAATTAACATTCTCACCAAAATATCATTTCCATCCTGTTTTCCATGTGTCTCTTTTACAACCATACAATCCCATGACTCGATTTAAAAAACCGCCTCCTCCTATTGATGTTGAGGGAGTACCCGAATTTGAAGTAAAATCTGTGCTTGATGCTAAAACAGTATGTGGGAAACTATATTATTTGGTGGATTGGAAGGGGTATGGGCCAGAAGAACGGTCTTGGGAACCTCTCACTCATTTGAAAAATGCCCCACGTGTATTGAAAGCTTTTCATACACGATACCCGGACAAACCAAAACCAATTTCTCTGGTTTTAGGGGGGATTTTGAGAGGGGGGTACTGTCATGATCCTTTGTACTCTCTTAATTCCTCTGCCGATTGCAGAGAAATTCCTTTATAAAAACCCACCCCTATCCCGTGCAACCAGCACAACCTGTGATGTGTCTTATGTGTATTGTTCTAATATAATTGTGATCGTGTTATCAAACTACGATGTGTTAAAACATTATGTTTTCAAGTCAAGCACGAGTGTTTTTTATTCAGTGTTAAAATACATACGAGCAAGGAAAGAGACATCTGAGTTTTGAAATGTTGAAAAGGGTAACATTCGGAATATTGTATTCCAGCGTTGTTGCCACAATCTTAGCACCAAGAAGGTAAAATGACTCTGACTCGATCCAAGTTAGCTTCGTGACTGATTGCACAGGCGAGAGCAAAAGAAAGACCTGAGTAACGCCGCACGCCGCGTCACGCAGAACGTACGTCGGCGTGGCGGCCATCTTGGGTGTGGCATTACTATTTAATGCCACACCCGTCTTCTGGAAGGTGCTTAGCCTTCCGTCTGTTGCCGTGGAGAGAGCTGTGTCCGGGACGCTTACCTGGATATTGACGCGGCTCCCCTTCGGCTTCAGTTCTTCTTCCGGTTTCTTCTCGGCTTCTTGACAGCATCTCGGCTTACATCTTCAGCTGTAACCTGTGGAAAAGAAACAACAGAAAGTTAAATAATTAAACTCTATTTTGCGGCGCCCCTCACAAGAAAGCAATGTTAATTAGAGCTTCACTGTGATTTTTCACGAACAATTTTTGGAACGTTTTTCAATTCAAGAAAGGCTCCATTTTTGGATGTTCTAAAGACATTTTGTTGGACATTTAAAAAAAAAACGTATTGTATTAAGAGAAAGACTTTTTAGCGCAAAAGCCTTCGTGTAACAACTCAGCTACCAGAGAATATTGGAGAATGTTTGTTTCTTTGTTGATCTTATTTATTTCTTTTTATAGTGATGGAACATTTTGGAGACGATTAGTGGAAGTAAGTGTTTAAAAACTAAGGCATATCTAAAAACGATATTAAGAATTGCTTGCAGGAACTAGTTCTAAAAAGTAATTGTCATTTTATTTCTTTAATAGAGAAGATTGAGAATTCACTTCGCTAACTGATACGCCTCTCCACCAAATCTCCAACCTCAGTGAAAATCACCCCATCATAACACTACTAGGACACAGTGCCCATCCGCTCAAGTTCGCAGGTAGGATAAGTACCTGATATTATACATGAGGAAGTGAAAAAAGAAACTAAAGTGCATTTAAAGACAACATATATCTCTGGGTTCATTACTTCTTGTTGCTTCGCAGGTCGACAACAAGAGCCCACCAGTGTCCAACATCCGGCCCTCCTCGCTGAACCCTATCGAGTAGCTTAGTGGACGTAAACTAACACTGGTTAAACGGTAGGGTGCTGGGAAGTTGGTCCATAGCGCCTCTGCCAAACTCAACTACGCACAACAAAGGTAAGAGTGCATGGTTGTCTGACATGGTAGCACGTTTGGATGAGGTGGTGCCCGATTTACATTTAAGTTTATATTAGGAGAATCGATGTATCTGCCTGTGCTTTTTAAAAATTTTGAGCAGTCAGGCTAGCATGCTTTTCGATGGCGGAACCCCGGCAGAAAGTCATAGCAGTGAATGTCGTCCCAAGGTGGAAACTGAACTGCAGTAAGCCAGCAGGAGTGTGGTAGGTAGCGATGCGAAAACTAAGGTTTCGCCGTGCTTGGCTCCGATGGAGAAGCAAACCCTTCTTCCTTGTCTCCACTCTAGATCGCGAGGAGCTGGTACAGACAGCAGTGCCCTCTGCTCTGAGGGAGGAGGTGCCTAATGGCCCACGGAGAAAGATGGACAACCTATAACGGTGCTAACTGGCCTGCTTGCCTTCCTTTTTGTATTAAGCCCTTCATTTGAATGCCCTCCTCCCCAGTTTCCTGGATACCAAACTGCGAGTTACCATAAATATGGTGGTTGATAGCCACTAATATCTTAGTTTCTGCTTAGTTTCAGTTTTGGTATTTCACCGTCCAGACTGTACCTCTTTGAACTACCTACATCACCAATCCCATTTTTTGCTTTTTCACTTACCTATTCGACCCGGTTGAACTGCTGTATTCAGGTGCTTGGGTTTTGACAGAGTGCAGTTATAGACACTCACACAGAAGATTTGTTGCAACCTTGTCCAAACCTATTTTGCAGGTAAACCTGAAGTAGAACCTTTGCAATGTACATTAAATATGAATGTAAGTATACAGGCTACATAATACAGTTCGGATTTCTCAAACTGATAACAAACAGTGGCTATTTATGGCACATGGTTTGCAATGTAACATACAGGACACTGTTTGGGGTTACGCTAACAAATCTGACCTGTACTGTATGTACTAAACATTCATATCCATCTACCTGTCACTCAAAATCAGTGAATGATTGGGAAATGCATGAGTACATTTAATAATGCATGCATTGGTAAAAATGTATTCTCACCAGTCATGCAATAAAACACAAACTAGGGAAAGCGAGCATTGCTTTATGAAGCCATGCACTGCTCTTATGCTTTAGACTTAAAATTAATCCACCAATTTGAGTGATGATGTGTCAAATGCACTTATTTGTGATATATTATATGCACATATTTATGATATAGTCAAGGCTTTAAATGGGATGAAAAACCTGGAGCGTCTCTAAAAGCAGTGTGGAAAACATTAAAGAGGTGTGGCTTACACAATTTACATGCACGGTACAAAAACCTCTCTTGTGTTTGTTTTAAAAGCATATAATGTTGCTCCGTGTGTAATACCTGATGCCAAAAATAGGGCACACTCACATGTCTCTTAGCTCACTATGAGCATTGTTATCAGGGCAGGCAGGAATATTTGACAGTGCATCTTTAAAAACTCTCACTTTTAATAAATGTCTTTTAATGCTGTGATATAATGTGATGCACTAGGTAAAACACTACTCTGTGTTAAAGAACACTTTTTAAAAATGTTTGGGTACAGCCTATCAAACATGATGCTTGTTGCAAAATTTACATGTACATTCCGATCCTGACCGAGTACGCATCGTCCTTAGAGGATGCAAATAAATGCATTAAGATGACAAGGGGAGCAGGGCAAGCTTAGCCAGCTGTGGTGCTTTAAAACCTGATATTTTCTTAACATCTTGTGTAACTGCTTAAATAGCATGCGTGCGTCAGTGTGCTGAAGGCAAGTCTCCATCTTATTGTTGAGTGTGCAGCGGGGCACAAGACACACTCCAAGCTTTCCTGCCCGCCTTTGGGCAACAGCAGTGCCAGTCAATAAATGAATGAACAGGACACATTGACAATGAACGCCCACAGACTTGTTTCTCCTCCATGCACATAAATTAATATATGACATTAGTGAAATTGACCGAATCTCGGTTCATGCCTTGCATCACTTGTTGTCTTTAACCTAAAATTAACACAGTTTGACATTCATGTACGCACGGCTCTCGTTGCCTCCTGATCAGCCTAGAAGCTAAACTGCTACTGCATTTGTTTACTGACTTGTTTGACTCCGAAAGCAGGGCCACCCTGGCATGGGAGAGCTGGGCCCAGGCCCGGGGCACCAGTATTCAGACTGGTGCAGCAGGGAGCTGCCTGACTTAATGTCATGCAAACAGCAGCTTGCCCATCCCACCTGGTCTCAATTGGGTCCCGAGAATGCTGCTACTGGCACTGACTAGAGGAGTAAGAATGAGGAAATACCACTCGGAACAGAGACACAGCTGCAGCACTGCCTAGAGGACTAAGAATGGGGAATTACCACTGGGAACAGAGATGCAGCTGCAGCACTGTCTAGAGGACTAAGAATGGGGAATTACCATTGGGACCAGAGAAGCAGCTAGCAGCACTGGCTAGAGGACTAAGAATGAGGAATTACCACTAGGAACAGAGACGTAGCTAGCAGCACTGCCTAGAGGGCTAAGAAAGGGGAATTACCACTGGGAACAGCTGCCACATTTGTGACCAGATAAAGAGCAAGATTTACAGCTCTGTTTACAGAAATGGCGCAACAGAGCTCCGAGTGAGTTAAACATAGTTAATGCTAAAAATTAAAGTTTGGGTGTAAGAGAGCTAGAGTCAATTTTCTAACATTCTAACTTCGTGACTGCTCAATTCGATTTTCAGTGACCCAAACTCTGTAGATGAAAAGTGAAAGCTAAAGTGTGAAGGGGAAAACACACCCAGAAAAGGTGGGTGGGAGGGGAAAGTGGTAACACTGGTCAGCTGCTCACGTTTGCAACTTTTCCAGAACATGAGGCAGGCAATCGGAAAAAATAGTGCACGAAACGAACTGAAATGGACAGAAACTAAATGAGCCCTGTAACAGGGCCAGTCGTATGGGAGGGAACGACAGACTAAATGGGCACGATTTACCATTCCAAAGTAAGGAATTTAGAAAGTCACTCAGAACAACCAATGACAAGTGATGGGCCGGCTTGAAGCCCATGTACTGAATACAACATGCCTCGCAGAATAGTGAATGCGCGCTGCTAGGCTCAACCTAAAAAATGAATGTGTCCTTGTGTAATGTGACTGGTGCTCATGTAAAGCGCTCCAATACCTTCAGGGCTAGTTTGCCCTATTTAAAACTGCAAAAAGAAACAAAAAATACAGCAAAACTCTTTGAAATAGAAACACAGACATTGAGAAGGAATGGTTAAAGGAAAGAAAATGTGATGCAAATTACTTAATGGTACTTCTTTCCATGGAACCAGTACTAAAACTTGGTCTATACAAAATGTAGTCCAAAATCAATTGACTTTCTCTGGCCTGTTTTCAGAACATACCGCCATATTAGGATGGCGGTGGGTAACGCGGCGGACGCAAAGTCCGTCTGCAGCTTTACCGCCGGTGGCAATCATACTGATTGCCTGGCGGGCAGAGCAGGGCCACTAATATGGTGGCGGTGCCTAGCAGGCACCGTCCGCCATATTAGGATGTGGGAAAATAAAGGCCTTTCCATGGCGGCGAGGCCGCCATGGAAAGGCTGGCGGGGATTGGGTTCGGGGGCCTGTTGCGGGCCCCCCTTGTGTCGGGGGGGAGTTGGGGTGCACTTCGGGGGTACCTATGGTACCCCCCTACATTTCACTGTGCCAAGTGGCAGGCACCGTGTGGTGCCTGCCATGTGGTGCAGCGAAATGCCAGACATGCGATTTTAACATCGCGGTGGGTACTGCTGTCAGCAGCACCCGCCGCAATGTTAAATTTCAGAATGCGACCGCCATGGTGGCGGTCGCATCCTAATTCGTGATGCAGGACCGCCGCATGTCTGGCGGGCGGTCCACACAGCGCAAGGATGGCGGGCGGACTCTGGTCCACCCGCCATCCTAATGAGCCCCTTAGTCACCAAGTGACCTAATGCCCTGTGTGACACCAGCAAGACCTGACTTTTTCTGTAAACCACTCTTTGCATTCTGGAACATGCAGTTTTCCTTTTTCTCATTTAAATGCATGGGTTTCCATGTGCTACATAGTAGTAATTTTGCATGACAAGGAGAATTTTTCCTGAGCGTCGCGAATCCAACCTATAAACCATGCAAATATTCTCACAGGTTTATGACAGAAGAATTTGGTGGTGATTTTAACTTGGAACGCTTTATGTATGAACTGCTCTCAACAAAATAAGCAGTTACTGAGATATTTTCACGTAACTTGTAGGTGGAATGTGGAAAAGTGTGCTAAGTTGTGACGTGCTTCTGGACATGGATATTGCTTGGTAATCATGCTGGATGTAAAACAATTTTTAATACACCTGATTTGAAAATGCTGCACTCTTTCTGTTTTTATAGAATTTAAATTCCCTAAGTTGCAATTCTGTCTTCTGTAAAGGGGCAGATATTTCACAAGAAGAGATAATTTTAGCATTGTCAGGCAGAAAAACTATTTTTGGTGTAACTTGATTATATGTTCCCAGGCTTCATGATACACTTAAATGGACACAAAAGACTAGTAAATCTGACAAAGAAAATTTCTATTTTACCTTTTTATGATGTAATGGCCCTTTCTTTTTTTTTGTCCGCGTATTTTAATTATTTACGTGAACATGCATTTTTTGAAGAATATAGTGGGACTGCTTTAACTGTTTGCATGAGTAGATGCATGCTGCCTGGAACGACACTACACAGAAAGCACAATCTAGAAGCCTTGAGTGCGCAGTAGTTCAAATAATCTCGCCATTGATTCTGCCTCTGCAGAAAAAGCAGCTCTGTGCACCGTGACTGACATTTGGGGTTTTTTCACAAGAAACTGTCGGAGCACGGTGTTAAGCTAAAATTGCTAATGCCGCGCTCCGACAGTTTTAAAACGCAGGGATGCGCCGTATTAACAACAATGTGTTGCACCCCTGTGTTTTCCCTAGCACTGGCGCTAAATTTAGCTGCCTAGCGCCAATGCAGGTCCTGTTGCACTGCGTTGCAGGGAATGATTGTTCATGTGCAGGAAGGTGCCCCTTACTGCACATAAACAATCACTAATGGCGATTTGTAACTTCTATGTGTGCTGCAGAATGCAGCACACATAGAAATCACACATAGAAGTTGCCAAACATCATTTTTTAATGATTATTTATGTGCAGGAATGGACACTTCATGCACATGAACAATCACTAATGATGATTTGCTGTTTCTATGTGTGCTGCAGAATGCAGCACACATAGAAACAGCAAAAACAAGGAGAACTTAATATTTTTTTCTAATTGCGGCTGTTCAAGACCAGGTTTTCCCTGGTCTTATTTTTGGCACTTCCCCATATTTACGTCACCCTTGTAAATAGGGGGCAGCTCCAAAAAGCAATGGGTGTTGCAGTGAAACGCTCACACTAACACCTATTGCCCACCCCTTTGCCGCAGCGGAGTGCTCCGGTAAGGAGCATATTTACAAGGTAGCATTGTAAATATGGAGCAGGGCATTGCACCACAGGAACGTCATTAAACGTCATTGTAAATATGCCTCAGTGTGAGCTTCAGCAAGTTGTGTCCTATTGTGCAATACGGAAAGGGCTCAAGTGTACTGCCAGGCACTCTATCTGCCCCACACCCAACATCTCCCCCAACCCATAGGGAGACATAAGTAAGTAAGTAGCAGAATTATTTTAAGCCCTATGCGCATAACATGAGTTTACTTGCTGCATAGTTTAGTCAAAACTATTGCATAATTTGAGCACTGATGCGGCATAATTCCAGTGGCCCTTATCATAATCAATCCCTGCATGCTGAAAACAGGTGAATACACTTGTATGCTAAAGGACTGAAATAATATATATGCATGTGGTTTTTTTATTTTCTCCGAGCCTCATCTAAACCAGCTGCTGCGAGTGAAGGCACAACACAAATGTTAAGGCTTCACAGACTGAAACCGAGTTTGTGTAATGAATTCTAGGTGCCTACTGTGTCATTTATTTCATTTAGTGTTCCCAACACGTGTTTTAGGTAGTTTTTGAAAATCCTTAACTGCAGGATTGTTTTGCAGTAACTAAAGTAACCGCTCCTTCGAGAATTGAAAGAGTTCAAGTGCACAGCTCCCTTTTCTTCTGAAATGTACCAATGTAATGCTGCTTACTTTAACAGGCATCAGCCTGCTCTTGTCCCTGTGCCTCGGCCTCTTGGTGGCAGTGTAATGATACCCAAGCCTGCCTCCCTTTGCCCTTCCCCCCTCTGCCGCCAGCAGTGCTGCGCTGCGCTGCATGTGTGAAACTTCACTTTCGGTTTGATATAGAGCCGCTGGGAGCACAGCCTCGAAGCACCCCTCCACCGACAAGGACTGCCAGGGCGAAGCAAAGGGAATCTTCTTGCTTTTTTGCCAGCAATTCAATTTTGCAGGAATTTAGGACCCCACCCCTGCAGTGCCACAAAGCATGCCAGGAAGCACGTTGTGAATCACTTGTGATCTCACTATGTACCATGGGGCTTATTTACAAGCCCCTTGCGCCACCCGTACCTCATTTTTCCCATGTTATAAATGGCGCAAAAGTGGCGCAAGGGGCTTGTAAATAAGCCCCTATGTACGGTGCATCACCGAGGATAGGTTTTATATGCTCATAGTGACTGATGCATTGCGGCACACAAGCTGCTGTGTTCTGGTCCAGTTGAAGTTTCTTTGCTCAAAATAGAATATTTTTTGCAACCAAAGCATTCCGGTAATCTTACCTCAAGCCACCACCGAAAGCTGCATCTAATTAATGTTTCTAAAGTAAATAAAGAGAGGTGGGTGAGCCGCGCCGTGCAAAACAAAAGAAAGGTACGGCTGCCATGTTTAAAGATAAAGCATGGCGTGCCACGCTGATGAAGGAATAAAGCGCGGCATCCCACCGTGGGGTTTCCCCATGTTTTCAGTGAAAAAACAAATGCAACAACAAAGGTTTGATAAAAACAAACAAGAAAAAACCCCTTCAAACAAAACCATTCCATAAAGCTTCCACTGTCTGGTTTCCCTGATGGAAACCCAACAGTAAAAAAAGAAGTGCAAAAAAACGCAATAAACAAACGAGGAATAATACTTGTAAGAGGGCCAGTCGAAGGGAAAGGACCCACCCACAGAAACACCCAAAGATAGAATGGACAAATGTAACAATGAAAGCAATGGAATTTATACAAGCACACGAAGGATTGAATGAGGAGCGAGAGGCGTGATTATTGCCCAGAAGAGGAGATACAACATGCCTCACAGAGCAGCGCATGGTCAAGGATTTTCGAGTGCCCAGAGCAAAGTTAAATTGTTATTATGATACTCTCTCCTCCTTAGAAACTCAGCAGGTTTTTCCAGGCCGTGACAAAAAAAACCTAGCTTTGGTGCAAGTATTTTCAAGTGCCCACAGCAAAGTTAAATTGTTATTTTCTCCTCCTTATAAACTAGACAAGTTTTTTCAGGACCGCTTTTGCAATCTGGTTCATACTTTTGGCATTATGTAGTGGAGCCCTAAAGCAGCTGCCTGCAGTGGACTTAATGTAGCACCGGTTCTGACTAGACCACCAACCCAAAGTGGTCTGAAGAGAAGGCCCAGAGCCTCTTCTTTGGGGCTGTGAGTAAGACAGGAGCAGGGGAGGATGCTTGAAAGACAGATTTCGCTCAGCCACTATGCAAGCCACTGAGTGTGTGAGCACTGGAAATATAAGGCACAGACAAAGATCTACGGGGACTTGTGGTGGCAAGCCCATGTAGGACACACATAGGGACAGTGGTGAGGCTGCAGGCAGCTGCTCCCCAAAAGTGGTGACAGACACAAGGACGTCACACCATAGCTGTGCAGTGTGTCGGTCAGACTTTAGCTGAAGAGGCCGATGTTCCAAGACCCCACATATAATCTAGCTTGGTGCAGGCCCTTAAATGCTCAAGCTTCACATCATAATAAAACCGAAAAATAAATGCAAATATTAAAACATATTACTGAAAGTTATGGACAAACAGCCGCTTGGCCACGGTCCTACCAACAATGGCCTGGACAATGCAATGGTAGACATAGGGGGAGTAGGTGTCCCGGATTTGCTGGGACAGGCCCTGTTTTTCACCACCTGTCAGGGCAAATTTCACTAATGGGTAGATTGAACACAGAGGGAGGCAACTTTTAATTTGTTGCAGATTAGGGTTAGTTAACAAACCGCAGTAGAAAGAAATTTTATTAACATGTGATAGTTATGTTTAAAATTTGCCTTTAATTCCCTGTAGTACTAAATTGTGTTGAGTACTGTGAGTTACGTCATTCTATTCCCCTCTATTCAAAATGGTAGTCCTGCTTCTATGTTTGTGGAATGTCTCGGTTTCTAGATTTAAAAATTCTGGTCACCTTAGGTCAGAGGTCTTCAAACTGTGAGGCGCCCCCCCTTGGGGTCTGTGGATGTGTTCCCAGAGTGGGAGGGAGCAAATTGGTCTGCAATTACATGTAAATCAAGATAGCTGAAAGTGAGAAAGGCGCATTTCTAGGTGGTCTTCCTTTACAGGCAGCAGTTAAAGCCCCAAAAAAAGTGTGAGGACGGTACTACTGAGTGGCATGGGGCAGGGTTAGTGAGTGTGAAATAGAGGTCAAGACATGGCTAAAAAGAAGAAAGAATTCTGCATTTTTTTGCTTTTTTCCCACCTCTGGGTAAATCCATACAAAAACATGCAAACAGCTCAAATGAAAAATAAATGCAAGTTAAACTAATCCAAGGGAAATATACTCTTGTACCTTATTAGACCTCTGTTGGCTATTGTGATCACTGCAGATGTCTTCGTGTGAGAAGAGCGTCACAGAATTAAATCCTGATTGGTGCAGTGAAGAATAGTGACTTGTATATTGTGCTACAAGGTCCCAGTCTGTGACAGAAAACACTGTGAATTTTATTCTTTGAAAATTGTTTTACACTTTATGATGATGAAAACAGATTTATAAAGCGCACAGATGCCCCCAAGAGTGTCCCGGCGCTAATCCATCAGGAAGCCAAGTTACAAAGTGAATAGTCAAGTTTTTAATCCCTTCCTAAGGCAGGATCTGAAGTTTCCTGCCTCAGGTGCTCCAGAAGAGAATTCCATGCAGACGGCCCTAAAAAGGAAAAAGACCGTCCCTCAATCCTTGACAATCTCACTCTCTGTACTCTAGCCAAAGCTAGATGTGAAGACCAGAGGCTCATTGCGGGATTGTAAAAAAGAATATGAGAAGCCAGATAGCATGGACCAATGTTGTGGAGACCACGAAAAATCAGCACCAAGGTTTTGAACAAGATTCTCTTCCTTCCTGGGAGACAATGCAAGGAGGAGAGGTGACTCGAGATCCTCGCTCTCTTTGGCAGATTCAGTATCAGTCGCGCCGCAGCATTTGCACCACTTGAAGTCTTTGGATGGCATATTCCGGAAGGCTGAGATACAAGGTATTAGCATAATGCAGGTGAGATGTTATCCGAGCCTAGATAACTGTTTTCCTGGCCGAGAAGGACAGAAAAAACAGATCTTTTTCAGTGCCCTTATGATACCAAATCTGGGGTTGGAATGACAGGCACTTGTCAATAACTCCCAGGTTCCTGGCTGTGTCTATACAAGACACAGGCAGAACAGAACCATCTAGCCAGCATGCCGACCAGCTGGCAGGTGCCATAGTGCCAAAAAGGAGAATTTTGTTTTTGGTGGGTATTGCACATCAATTGTTTCTGTTGTAGCCAGGCAAACACTTCCGTAAGGCATGACTTAATGGAGTCAAAAGCCAGATCCTCCCCCTTATTGAAGGAGAAGAGAATCTGTGTGTCGTCTGCATATGACACAATCTTGGCACCAAACTCAACGATTGGAGTGAGTGGGGTATGGTAGACATTAAACAACATAGGGCTAAGGGCAGAGCCCTGCGGGACCCCGACTGAGCAAGTCCTCAAGGCCGTCTGGCTGCCTCCATTTTCCAGAGTTAAATGGAGGCAGCCAGACCTCCTGTTCTCTATTGTCTAAAAAGGAGGTGAGCCATGATTCTTCACTCCGATCCTCGAGAGACGGTCTAGGAGGAAGGAATGGGGGACCGTATCAAAGGTGGCAGACAGATCTAACAAGATCAGCACCGCCATGCCCTTAACGTATAATGTGCCTTTGATTTCCTCAGCCACCTCTACTAAGGCCTTCTCTGTGCTTAAGTTCTTCATAAAGCCCGACTGACTAAAATGAAGGAGTTTATTCATCTCCAGATAACAAGAGAGTTGCCTGTTAACTAATTTCTCCAAGAACTTGGAGACTGCAGGCAGCAAGGAGATAGGCCTATAGTTGCTGGGTAAATTTCTGTCAGCCAAAGGCTTCTTCAGCAGCGAGAGAATTTTTGCCTGTTTCATCTCTAGGGACTATTGCAGTGGTCAGTGACTCATTCAATAGCTTATTCACCCATGGATTAATTGCCTCCGCCACCATAACTAATACACTAGTGGGGCAGGGATCAGCGGGTAAACCAGACTTAAGATGTAAAATGGCTGCTCGCGACTCCTCACAAGAGATGGGTTCAAAGGATGAGAGGGAGCGGCCTGCCTCGATAATCGCTTCCCCATGAGTGGGGGAGTTGGAGGAAGCCTGTATAAAACAGGCTGCTACAAAATACTCTATAAGATAAAACAAGTGCTTTAAAAATATACATTGTAGTGATTAGCATTCAGACTATATTGAGTGTAAAGTGTCCATTAAAAGGGTGCACTCTTTTTAATGGACACATATATTACCTCTCAAAGAGAATAAATATTTGTCACCATGAAGCTGAGTGACTCCAATAATTTAAAGGCACACTGGCTCCAAAGCTGCCTTTATATTTAGTGATTAACCCTTGCGCACACTTACATTTCTTTCAGCTAGCAGGCACCTTGGTGAGAAGGCATGTTTCTTCTTTAGTTCTCTACTATCTGCTTCACAGCACAGGAGTCCCCCCACCCTCTGTGAGTGGGCACTGGACCCCAGTTATGGCAGTCCTACTATGAAAAAGAACATGGGGTGCATTTTCCTTGCTAGCATTAGGTCCCAGATCACCATTGTTGTGCATGGAACAGACCCCAAGCAACAAGGGGGAGGAGGGTCTAAATGTGCTTTCTTGTTGTTTTTTACACAAAGCGGAAGAAAGCCTGCTTTGGGCATCTAGCTTAGAAGTAATGGCCATGTTGAGTGGGCAGAGGAGACAGCCTGCTTCACAGACCTGTAGGTATCATTGGTGCTGCAGCTGCATTGGAGTAATGGCCCAAGGGAGGGGAAACAATGAAGCAGAGGAGACACCTTGATTTGGACCTCACGGAGATGAGAGGGAGAGGGCCGCAGAGAGATGAGAGGGAGAGGGATAACGAGAGATGGAAGCGGGAGCGATGGTGTGAGATGAGAGCCCATGTTGTTAACAAATGTGAGAGGCGGCAGCTAGGCAGTACCTATCATTAGTAAAACAGGTGCAGTGGCACTTTTGCCCAGGGGCCCACTGCCTCCCAATCATGAATCTTTTACAATAAAAGTTGGGCATGGGGGTTCATTTTCCTTGCTTGCATTAGGGCCGATGGCGCCCTTGGCACAACAAAGGGGAGCAGCATACAGTAGCTCATTTTCTTTCAGAAAGAAACCAGGCTTGTTTTGAGATTGAAGTGATGGTTAGACCTGGTGGGGAAGGAGTGAACAAAGAATACAGCCTGATTCTCAGGGCTACAGCCATCATTGGTGCAGCAGGTCGAGTGCATTGGGGTCCACAGCACCCCAATTATGAGCAGTAGTATTTTTGATCAATTCTGTCCTTGTTTGATGCTGTTGCTTTTTAATAAGTCCCACATTTAGTGTGGATTAAGAGCTACAGTAAGCCACCCTGAAATGATCTCATGAATCCCGCCCCCTGTGATCATCCCTCAAAACCCAGTCCCAAAATCCTTGCCATATAGTTTTGGAGGGGAGCCCAACTTCAAAACATTTTGCTTGGGGTGGGGGCTCAGAGCAAAAAGGTTTGAAGACCTCTTCCCTAGGTAGACAAGAGAACAATCAAAGCAGGATGATTCTTGGGCATGCGCTCCTCTTGTTTCAAATAAAATAAATGTTAAGAAGCAGCAAGGCGTCCGTGTAAGGGTGGGCGTGACCTTCATAGACAAGGCTTGAGATGAGGAAGCAGGTTGAGGTGATAATATTGATAATTTGACAGAGCCTGGTGATTCACAGGCGTTAACAGGGCTTCCAGTCTCAGTGCTGATGGCGGATCAACTAGCTCCCCCCCTGCGAATTGTTGTGAACTATTTCTATTTCCATGACCAACGGTGGGACTCGGTTTCCTTCAGCAGCGGGATCTTTCAACCACACCGAGCTGGTCCCTGAACGCCATATTCTGATTAGCAGAGAGGTGTCTCATACAAAGCTGCCTCCTGCTGCCTTCAACACTGCCCTGAATGCCAGACCCAAGCAGGCCATTGGAGCTCTGTGCCCCTCTTTTGGGCAGTCCATGAATGAACACAGATGGTGCCACGCTCTGACTGCTCTACTCATGTCTCTGCCTCTCTGGTGCCCGATTCCTCGAAGCCTTCAAGTAATAAAATACTCACCACTAGGTGGCTCTGCTTCAGGGGGACCATTTTTAGGTCTCGCCTAGCGATGCAGCGCATGCGCTGCTCGCGTTGGCGAGACCTATAGTCGTCGGTTTCTCTGCCGAAGGGGGACAGGAGATGTGCACGCGTACGGACAGGAGATGTACACTCCGTACGCGTGCACATCTCCTGTCCCCGCGTGAACACAGCGCGCGCATGGCGCGCTTTCACTTTCCCTCCCTCCCCCCTTCCTCCTAGTTAGTTTCAGTGTTGCGCTGAAGCCACGCCCCGTGCAGCCCCGCTCGGAGGAAAACAACCCGCTCACGAGCCCGGCGCTTCACGCTGCCAGAAAGCTGTCACTTACGATTACACTTGCAGAAGGGCCAGACCTGTTTGGTTTGCCAATGTTTGTCCCAACGCGTCATTCTTGTCAGTTCAGCATCAGTTAAGCTTGTCAAAACGAGCATCTGATAGCGAGTGACCCTATTGCTTCTACTTTATACTCATATCTAATTCTTTTTTTCGGCATGGCGCCTGTTATCCACTAGATTCAAAATTGATACATTAAAATATGTAAAACTACTCTTTTTGCAAAATAAGCATTTAACGGCCGGCCCATTGAGTGCATGCTCTCTAGTGTGGTAACAATCAATTTTCTAGTGCATATGTTTACATAAGTTTTGATGTGTAAGTATTGAGTTTCAATTTCTTTTTTCAAGCACTGTTCAGTCTATTGGTGATGCGTTTGTAATTTGGGTTTATTACATTTGTGAACGTTAATGTGAAATCCGTTCAGTTGCATTTCTTGTGTAATTCATTTGGTTTGTTTCATGTTACGCCTCTGTTTAGTACACATCCTTGGGCGTCCGATTTATTTGATGGACTGCAAAGGGAAGAAAGTGGTTCAATTGCCGATGTTGTAACTGTCTTGCTTCTTACTCTTAGACATGTCCTGGTGTTTTTATTGCAATGACGCCTTGTGATTTGCTTTACTTGTCCGCCTGCTTGATGCAGGTCATACACTGCCTGATGAGCTGTAAGAGGCCAAACGTACATTCCCGCACCTTCATCTCCTCTTGTGAATATAAAATGGATCGTCCCTTTTTGTGACCGTTCTTTCCACAACAACTTTGCAGGCTTTAATGTCCGACGCAGAGGCTAACTTCAAAAGCAGTTGTCCTCATATTGCACTGTTCAACCTCATTTTCCACAAGACTCGTCACCTTGTTAAACGTCCAAAGGACAAAAGCATTTTGATGAGTTTTGTGGCCTGCAAGTACACACAGAACCCATCTAATTTACGTTTTTTTGCGTAGCCCAGGGGTTAAACTTTAGTTTGTTCTCCTAAAGAAGTCCAACATAAAGCTTCTAAGCCGCATTAATTGACAGTTCCAGCATTTTTAGTATACTGAACTCATTTGATGACCTACACATATTAACAGTATTGTTTATTTCCACCAAATTCATATTGAGACATTCCCACTCTTGGATTCACCCCATTTTCATCTCGTCATCTCATCGATATGAATGTTCAAAGCCTTTATACCACCCCGTCGCTGTTATTCCTGAGTAGATGATTTTTTTGCCCGCCTATGTTCGGTTGTAAGAAGTGTCTACTAAAACCTTTAGAGCAGAATGTAGGTACATCAGGATTTTTCAGCGATTGTAAGTTTCACTTCTTTCAACTAGCTACTTTGTGGTTAAGTTGATATGGTTTCGTTTTGTAGCAATTTCAATATGCTTGTGCGTGGAAATAAAAACTGAAAGTGCGCTGCTGCTGTTTAGCATCACATAAGGCAACATTTTATCCTAAACATATTTAGTTTTTGTATTTTTTTTTTTTTTATAAAACAATTTTATTAAAAACAAACTGCAGCAATTATGACATTACATAGACTACTCAGCAGGTGATACAAGCTTTCATCATTTCATTACGACCTGCAATCTATCAGGAACATATTGGATTACACGCTATTAACGGCTGAACCGGTACTATGAGGATTGCAACTATGTCTCCGGGTCAGGGAACATCACTCATTCTCCTTGTTCTTAGTGTCCTAAAATTATGCCATTCAGTCTCCACCCTCTCCCTCCAACACCGAAGGTCTCTCCCTCCTAAATTCCACCATGGGAGAGATGCAAATTTCACCCCTGTATTTATTCCAGCGTCCCCACTTTTGATCCCATTTTCGTGGACATCCTCTGTCTTTAAACACCGTTTTCTCCGCTACCATGGCGTGATCCATGTCTTTCGCCCAGTCTCTTAAATGTGGTACAATGCCCACCCCCACTTCTGGGCAATATTCCGTTTCGCTATACTCCACCCCATGGTGGCCCATGACTGCTCAGCTTGTGTGAGGTCTGTTGCCTCCCAAATATTGAGGAGACATAGTTTGGGAGATGGGTGTATAGGTTTGTCACAAGTCCTTGTTAGTTGTCGGGTGACGTCTGTCCAGTATTGTTGTATGTGGGGGCATTCCCACAGGATGTGTATAAATGAACCTGTTTGATTACAGTGATGGAGGTAGAGTGTATCGGGCCTCCTACCTAACCTGAATAATAGTGTGGCATCAAAATATACCTGGTGGAGAATTTTTAGCTGGACTAGCCGAAGGCGCATCGGAATGGCCACCTCCCGGGGGGAGGTCAGAGCCTCTATCCAGTCCTCGTCAGCCATCTCCCCCACATCTACCTCCCATCTCGCCCGTATCTTCTGCATTGGGTCGGTTCGGTTATTAATCAGTTTCTTATACGTGAGGGAAATGGCCTTGCGGTTCATTGGGTCCAGCAATAGTCTGTCCTCAAGGGGAGAGGAATCCGGGAGAGGGGCATCTTTAGGGAGGGCAGAGTCAATGTCGTGGCTGATCTGAAGGTAGCGGAAGTACTCCGACGGTGCCAGTTGATATTTGAGTTGGAGATCCGCAAACGAAGCTCTTTTGCCCTTGATCCACATATCACCGACATTGGAAATCCCGATCGTGTCCCATTTGTCAAACCCTGCGCAAGCACTGAGTCGTCCTAATATGTCTGGTTCCCATAAGGGGGTAGCCTCCGTTAGGCGCCCCTGCCAATCCATCCGTCGCTGGACTCCATGCCACACTTCTACTGTACGGGCCGTGGGGCCAGTCAGGCGTAGTTTTCTGTGATTTGTGTATAGTGCTCTGTTATAGCCTCCTTTGCCCATTAACCACAAGTCGGTGCGGAAGCTGGGGTCGTCATGTGGCCCAAACACCCATCTGTTTATGGGAGTTAGTTGCGATGCCTGGTAATAGAGGCGCATATCCGGCAGCCCAATACCTTCGTCATACCATCCCATAGTGAGTTTTTTCATGGCTATCCGAGGTGGCTTGTTATCCCAAAGCAGCTCTCTCACTGCTGCCTCGATCTGCAAAAAATAGGAGTTGGGAACCGGAATGGGGGTATTTTGTAGGGCATAGAGGAAGCGTGGTAAGGCGAGCATCTTGAACAAAGACGCCCGTCCCAGAAGAGTGAGGGGGAGTGTCTTCCAGTGGGTGACATCTGATTTAAACCTCTGTAAAGGTCCCAACAGATTTCGTTCATAAAATAGTGCTGCGTCCGTTGTTATAAAGATGCAGAGGTTTTGAAAACCCTGGGACGCCACTGGGATGGTATATCCCCGAGGACTTCGCGGGGGGTCTCCCCAGAGAGAATACGTCTGAGATTTGGACCAGTTTATCTGGTAACCAGAGTGCGCCCCAAATATATGGAAAATATGGAGTACGCGGTGGAGTGAGCGCACTGGGGAGGCGAGATAGAGCAGAATATCATCCGCATATAGTGATATGCGGTCTTCGTGGTCGCCCGTCCACTTAAGGCCTCTGATACCTGGGTCTCCCCTTATCCAGACCGCCAAAGGTTCAAGGACCAAGGCGAAAAGGAGCGGCGATAATGGGCATCCTTGCCGCGTGCCTCGACAAAGGGGGAAGGAAGCAGAGCGGTGATTATTCACTGAGACGTGCGCCATGGGTCTCGTATATAAAAGTCTGATCCACCCAAGCAACTTGGGTCCGATCCCTATGCGGGTCAGAACCGCGAACAGATATTCCCACGCCACGGTGTCGAACGCCATACTTGCGTCAAGTGCAAGCAAGATCCCCTCTTCCTCTAACGTATTCACACGGCCCAGCGCGCCATGGACGCGACGCAAGTTTTGCATCGTATTCCGACCCGGCATAAATCCCGACTGGTCCGGGTGAACCAGGTCGGTGAGATAAGGAAGCAGACGGTTAGCCAGTAGTTTGGCCAAAATTTTTGCCCCCACTGTGATCAGCGATATGGGTTGGTACGATGCGCACTCGTCTACCGGTTTGCCGGTTTTATGAATAACCACGATGGTGGCCGCGCGGATATCAGCCGGTAGGAGGCCCGTCTCATAACTTTAATTATATAGATTTAGCAGGTGGGGCGCTAGCTTCAGAGCCATGGGTTTGAACAACTCAATTGGAAGCCCATTTGGGCCCATTGCCTTACCCGCTCGAATATCCTGAATAGCCTCCTGAATTTCATCAACCGAAATGTCTCCGTCTAACGCCTCTCTACTCTGTTGGGAGATGCATGTTACATCAATAGTAGCGAGGAGATCTGCCGCCATCGGCGCTTGTGAGTTTTGTGGAATTCCGTACACTTGCTTATAGTGGTTCGCAAAAGTCTCCGCGATACCCTGGGGGTCGGTGATCAGAACGTCATCCGGCCCCTTGATTGCCCGCACCCATCTCGCGGACTGTTCCTTTCGTTCCAACCATGCCAATAGTTTACCAGTTCGCTCGCCCTGCTCGTATACTCGGTGACGGGAGGCAAGGGCTCGCCTGTTGGCGTCTTCCAGGAGCAGTTGCCTATAATCCTGCCTCTTAATATTTAGACTGTGCTGAGTATCCGGATCAGGGCCCTGGGAGTTGGTGTGCTCAAGACGTAAGATCTCTGTTTCCAATTCGATCACTCTCCGATTACGCTCAGTCCTATAACCCACCATCATAGACAGTGCCCTCCCCTTTATCACAGCACCGTATGCACCCCAGAGTGTAATTGCCGACTTCACAGACCCTATGTTCTCCTCAAAATAATAGTCGGTTTCTTTCCGTAGATTTTCCCTGATGTGTGGGATTTTTAGCGCCCATGGCTGGATCATGATGGGGCTGGGCTGTAGGGCGCGCTGAGCGCCAAAGACCGCCCGGACCGGGGAATGATCCGACACTCCTCGCGCCAGGCACGTCGAGTCGGTGAAGTCGTGTATGTGTTGTGCATGGGTAAATAGGTAGTCAATCCGTGATTGACTGCCGTGTACACCGGATTGAAACGTGAAGAGTGTGTCCTGGGGATGCGACCATCTCCAGATATCTACCATCTCCAAGGCATTAGTGAAATCACGTAGTTGTGACCTGTTCGTCAAGTCCCGTCTGGGCGGGGACCGGTCAAGCAAACCATCCATCGTCAGGTTAAAGTCGCCTCCCATCACCAGGGTTCCCACAGGTAGGTTCAGTAATAGCACCCCTACATCAGATAGTGTCAAGCATTGCAGACCCGGAGGGGCGTACACAGAGATCACATTAAGGACTTTGCCCTCCCATATACCCGTACAAGCAGCATATCTCCCCTGCGGATCAGTCCAAGTGTTTTGTATCACATAAGGGCAGCCTTTACGAAGGAGGACTCCCACCCCTCTGGACCCCGTGGTGAAGCCCGAGTGTACTTCCATTCGATATCCCTTTCTATTGAGGGCCATACAAGAATTACCTATCAGATGGGTTTCTTGAAACAGCACTATATCGAGCCCCTGTCGGTGGATATACTGCAACACAATGCCTCGCTTAATTTTGTCCCCTAACCCGTTGACATTCCATGTGATCAGTTTAAGTCCCTGACCTCCTGCCATTTAACTCCAATAGCGGTACAATAGTATACATGGAGAGTCTATAGCACAGTAACCCTCCACAGCATCTTGCAGAGCGGCTCCTAGTTTGTTACCGCACAATATCATGCAATGAAACTTAGCATCAGTGACCCGGTCATTGGTGCCAGCTGAGATGCACCCATACAAGATGCCATGTTGTCCTGCTGCCAGAAAACAAATACAAATACCCCCCAAACCAAATAAACTCAAACAAGCCCAAACTTCCGAGAAATTACCCCCCTCCCTGCCTCCCTGCTTAACGGGACTAGAACCGCCCGCCACCCCCAACATGCAGAGTGCCTGTCGCCCACCCATAAACAACTCGAGGGAACGTGAGCTACCCCACTCCCAGTTTATCAACATGTAAGCAGTTGGTGCCTGGTCCCCCGGCCCGACCCCCCCCCCCAGATAATGCTCAACACCGAGGCCCAATCCGGTTCTCTGCTATCCGCTTACGATGTCTCTGATCAAGGACAAGTGCAGCAATAGCCCATTTCTCGACATAACCATCCTCAAGCGGCTGACCATAGGGATAGAACACACCAATTACAATATTAAGTGGGTCATTTGAACGCAGGATTGATGCCTTAGACTATCACCAGATGTGGTGAACCGCTAGTGAGGGTGTTTTCCCCTCCCGCCCCGCCAAATCCGTAGTCATAGTTCCCACAGTTAAGCGGTAGGGATTCTGAGTCCACT
Source organism: Calotriton arnoldi (assembly GCA_963921515.1). Lineage (NCBI taxonomy): Eukaryota > Metazoa > Chordata > Amphibia > Caudata > Salamandridae > Calotriton > Calotriton arnoldi. The sequence continues at coordinate 697,766 of CAWUFW010009741.1, read as the reverse complement.
CCATGAAGTGTTCTATAGAGCCTCCAGGAACCAAGATCAGTACCAACTAGTCTTACCAGCTTCCATGGTTAGCGCCCCCCAGTATGACTCTGAGAGTCAGAGTCCGAGTGTGGAGGAGATCGTCTCTGCTGGCGCCAATCCTCTGTCTCATCGGCGGCCGAGAATCCTTTCTTCACCTTCTTTTCGACCGTGCGCCAACCCTCCAGCCAGTCCCAAGCATCCTCAGGACGAGTGAAGAACCACAACTTCCCATTGGCTTCCACTCTCAACTTGGCGGGGAACATCATTGCGTATTTAACCTCCTGGTCTCGGAGAGCCCGTTTCACCTCCAGGAAGCTACGTCGTTGCTTCTGCACTCTCTGTGTGAAGTCAGGAAAGAACATGACTTTGCTGTTTTCAAGGGTAAGCGGCGGGGCCGCTCTCGCCGTTTGAATGATGATATCACGGTCTCGTAAGTTGAACACCCGAGCAAGGAGCGGCCTAGGAGGTGCCCCCGGCTTCGGTCGGCCCCCCGGCACTCGGTGGGCTCTTTCAATCGAGAAACATTTTGAGAGTCCTCGGGGTTGTAGATGTTTAAGGACCAGTTCCTCGACAAAAAGGTCCGGTGCTTGCCCCTCCGCTCGCTCCGGAACACCAAGAATGCGGACGTTGTTGCGCCGCATTCTCCCTTCGTAGTCGTCTAACTGTAGGGCCATCGCTTTGTGGGAGGAGCGCAATTCGGTAACTTGCCGCTTGAGAAGGCTAGTGTCGTTACTCAGTTCCTTGGTGGTGCTCTCTACTATGCCCACTCGCTCCGCAATTTTCTTCATATCCTCCCGGATCAGTCCTACATCAGTGGCCACTGTGTCAATCCGCATCTCGAGGGATGTCCTTACCGCCGTAATTGCCTCCAGAAGATCCTTATTTGTGGGTTCCGCCACGCCCCCCGGGGCCGCCGTCTCTCCGCGGTCCTCATTCTGTAGCTTTTGCCAAGCAAATTTCTCCAGCTTGGTCTGGGCAGTCGCCCTATTAGTGCGTCCGGACGCCATGGTCTTAGTCACCACTGGCCCCACTCGTTGTCCGGGCGCGGCCGCTACTCCCCGCCGCCTGCAGAGGAGTCGTCCACTCGGCCTGTCGGGTTTCACTAAGCGCCCCCCAACCAGAGGGGTACTTTACACAATGTACTGTATCGATTCAGATCCATTGGCGCCCACCCGCACCGGCTTCGTATCAGTATAGGACCAGGGCAGGTTAGGTCTCTTCTTCCACGGGACTCAAGACAGCTACTCCCACTGCCCCGCCCGTCAATCTGACCCTTCGTGGTGGGGGTTAAAGGTACCAGGCATTCACCCCTGTACGTCGCCTCCGTCGGTGCTCAGATTACGACAATGCTCTAGTACTATCTCTGGGCTCATAGGGCTCCGGCATCACACGCTCCCACAATGCTGGAATTCAGCTTTCTCCATGCCACCAGGGGCCCAGCAACAGGTCTCACTAGGCCCCTGTGATCCAGCAAGGCCGAGCCAATGGAGGGCGCCCTGACCGGGTCCTCTCAGGTAGCTGCAGGCCCCTGCGCCAGCCCACTGGGCACGTCGTGGGATGTGAGGTCGCTAAAATCCCCGTGCCAGCTTATATCAGCCTGCTACCATCCCCTCAGTTCACAATCTCGGAGGCCACAGGGCCGCTGCCGGGCTAACTCACGTGGGTATATCCCGGCCTGTTCGTTTTGCCTCTGCGGGGGCCGCCACAGCAATCACTCGACCCCCGTCTCCCTTGGGGCCCTATATTGGACCTCCGCCGTTATCGCCGGACCCCGGGTGGAGCGCCGAAATTAGCTCCGGAGAGGTAGGCTGCAGCCGCGGCTTTGCGTAGCTCACACCCTCTGCAACGGCGCACCGTCTCCGGCGGGACTGCCAGCAAGGACTCAGTCCGCGGAGCTCCCCACGGAGTCAGCCGTCGATCAGCCCCAAACTTGTCTGAAGTGTCACTGGAGGCCACCGGACATCATAGGGGACCTCTGGGTGCAAGTCAGGCCCGCGGGACACAGGAATATCAGGATTATTCGGGAGTGGCGCTCCGGAGCAAAGCTACCGAGCGGCCATTCCCGTCGGCGGTTAGCCACGCCCCCCAGTTTTTGTATTTTAAGTTATTTGTATGTTTTTAATTAACTGCTAAAAAAAACCTTGCCATTTTCCACATTGTCGTACAAAACCCCCATTATTTCTAAATTACAATATGTAAAATTATAAATAGCCTCCATTACCTAAAGAATTTGTCTATACCAAAGCTTTGGAAAGTCGTTCAAAGAAACCAAACCCCTTTGAATAGCTAATAGCTCTAGTATAACAGGCCAGCGATCCCTAACAGACGGCCACAGATCACCCACGATTGGAGAGATAATATGATCTCTAGACTTAGACAGTGTCCTCCATGACATCATTGGACTGCTGTGAATCATATAATGGATTACTTCTCTCGTAATGCCAGTCCAAGATACTGTATGCTGTAGGAAGGGTAGGGCACCTAGTCGGAACATCTGTCTGGTCTTTTCAGGGACTCCGCCTTTCATTCGTCTGTGGCTGATGAAAGCGATGCGATTTGGTTATTTTAAATGGGAGGGTGCCAGTCGATAAAATAGCACAATTTACCTTTCAATCCCATCATACACAAAGCTTACTGGACTATGTGGCTGTTTCCTACCAAAGTTTGCGGCCTGTGAAAACCTAGAGGTCTCTCCGTCAGTATGGAGTGATCACAGCGTAATAAGCTTGACATTGGCCTTTAATCTACCTGCACTGAATCAAGGGAATTTGGACCAGGGCTCGGTGGTCTTTAACAAAGCAAATGTTCGTTCCTTTTGGACGCAAAAAAATACCACCGAGGTAGGTGTGATAGTGAAGAAAACTTTTGTAGAACAGCAGGGCCATGTTTATGCTAATATTATACAGTTCTTTGAGGCCCAAATGAGGGAGATAAAAAATGTAAGCTCTGAATCCACTGGTCCCCGTAGGGTAAACCAGGGTACCCCTTCTCTGAAGGTACTAAATCAAGAAATTAACCATTTAGTCCGAAAACAACATCTACAATTTTCCACGGGTAAACAACAGGAAATTAATCGCCTTAAGCGGGCAAGAAGTCGTTATAAACTCAGAGAAAAGAGAAACGAGATGGATGCTAAATGGATTGGGTTGAGGGAAGCCGCGAGAGCCAAAGATTCAAAAAAGTATTGGCACTGATTGCAGAATATTGTGATTCTAGACAAAGGGCTCTCCCCATTTCGATCCCAGAAAGGGAGTGGGTTGACTATATTTCATTATTATATAAATCCAACAGTTCAGTGTTTTTTCAGATGCCTGTAACAGAGGAGTCCTCCTTTATTGAATATGGTCCCCCGTCAAGGGATGAAGTAGTAGGTCACATAAAGAATGCCAGAACCTCCGGCGCACAAGGACCGGATGGTATCCCGATTATGTTAATCAAAAAGGAACCAGCTGCATGTGAAGCCTTTTTGGCGCCATTGTTTAATTTTTGTTTTCGAACGATTAGTATTCCCTCCTCTTGGAAGGGGAGTATTATAGTTCCTTTGTTTAAAAAGGGCCCAAAAAGTTTACCTACTAGTTTCAGACAGATTGCGCTGCTGGACGCATCGGGCAAAGTATTTGCAAAAAGTATACTTCATCATCTGCAGCAATGGGCACATGACCAGAACATCTTACCGCCAGAACAGGCAGGTTTCAGAAAGAACCATGGAACGCTGGACAACATTGCGGCTGTCCAGACCATCGTAGAGAAATATGTCTTCTCACGAAGCATGTTAGTTTATACAGCATTCATTGACTTCTCAACGGCGTTTGATAAAGTGGATCGTCAGACGCTGTGGAGAAAGCTCTCCCATCTTGGTATGCCACACCACCTCCTGGGCCTTATAATAGAATTACATACAGACACTTGGTGTCAAGTGATGATGGGAGGCTCGCAGGCGTTATCTTGTAGGATTAAGACCTATAACGGGCTTAAGCAGGGTTGCCTGTTGGCCCCTCTTTTGTTTTCCCTTTATATATATGACCTCCCTGGCAAGTTAAACTCAGTGAGGGGGGACGCCCCTAGAATTGGTACAATGTCCATTGGTTCCCTATTATATGCAGATGACGTTGTAATTTTTGATTTAACTCCTATCGGCTTGCAACGTCGGCTGGATGCCCTGACCAAATATGCGGAGGACCATTTATTGAAAATCAATATTGCTAAAAGCAAAATTTTAGTCTTCCGCAAGAAATGTCTCAGAATAAAGAAAGGGTATAAGTGGTTGTTGGGGCATGAAGAACTTGAATCGGTTGACTCGTATCTGTATCTGGGGAAGGTTTTTTCAAAAAATGGGCGAGACTCAGAGCATATTAAACGGTGTGTTGGTAAGGCTGCCACTCAGGCTGGAGCTTTAAATAGATTTTACAAAACCTGTGGGAGACGCCATTTTAATCATGTTCTGTCAGTATTTAAGGTGAAAATTCCCCCTTCACTAACATATGCTGCAGAAGTACTGGATAGGAACTATTGGCTCGCTTTTGATAAGGCTGAAGGCCGGTTTTTCCGCCAAATTTGTAATTTAAACTCTTTGGCTGCCCCTCATGTTCTACGCTTGGAATTCCATCTAGTCTCTTCATATACTTCATCCTTGGCAGCGGTCCTGAGGTGGGGGAACTCCTCTTTGGGGGGATGAGGGCACCCTTAGGGCCGCTTTGAGAATGGAAATCTTTGTTAAACTAAAAGATAAATCAGCTTTCTTCAGATCATTTGCTTATGCAAATGATTCATTTAGGCTCAGTTTAAATTGTGATTCACCTATGCCAAAGCCTGTATTGAAGTCATTCTTAAAGAAGTCCGTAAGCTCGATTAGTACGGTAAGAGACACAGCCTTAAGTCAATCTAAAGCCCGCAATGAGGTGGTCTATGGGAGTGCCGTGGGGAGTAGACCTCAGCCCTATCTTTCATGGAATCTCCCACATGGGATTAGAAGGTTGATACTTCTTTTGAGAACCAACCTGTTGCCCCTGAGAGAAGTGACTGGCATTTGGGAAAAAATTCCTAGTGGGGAGAGAATCTGTGAATTGTGTTTTTTACAAATTCAGGATCTTAATCACGTGCTATTTGTGTGTCCGGAACTTCAAAGGGCCAGGTGCATGTTTTTACGACCTTCATTCATCAAATTTAATATTCATTCTGCTCAGGAGGCTCGATCTTTTGTCTTGTCCACACCAAATGAAATGGTTTGCCACGGGACATTTCAATTTTTTAAAACATTTCTGGCCATTTATTAGGAAATTTTTAAAGAGTTTAGCTTGTATGTTGTAATGTTTGTTGGTCGGACAATGTAGAATTTTGCACCCTTTACAAAGTATGTCCTTCCCTCTTTCCTTCGTTTTTAATTTACTGGAGTATTTAAAAAAAGTATTTAAAGTATGTCTTTCTATTGTATTGGTGTATTTTTGTGGACCTCCGTAGGAGTTCCGTAACAAATAAAAATTGGAATTGGCCACTATTATCGTCAAATAGAGCGCTTAGAAGCGTGAATGGTAAAGCGATATGCGACTGTCAGATTATTAATGTGATCAGTAAGGGCCTTAAACCGTCCAGGATGATTCATCCAGAGTACATCTTCCCTTAACATGTTGATTTTATGTTCAGACCCCTCCCCCATCCCTTGAAATCCTCAAAACAGAAACTGCAACACGACCTAATCCCCGAAAAGATGAAAATTAGGGGGCGCTTTCATGGTGGCAGGAGCACATGTTCCAGACGGCTGCCTGAAACCAGACCCGAGTGGGGACGAATCTGAGGGGCAATGGGATCCACTGGGTTTTACTGTTCATTTCTGGAATGCCTTCGTTTTGCGAGGCGCTATATTTAGGCACCGGGTCGAGAGGGCAGGGAGACTCGGCAGTAGGGTGGGGCTACCTCTGTAAACCAGCGGCCTGTCCTGGAGCAGCGCCCAGAAGCCGTGCGCACACAGCTAGGCGGCAGGCCCTGCACCGGGTGTGCGAAGCCCCAAAGAATTGTTTGCAGTCTTTGGAAAGATCAACGGAGTGTTCTGCAAATGTGTTTCTATACACAAGATCTTTACGACAGAAAACGACCCCTGTGCTTCTCTGCAGGGCCACTCTGCATACAACTTCACCTAGAGGAGTAAACATCTAAGTTCGCCTTTGTGCATAGACACGTTTCGCAAAATGTAAACTATCAGAGAAAACATATGCCCATAGGTTGCCCCTGGACTGGGTTCGCAGGGCCGGTCCTAGAACTTCTGGGGCCCCGGGCGAAAGGGAAGATGTGAGGCCCCTCTAATTTGCATGTAACATCCAGTCGCGGCCGGCATGACTCGCAGGTGGAGGGTCTCGCGGGGGGGGGTTAATTTAAAAATAAAATAAACTTACCTTCCCGGGCCTCGCGTCGTCTCTGCTCCTGACCTGCTCTCCTGCTTTCCTGCCTCTGGCAGGAACAGGAAGCAGGCAGCCTCCCTCCCCTCCCCTAAGCCAATCACAACGCTGCAATGGCAGCATTGTGATTGGTCGGGACGCCGACCAGCCAGGCGCCTATGGGGAGGCCATTTTCTCCATGTAGGCTGCATTGCAGCCTACATGGAGAAAGGCCAGAGTGCGCATGACTGGTTTGGTCAGCCCCGGAGGGCCGACCAAACAGTCAGCGCCCTTAGCAGTGGGCACGGCACTCCTCCCCTGCCCTAAAGCAGACCCGCCCGCCCCCAACCAAACACTTCTGCTTCACGCAGTGCGAGAAGCAGAAACATAAAATGGTAGTTTTAGCATTTTGTGTTTCTGCTTCTCGCACTGCGAAAAAGCAGTGGGGTGACGCTCCTCCGCCCTAGTGGAGGAGCCGCCCTTGGTAACATCACAGAAAGTGACATCGCAGGTCTATTGATCTTATTTGGCATCACTGAAGAGACCTAACGTGGATATCAGTAACATGGACAAAAATATAAATATACAAATGAAATAAGTCCATATATTTTAAAACTGTATTAAATGGATTACATTTGTCACATTGGATGGAAAAGCTAGGTGCAGGTCTCACAAAGATGTATATTATTTACTCCTCGTTAACTGATTGTTTCCAGATGAGTGCATGATACAATTTCCAGTTCTGCCTCATAAAGGGGGAGATCCTGTTGAGGTAATGAGGGCCGGGATCATTCAAAATATAAAATGACACAAGAGAAAACCTCTCACACCATGGATATAATTGCAAATTTCAAAAGGCTCCCTTATCTTTCTGTGCCATTATTGTGCTACCTTAGGATGACATTAATACTTTGCAATTTGTTTTAATGTAAATCCTCTCACCAGTATCCCACACGCACATGCTAAGAGACGTAGGACAGTCTTTTTTGTGTGTGGGCTCTTTACTCGCCAGAATTATGTTAAGTGCAAAAACACAACACATATAGTACAAAATTACAAGACACCATTGCAAACAAATAAAGATTGTACATAAATAAAAAAAGACTTAGAAGAACCGAGACCACTGCTAAATCATACATTGACTTGAAGGTATGCTTCAGATTCAAGGGGTTTTCAAATCAACGTTTTTGATTTGGTGTTAGAACTGTAGGAAGTAGAAGTGGCCGCCTTTAGCGCTGGTGGAGCCCTTTGCGACAATGTTGGTGCCCCCCAATGACTCGCTCTGCCACGGATTCCCTCACTACCACCCTTTAACAGTGCTCCTCAAGTCTCTATAACCACATTCTCGCTCAGATGCATTTAATTTGATTTGCAGAGCCACTGATACCAGTGTAGGGTGTCAGAGAACTTTATATCACACATTACACAGAGACAATCAATCATACGTGTGTAAATCACAAGAGGTAATGTTACATAAGACAAAGGACTAGGAGTCACATGACAATCATACTAGTAGGCAGTATAGTTTAATAGTGATTGATCTGGAGAAACACAAACTCTGAATTTAGAACGTAATACCATGGTTGGGGGTTCTCTTTAATAACCAGAATTGATTTCTGTCCAAATGAACCCTTTTTGCAACATTAGGATAATCAAAGGCTGGGGAAAAAACCATAATGCTGTAATTTATACCTTGCAGTTTGCATGCAGCTCTTAGATGACAGTTAATAGCTCATTGTTCTATGTTAGGATTTTGACTTATAAACTGCAAGTAACAATAGGATCTCTCTGACAAAAGCAGTAACCCACTGGCCTTTTTACATTATGTGGACTTAGTGATCTGCATGGTACATGTTCTTTGCAGCAGGCACATTAACCCTCTGTGCTACCTTTCCACAAGTCAAAACTTCCACTTGACAAAACTCCATATCTCTCTAGGAAGAACATTAATCCCCGGAGTTATCATGACATTTTTATTGTTGCCAATAATTGCTGGAGGCCAGGAAGGAGGCAGCAAGGGCTTTTAGAAACATAATATACTTGCAAACATGACGCCCCCACCCGAAGTCAGCACCTCAGTGCGATCTCATCGGTCGCACCGCCCTAGAGCCTTCCTCCTCAAGGGTCCTGTGACCTCAATGACAGAGTCACTGTTGCTCTAGGGTGTGCTGCTTCGTAGGCCTGCCCAAAAGACTCGAGGTGAGCTTCAATAGGGGTTGTAGTGGACAGGCCTTCAAGGTTAACCCACACTTGCCACCGCTATGGTCCACCTGCTGGTGCTCAGACACCACTCTTCTAAGGTCTTTCGGAGCCTTCTAAGGTCTAGCATGGAAATGTGCTCTCTCAGGAGAGTGGTCTGGTGGACTGGTCATGAAGGCTGAACCTGGTTCCCCAGTTCCAAATTCGGCAGCTCTGACCATAGTGCCACATCCTCTCCCCCACTGAACACCATACTGTCCCACTGAGAGAAACTCGCACTGCCTTCAACTACAACCCATTGCACCCCGCTATAAACACCTGGAGGCGACTCAATTCAAATTATGCACTAGACAAGAGCAATATGCTGCCTAAAAAAAAAGTGACAACATCCTGGAAAAAGCAAACACTCATAAGGAATGCAAGATTAAGTAAAAGCATGTGAAATGTAAGCAGGAACAACATGGTTACCTTAACGCTTTTGCACTTATTCAGAAATCAATGAGTGCTTTTGCATGAAAAGTTAAGGCCATGACTACAGGGCCGGAAGGGACCAGTTTCAATGTCCATTGCTTATCTCCTTACAAAACGTAAGCAATATGGTTTAAAAAGACCACATTCGTGAATACAGAGCCGCAGTATGCATTTTGTTTTCGAATCCGCCCATCAAGCAGGTATTGCAGTACATCCAGGAATGGTGCACTTCCCCACCCGAGGAAAACAAAAAGTAGCGCTTCACTGGCAAACTCTGTAAAGTGGCACTAATGTGTTTTGGGTGTGAATAAAAATCAATCTGGCCCCTTTTCGACACACTCTGTCTTGCTTTAGTTATTTTTTACATTTTGAACCTTTTATTTCTCTCTATCCCAAGGCTGCACTTTGGAAGTGAAAATTGTCAGAAAAAAGACGACCTTTCCAGCAAAAGCGTTTTTATATTTTGGATTAATTTCACAGGGGAACAAATAAAGGAAAGAAAAGAGGGAGTACTGGCTACAAGGCCCAGGAAGGGGCCCCCACACCTGGACCTCACAGCTTGCTCTAGTGCTTAGAGGCCCAGGGAAAGGGGGCCCCCTCCCCTGGGCCTTCGAAGCAGTAACGAGGCATTTTGTAAAACACTGCCCTAGCACCGGCAGTAACATTTTAAATACACATTCCCATAAAAAAAATGGGTGATGTAAAAGTTAACAAAAGCCAGTTGATCTGGCTACTCCCTCCTCCCCTCATCCACCTCGCCTTACCTGTGTCTGGCTGGTCCTGGAAACAAAGGGGCCTTCTGTCACCTAGCAACAAAATGCAGAAAGGGAATGGCCGGTACTTAACAGAGGTGCTGCCCCTCCCCTGACACTGTGAGCAAAATTGCTGGCCTGGTTGCTGTGCCTTCCCCACTCTGTTTGTACCTTCCCCCACCCCTGCACCCCCAGGAATGCCACGACGACGCCCTGACCAGCAAGGTCGACTCAAGATGTGTATTGTGATAGTGTGGGGCAGGGGGCCTCGTAGGAGCAGGTGGGCTAACTGTGAAAGTGTGGCCTTTCACACGGAAGCGGGGCCCCCTGTCTTTCAGCTGAGCGCGAGGCCCTGGGCAGCTGCCCACACTGCCCATGCCTAGCGCCGGCCCTGGTTTTTCGATTAGGTGAAAATTCTCTTGTTTTACACGGGTGGGGATAAACTAGGAAACATTCAGAACTTTGCAAAGGACGTAGAGGTGAGCGAGCCAAGAAATTTACAGGCAGAGACAAGGTTCTGACTGGGCTCAAAGAGCCAGTGCACGAGCCGAGCCCTGAAAATAGCTGTCATCTAAACCATGCAACAAACATCAGATGAAAATGATAGTCTCTTTAAAATAAAAGCAAACATTTTTATAGCCTGCAGAATCGTTTCACTTTAGTACATCAGATTATTTTGTACAGCGCACATATATAATGTTTGCCTAGGATCACACAATTCGGTCAAGTGGGGAAGCGGGGACTGGTCCCAGGTCGCCTGGTTTGACCATACAATTTACCCACTAAATGGCTACCTCTTTCTCTCCTTTTTAAAACCATAGGTTTATCATTTGTTTTGAAGTCTTAGCTCATGATGGTAGAGGGTGGCTGGAAGACAGACGCCACATTAAAGTTCAGCTTGTTTTGGGCTCGAGGGGCCTAGACACCCTCGGGCTGAGCCAGAACCAGGCCTCTGGCTCGAGCCTTCAGTTGCTTCCCCGCTTCTAAACGGGCGATAGTCACAAAGTTCTTAATGCGCAATCCAGGTTGGATCTAGACGTGGGTGAAATTGCTAACTTTTTACAGCGAAATTAAGATTTTGTAACAAATAGTAATTTGCCAGTACTTTTTGCAATTTTTTTTTACTAACTAATCACTCACCCCGCATTGAAGCTAAAATGTCTCGTGAGACACTAACAAGATTGGTTTCAGTAACAAATGTCTCTCTGCGACACATTCTCTGTGCATACACTGGTATGTTGCATGACATTGCACAGCGCTCGGATAAAAAAAAAACAAGCATTTGCAATGCAACAGGTCTCGCATTTACGCGAGTTTGAGCTATCGGCATTGTAAATGACAATGCCTTTTATTTATGTTTTGGTTTTTGAAGCATAAATAAACGCTTTGTCATTTACAATGCCAATAGCTCAAACTCGCGTAAATGCGAGACCTATTGCATTGCAAATGCTTGTATTTTTCTGTTAAAAGCTTAGAGGCAGACTTTCTTAGAGACACTACGGGTCAGTCACTTATCACGCACACTGTCTGCCATCAGATGAACCATTGTTGAATGAGCATTTCTTGTATCTATACGTCTGCCCGCAGCGCACACATTGTGCCCCTTTTAAGAGAGCGGCCACCTTAGTGCCGCATTCCGGCACATCCACCGTGCTCCATTTACTGGGACCCCCACGGGAGTCCCCCACATCCGGCGCATTTGCCGGGCCATTTAAGGCACGCGAGGAGTGGGGGGGTCAGGTACTTACAGGGCCGGCGCTAGGCATGGGCAGCGTGGGCAGCTGCCCAGGGCCCCGCGCCTGCTCGCAGCCATGGGGCCTCGCACCTTTAAAGCCATCAGAAGTTCTGAGGCCCAGGGGGCCCCCTGAGAGTTTATATTTTTCTTTTTTATGTCAATCTCCCCTGCTGGCCCGTCTTTGTGGGCCTAATGGCTGCATCAGCATGTTGATGACAGCAATCAGACAGGTCATTTGAGTGCCCTTGCCTGTGAATTGGCCCTGCCCCTGTATGAATAAAAGACAGAATATCCTGCAGGGGCACAGCAAAGGATAGATTGGCGATGGCGGCGCATCACAATGGAAACTGCTCACCAAGGACAAGTGGAAAGGGAGCAGAGAGGGGAATAAAAGGGACAAGACAAATGGAATACAGTGGGGGGGAGCAGATAGGTGTGTGCACGGCATTGAGACAAGAGGTGCACACAGAGGAGCAGAATCCGCATGCAAAAGTGGATGGAGCAGGGTTTAAAGTCTGCTGGGTCACTCAAGTCTTAGACCCGGTAGTAAATTAAAATGGACATTGACAAGGGGCCCTATATTCATGTCCTTAACTTTGCCTGCAAAAACATTGATCCAGTGTCTACACAATGAATGAAAGTTCTGAAAAAGAGGTGATGAGACGGCCCGCTCTCCATTTTTGCCATCACCCTCAGAGGGAAAAACAAATCTTAACTCTGCATCAGTGCCACCTTCGCTACCTTTAATGCAACTTCAGTGAGACTCATTATAGTTCTTTCACAGTCTCATCATGTCAGAACTGGAGCATTTTCAACATTATATACAAGGAAGCTGTAGATGCTGCTTATTCATCTTATGCAACTAATAACCACTGACAAAGCCAATAGTACTGGCTTGTTCTAGGTGTAATTTTACTTGTTGTAATATTTATCTGGAGGCAATGACAGGTTTTTTCAACCCACTTAAAGCCCTGCTCTCAGGTCAGTATGTAGGCCGTTTTTTTGGTCTAGTTGTTGACCTGCTTTATGGTCAAGTGAGCCGGTTTTTACTGTTGATTTTTATGATAATAAAGCAAACATTGCCTGCAGCAAACTCAAATCAGTGCAGTCCTTTCATACCTTACAAAAAACTTATACAGCATGTGTTTACAAGTTGAAAACTGCGCTAGTTTGCAAACATGAGACACTTTTCTAGCTAACTAACTCCCTAATGGGGGCCCCTTTTATTTTGGTACAGAGGCCTATTTTCTGTCCCAGTCTGATGCTGCATGTTAGGCAGGGCCACTGGAATTATGCGATTGTGCGGTGGCGGCCATTTCTGCATAATTATGCATTTGACGCATTTGCCACATAATCCATCAGCTGCTGCATAATCTACAGATTTTAACAACAAAATTGCTTTCTATCTCAAACAGTTCAAAAGTTACTAAAAATGCAGCGACACGTCTTGCCGCATGTGGGAAGGCCGTTTGAAAAGCTGGAATAGTCAACTTTCTGTTTCCCACTACTAAATTTGGGTGTTAAATTGTTACTAATGGGGTGCAACCAGTGCCCAAACAGTGTTACCAAGTTTAAAAATGGCAAAAAATGAAGTAATACTATTTCAAAATGTGCCGGGTTATGCCGCATAATTTGCCTTTTCTTGCCACATAATTTACTCACCCTGCCACATAATTTAACCCTCTCCTGCCACATAATTCCAGTGGTCCTGCTGTTAGGGTAATCCATGGCAGTAATTTTGTTCCTGTTTATATTTCTCATGCTTTACTGAATCTTGCATTCCCCAAGAGTGCTAGCTATTTCCAGCATGTGTGTTTGTGTATTTTATTTCACAGCATATTACTCTTGGATGATGCACCCTTTGTACTAAGTCGCCTACAGGTGCTAATAACAGGCTACAGTTGAGCACTTTGGAGTTGAGGCTGCAGGCAGTACAACTTTCACACTGTGCCTGTCTGTGGGTCAAAAAGGTGTTCAGATTACATGACCATTCAAAATATGGCCTCTCTGCAGAGCACAAAGAGCAATGGTCCTGCAATGCAGTTGTGATTCTATGCAAGTGTGTGTGAAGGAGCTACTTATTGGTCAAAACAACAAGGTGAAAGTAAAATCATTTATTGTAGTTACTCATTTAGCTTAAACTGCTAACAACCATTGACAAAACCCAGTCACGGCCGGCATGAGCTCTGCCGCGGCTGCGTTTTGTCAATGGTTGTTAGCTGTTAACTGTGGGGCGGGGGTAATTTTAATTTAAAGGGAAAAAAATAACTTTCTTAGCCGGCCCGATCCGATTCCGCGTCGTATCTGCTTAGGGGCCCCACATGTTCCTATTCTGCCCGGGGCCCCACATATCCTAGGACCGGCCCTGGGTACTTATACCTGCTCCGTCCCACTGGCCGTCCTCTTGGTTCCCCCGCTGGACACGCTGTACATAGGTGCCGATGTGCTGTGCCAATGCTATAGTGAGAGAGACGGTGCAGTGATAGGACAAGTCTCACTCTCTGCATGTGTTGAGCGATGGTTCCGTCGCACTTTTTTCACCTCTCCCTCTACTGTGCGGAGGTTGTCAGCCCCTCTTTCTCCCACTGATTGCTGGATGGGTGAGACATTTGTCCAGATGGTGCCCCATCCCTGTGCGGTGGCCAGTGGAAGGGGTTTGTCTGCCACGCATGAGAGGGCTACATGTGTGGACGCAAGTTCAAACTGGAGGAAGGAGTGCTTCGGTTTTGTTAATGGGGTGTTTTCTTCTGCTGACCACATGAATCCTTGTTCACATTGCAGTACATGCTTAGAGGTTCCGTCTTGCAGGCTTGCATGAATGGTGGGGGTGCCCTGGGGCACTATGGTGTGAACACAGATTGGACACGGGGATAGCGCTGGTGAAACGAGGAATGACATAGAAGCGGCTTTTGTTCCAGCAGGTGTCCCTGTGCAGGTTTGTTTTCTGCGACCGCGGCATTGTCTTTGTTTAACAGTGGCAGTTTTGCTCAGAATCTGTACATTGCATTCGTACGGGAGAGGAGCCCCTGCGTTTTCAGGCCATACGTCATCCGTTGTCAGTGAATTCAGTTGCGAGTGGCAGCACCTTGAAGTGTCTATTCTAATTTGGAAGAGTTTCATGTGCTGCAGTCACAGAACTAATTCCCGAGTCCTTGCAGGAGGCGCGTACAAGGTTTGGGTGCTTATTTTGGGTAACCTTGCAAGTGAGCTGCACCGCGTGTGGTTGGTTGGTTGAGACACTCGGTTTGGGCCTTGGCACGGCCAGTCCTGTTCTGTCGCCTGTGAGCTGCGATGTTGGTGGGATACGCTCTGAGCACTGCAGCTTTCCGTGCTCAGGCCTTTGAGAGCAATAATTGTGGTGTTTATGGTGTCTTGGTTGATCAGCGACTTCCTGCTCACCTCCTTCAGCAGTGACTATTTCAGAGATGCTTCCTAAGGTTCAAAAATTGAGGTTTGCCCTTGCCTTCGGCTTTGCCGCCATATTGGCTTGATGCCTCCTTTGGCAGTTTCAGTGGTCGTGTTAAGGCATTTTTGGTTTGGTGCCAGAGTAATATCGTTTGGTACAGCGATTTTGCGCAACGCCTGTACTTCTCTCAAGTGGATAGTGGTGGGGAGGTTTGCTCCCCACCATGAAAGGAAGGCAACCCATTGTGCTTAGTCCGGTGCACAACCACAGACACACGGTGAGAGAGACACACCTTGATAACACCAGCACAGTCCCCACAATAGCAATTTGATATGAAAGCGTGACTCCCTGGGTGATATTCTAAGAACAGGGCGGGCCTTAGGGGCACATGCATCAATGTAAAATTTTGCGAATCCTTAATTGCGAATTTTAACGATTCGCAAATAACGAATCGCAAAAACAGATGCAACAAAAAATTTGCGAAAAAATAAAGAATCGCAAAAAATCGCAAACGCTACTGCGAATCCGAAATTTGCGAATTCGCTAATAGCGATTTCGCAAATAGCGACTTCGCTATTTGCGAATTCGCAAATAGCGAATTCGCAAATAGGGAAGTCGCATTTGTGATGCATCTTGATGACATCAGAACCAGGAAGTGAGCAGCACAAGCTCCATTCCCAGTGCACAGTCAGAGGGAGAGGAGGGAGCTGGCTCTGGGAGCTAACTAGCAGTGGCATTGAGCAATTGGAAAAACCTGGTAACTGCAAGAAAATGGAAAGCACACAAACAGCAGAGGACAGCCAATCAGGCAGGAAGCGGAAAATGAAATTCTCAGAAAAAGAAAGTGACACACTCATTGAGGGAGTTGTCCACAGCCATGATAAGCTGTTTGGGAAACAATCATTGAAAGTGGCAGAGCAGGAAAAAGGAAAATATGGATCCGGATCCAGAACCGGGTGAATGCCAGTGGGGTGAAACACCGCACCATCGATGACCTGAAGAAAAGATGGTACGACATGCGCAGTCGGGCCAAGGAGCGCATAGCTGCCCGTCTGAAGGAAGCAAGGAAGACAGGAGGGGGAACACCGATAGACACTGGGAACACTACCATGGAGGAAATGGTTGAATCCACTATCCAGCCTGAAGCTGTTGTCGGTGTGACACAGCTAGACACGTCAGGAGCAGCAAACACATCTGAAGGTAAGATGACTGCATGTTACCATTGACCTAAATAATAAAGGTAGTACACCACCCCAGTACAGCACAAGTGCACACTCAGAACATCCAGTACACAATGTATCCATGAAGGGAAGTGCATTATGGGAGATGTAGGCAGGTCAAGCATATACAATGTCAAACACACAAATAGGCTAAGAACAACTCGGAACAGTGAACATATTCCAAATTTAATGCCAAAGTAAAAATATGATCACTGTGACATGAAATCCCTACTTAAATTAATGCTGGTTTTGCACTGTTAAATCTCACAGATGCAGAACGTGTAGCAGCTGAGGATAGTGACAACCAGGACATACAGGACATCAGCGCAGTTGAGGATATGGACACACCGGTGTTGCCAACAAATCCATCCAGTGCCCCAAACACACGCAGGGCAACTGTCCCACCACTGGTCACCATGGAGTCTGACGATGAGACAAATGCACCACATGAGTCCAGGCATGGCCCAGCCACATCCATCCCAAATCCACAAACACAGGTCCGCAGAAGTAATGTCAGTGTCCGGCGTAGAAGAGCCAGATCACGCAGAACACAGCAGGAGGAGCAACCAAATGATGTCTGGGGTGGTCTTGAGGGATAGATGCTCCGCATGCAGCGTCTGCAGACCAAGAACACACGTTTAGTGCAGTTACAAATAGGGAAGATGGCAGACAACATTGCAGTACTGTACGATAGTGTGCAGCAAATGACCAAGGTTATGCAGGAGGGACATGCATCACAGAGAAGAAACCATCGGCAACTAATGCAGCACCTCAAAAGCTATGCCAAATCCAACAATAGGCTGGCCACATCAACTGCACTGCTGGCACGTAGGTCTGTGACCTTGCAAACAGAAATGTGCCATTGGAGCGGGGATGTGGCGAAGGCACTGGACCAGGTAACCAATGCAGTGGAACTGCTGAATGCTACCACAATTGGGGCCAACATGTCCACGCAGGAAGAGGGTAGTGAGGGGGCCTCAAGCTTGAGTAGCATAGCTATGCCAGTTGCCACTGCAGGAAGACGCAACACACGCAGCAGTACCCCCTCAGCTTCCAACATGAGGGATGAGGATGCTGTCCCTGACAGGCGTCTGGGTGTTCGTGGGAGAAAGCGCTAGCCTGCTATATACAATTGCATACCGATATGGTGACGTAACCATGGATGTGATCGGACCTTTTGACTGATTGACAAGTCATTATTTATTTTTAATACACTTATGTCCATTACTTAAAAATCCTGTGCCACTGGCCACATTGAAAGTGTGCTCCGACACTCATGCAATATTTCCTTTGAATAAACCGTTCTGTGATTGTAATATACACTGTTTGTGTCATCATTACTCACCTCAGAAATAGTTTTGTGTGATGTCCAATCTTCTCCTGCGCCCTTCTGCTGCGCTTGCCCCTTGTGCTGCACGGCGCTGTGGCACTTGCTGGTCCTCATCCTCGGAGTCACTGTCAGACACCTCGATCTCCATTCCACCCCTCGTTGCTATATTGTGCAGCATGGCACATGCAGCTACTAGCTTGCAGCATTGTTCAGGGTTGTATTGGAGTGCTCCACCAGTCTTATGGAGGCATCTGAATCGGCTCTTCAGCAGCCCAAATGTGCGCTCTATGATGTTCCTTGTTGATATATGTGCAGCATTGTACCTCTGTTGGTTGGCAGTTGTGGGATTGAGGTAAGGCGTCAGAAGGTAATTACGCAAGGCGTATGCGCTGTCACCTGCATGTGGGTAAGCAAAGGGTCAGTGGCAGTTTGACATTGGCATACGTACAATGACTGTGAGTATCACCTACACATATTTACCAAGCAGATGTGCCTCTCCAAATTCTCCCCTGACCAGACGGGTGTGAATGCCACTTTGCCTGAAAATATATGAATCATGTGCACTCCCAGGAAATTGAGCCACTATATCAGTGATTATGTATTTGGCATTGCACACAACCTGAATATTAAGGGAGTGATAGCATTTTCTATTTCTGTATATGTATTCCTGTGCTGCAGGGGGACATATTGCCACATGTGTGCAATCGATGCAACCTATAACATGTGGGAAGCGAGCTATCTGGTAAAACTCCTGTTTTGTTTTCGCAAGGTCATGCGCGGTGGTGGGGAAATTGATGTGTGAGCCGATCCTGGCCATCATGGCATCAAGGAATGCTTTGAATATTCTTGAAAGTGCGCTTTGCGACACACCTCCAGCTACTGCAATGACCCCCTGGAAGCTGCCTGACGCCAGTAGGTGTAGGCAACATAGGACCTGCACATGCGTTGGGATAGCATTGGTCCTACGTGTCTGTCGTTGCAGTATGGGATCCAATTCATTGATCAGGTCATGGATCATTGCTGCATTGAGCCTATACTTATCGTATATCTCATCCTCTTGCTGTCCTAGCAAAGTTATGCGGACTCTGAAGATGCGCTCATTAATTCGCCTCCGTCTGTGTCCAGCAGCCAGCAGCCTCATCCTCCTCGCCATCAGGTACATCCCTGCCATTGTGAGATGTGGTAGCTAATTCTGGGTGTGTTTCAATGGGTTTAAGTAGAATTTCAGCTGTATCTGATTTGCACTCATGATTACCACCTGGTTGTGATCCTTCTTATTTTGCACTCGCAAAATTGCAAATTTCAGGTAATTCGCAATTTGCGATTTTTCATGCATCTATTTTGCGATTCCTTATTTGCGAATCGCTATTTGGGGGCGCAAATAGCGATTCGCTAATACTATTCGCAGAATGTTTTGCGATTCTTTAAATTAGCGAATTGTTGAGTTTTCGCTATTTTGCAGTTGATGCATTGCGAAACGGTATTTTGCGGTCGCAAACGCCATAATTTAGCGATTCGCTAATTTTGCGATTTTTTTTTTTTATTTTTTTTTTATTTTTTTTATTTTTTTAGGCTTGATGCATGTGCCCCTTAGAGCGGTGCAGCCACACTAGGCGCTGACTTCGGGCAGGGGTGTCGTGTTTACCAATATATTATGGTTTGAAAAGCTACTGCCTTGTTTTTGGCCCCCATCAATTTTCAGGCCAGGTCAAGAGAACTCTGGCGAGTTTGAAGAGCTACTGCTGCCTCATTCCTGGCCTGCAGCAATTTTCAGGCACCAGTGAAAAGGTCAAGAGAACTCCAGCGAGTTATGTTCTTCCTAGAGAGATTGGAGGATTTGCCTAGTGGAAGCTTTGACTCATGGATGATAGTGCGTGGGTTAACATGCCAGCTGCAAAGAACGTGTACAATGCAGATCGCAAGCGCATATAATGTGAATAGGTCATTGGGTTACTCCGCTTGTCTGGGAGGTCCTTTTGTATAGCAGTTTATAAGTTAAAATCTATAAGCCTAACATAGAACAGCGAGCTATTGTTTGTCATCAGGAGCTACGTGCAAACTACAAGGTACAGATTAGAGGGTGATTACATTTTCCCTAGTCTTTCAAAGGGTGTTTCAATAGGGTAGGATGACCCAGCGGCAAGGGGCAGCGCTGTGCAGCAGGCATGTTAACAGTTGGAGCTATCAGGAGAATTAGAGTATGAACCTGCAGATTGCAACACAGGTCTCCACTGTATTGAGGGCCCCTCCCACAATGTACATGATGTGCACTGCCTGGGGGCAGACACAGGGGTATGTAGGCAAAAAAAAAAGAATTGAGCACTCCACGACATCTCGAGATTAGCCTCATACAGCACAGCACAACAACATTTTGCAGGCAATACCACCTGTACTTCTGTTTCAACTTGCCAGTGCAGATAATTATGCTGTAGTGATGGAGAGCTGCATGTGTGGCCATTCCTTGCTTTAGAAATACAAAAAGCATTAGCTCCCTGTATAGAATGCAGATACAGGTCTAGTGGCTAGCAGACTGATGCATCCAGTGTAAGGGACTGTGTTTGACCTCATGGTCACAGGTTCAAATCCCGACAGGCCCACTCAGGCTTTTATCCTTCTGAGGTCGAAAAAATACATACCATTAAGTTGGGTATCAATAAACATCTGTTATTCAGTGCCAAGATATCTTTCAGGGTGAAGGTGCACACAAATGCACATGTTATGTTTGACATAGGCAATGTCAATCACAATTTGCCACCTTTCCTGCTTCTATGGTAAGGACAGGAAACACATACAGATAGTAGCTTCTGCCAGACACAGCGCTGAGATAGCAAAGTACGGTCTGAAGCGCTAGGTAAAACACATTATTGTTGTAATTGTCCTTCTATAGATTTTAAATTTAAATGGATCTCCCCCAACTTCCTTTACGAATTACGGGGACTGCATTTTCAAGAAGGTTTTAAGATACTGCAGTTTAAACAGCATCAGCAGTGAACAAATGCACGTCCCCACCACACACACAGAACTACATTCTCGGTAATGGCATTAAAGGCCTCTCTCACTAATGCATCAAGCAAGTTAGAATGAAATAGTAACAAAACAAGCCATGCTCACAAAGGTAAAGCACATAGAAGTAGCTCACAGCCCCAAATGACAAAAGGCCACGTTAAAACCGACGGCCAGTCTTTGTGCGAACAATATGTTGCATTCTGGGACTTGTAGCTGCACTTGAACATGGTACGTATGGCCTCAAAATTCACAGCATGCAAAGCGTGCCCACTTGGGGCATTGAGCTCAAATTACTGTCTTCACAAAATGAATAATGATGGGCAAAGCCAATAGATTTGGTGTTTTGCATAGCTGCAGGACCTCAAGTCATTACTAGATGTCCCTCTCGAGTCAGAAGTAACTGCAGAAAATCTATAATAAGGCTCCAGGCCATCCGAACGTTACCAGATGTCTCTCTAGAGTCAGGTGCAACGGTTTGGAATCTTCACCAGCTGTAATGCATCAAGTTGTTACTAGCAGTCTTTCTTGAGTGACATGCAAGTGCGTTAAGTGAGCTGTATTAGTACCTAGGTTACTTACAGTGAGTCAGAGGGGTCTCATTAGGACCCACAAAAAGGTGGGCTGCGTGAAACCATAAACTGGGAATCTTAGATCCTTACATTCATGTCATTGAACCACTCACATTGTTAACATTCAAACAGCCTGGGAAGATTGTGAGGAGAACCGTACAGTATTTAAATGCACGTGGAAATTTCTTTAAGGAATATTGGTCATATTACAATTAAACAACATTCATTGCTTAAGGCCCCATGTTTCCAACCTCACCAGAAGCGGGGCTGTCATAGTGAGGACAGTCATTAACTTATAGCTGTCTTTGGTGTCTACTCTAGGAAGACATTTTCACACACTCTATACTAACTGGAGCCTCTGTGGTATAAATAGCGGGCGGGCGGGCAGCGGTTGCTCACGTGCTAACGCATCTGCGGCAGGGAGTGTTGCTTGCGAAAGTGCAAGGGATATGAGGGTTAAATAGCATCGCCAGGTCCAACTGGGCCTGCAGCCAAATGGCCACTTGCGCGAGCAGGTTAAATGGTGAGTTCAAAAGGGCAAATGATGGGTGATGGCAATGACAAAGTGAACCTGTGCATTTTTATGTTGAGTAACTTGAATGGCCTGGGAAGATTGTGAGCAGAACACCACAGTAGTCGACAGCACATGGGAAATTCCTTTAAGGAATAATGGTAGAACTCAGGCATGTATACTATCCCCGGCCACTGCACTCCTGGACATGAGCGGGTCTTGCAATAAAATGGCAGCCAGTTCATCTGCTCTTATAACCAAGCAGCCTTTGCCATCTGACAACACAAAGTTATTATGGCCTTGGGGATAGGTAGTGCTTAAGACAAATTAGCCTACACCACTTCAGAGGAGTGTAAGGCAATAATATCAGGCTGGGGCACCAGAAAGGGAGCAATCAATCTCCTATAACAATAGGAAATCCTTGGCGGGTGTTCCAGCTGGCACAATGTCAGTTGGAAGAGAGAACTCCACATACTTCCCAGCCCTTTTACTTTCAAGAAGACTCTTCCGAGTTGTAAGAGGGGGGTTGGTAACATAAGAACATAAGTCATGCCATAACCAATTAATCATGTCTTATAACGCTGTTAATAATTGGGGCAACATGGTGGTACGGGATTGGGGCAAGCCAGTGGGGGTATATAAATTATGATTTTAAAAGGAAACATCATGGGTATACACCGCTTTCGGTGGTGCAGTTGGGCACGAGTAGGTGTAATGTAGAAAGACTGGGGATATATATCCCATCGGATCTGCGTGCTCCTACTTTAAGGGTCCCCGATATGAACAGTGCTGTCTTTAATGTGCACAACCTTCCTTAAGGATGAGCAGTGCGCTAATACCGCTGTTGAGAGCATTAATTGGTTGGAGGATACCAAGTGCCCCTATTATTGGGTAGGGGTTTATACTAAGGAGGTTCGGAGAAACAGGTGACCTCGGATTATAGGAAGCAGCAGGGCAAATCATAACCAGCCCAAGGAGTACAATCGAGCAGTGCCAGCAAACAACGTGCCTGGGGTAATTTGTGGGAGGAGATTGAAATGAATGAAATGAATGAAATGAATGAAATGAAATTTGTACTTGTAAAGCGCACCCATACCCCCAAAGGGGTGTCCAGGCGCTGTACGCATACCGCTGTGGAACCCTTCCTGGCTTTTTCCCTGTGAAATGTCCACTCCTGGGCACCCCCAGGGTGAAGCCAGGCATCCCAGCGCTGTTGGGGCCGTTGTGGAGATTAAGCAAGCTATTGCCCAGAGTTGCAGAGTGGGACCCATGATTAGAATAGGCACCGAGGCGAGAATTATCAGGTCCGAGGAAATTGAGCCCAAGACCCGCCGAGGCGGGAATTGAACCCTGGTCCCGGGCCAGATCTCTGCATCAGGGTCTGCCGCTCTAACCATTGAGCCACACTTCTCCACTTCTCCAGATTGGTAGAACAGCTTGGGTCCATCAAACTACAATACAGGGTATGTGGGAAGCACCGCCCCCTTCCAGGTAATAGGATCCATAAAAGGATGGGGCATGTAGGTCAGAGCTAATTAAAGATGCCTTTAACCCTGTATTTGACAGGGCACGGGCATTTTTAATACGGTTGAACAAAGCAAGAGAATTGACTTGGTGATGCACAATAGATAAGTATCCACTGGAACTGGGTTATAGCACAATATGGGTTCAAGAAATTTGCATCAGTAAAACGATGAGGTGCAAACTCAGTGGCTAGTCAATGGAAATGTGCTCTCAGCAAAACCAGTCAAATAACAGTGCGTGCCACAGGGTGCTTCACTTAAGTTAAAGCCTGCCTGCCCCATGACTAGCACAGCCAGGTGGTGTAGGAATGGTTGCCCTAGAAGAGGGACACAGTTCTCAAGGTGTTGGGGACACAGGTTGAGAGGACAATGGCTGAGACAAATTATTAAAGCTATTTGCGTTTGCATAATTTAGGAGAGGGCAGGCAAGTTTTGAGCATCCATTTACCCAACGTTTTCTCCAGCACTAAGCACTCCCACTTGCCAGCATCTCGACAATACCTGTATCAGAATTTTGGTGCTGGGCCAACTACGCTAGTGTTGGTGCATCAGCACAGCAACACAGCATCAAAAGACCGGGGTGTAGGAAGCTGACTCTGCACTGCTATATCAAAAAGGGGAAACATCCATTACAACGCAGCTGTTTACCCGCATGCCATTACAACGCAAGCGTTATAACGCATGCATTGTAACAACGGGTAGACTTTACTACGCATTTGTTTACAACATAATGCTTTTACCCCACATGCCTTCACATCGAATTTCGTTGTAAAGGTATGAATGGAAAGCATATACATTGTAAAAAAATGTAGGCATGATCGTGGAAACAGCACAGGTGATCCACGTCATTAGAGGAAACACAGACTGTTCTGCTGCCTCACAACGACGTGCACCACCCCTCAGACGAGCTGCCTGCACCACACGACCACGAAGAGAGAGGTAAAGGGGATTGGGCCTGGGGCGGGGGTTTCTATTTTAGGTTGGATGGGGGCATCGTGCTGGGGTAGTGTTTTAGGGTTTAGGGTAGGGCAAGGGCTGGGGGCCGGGGGGGGTCATGCAGGGGTAGTGTTTTATGGTTTAGGATAGGGCAAGGGCTGGGGGCCAGGGACGGGTCGTGCAGGGGTAAGGTTTTAGGGTTTAGGGTTGGCAAGGACTGGGGGGGTCATGCAGGGGTAGTGTTTTAGGTTTTGGGTAGGGCAAGGTCTGGGGGCCAGGGACGGGTCGTGCAGGGGTAAGGTTTTAGGGTTAAGGGCAGGGGAAGGGTATTTCTTTTAGAAGGGTTGGGAATCAGGGAAACCGTTGCCACGCAAATGCTTTTATCGAGCATGCTTTTACAACGAATTTCGTTGTAAAGGCATGTGTGATAAATTTATATTCATTATAAAAAAAAGCGTGGTAAAGGTTTGCGATGCAATGGCATTCGTGTTGTAATGCATGTGTTGTAAAGGCATGTGTTACAACGGAATGCAATGTAACATCATACATCCCTCAAAAAGAGATATAGGGGGCACAGAGTCCAGTGAGTTCCCAGAGGTATAGCAGCGGCTAAAGTAGAATATACCTTATCCTGTTTTGTGATAGTGTGGTTGAGCAGACAGGCTATCAGACGGTAGTGTAAGCATTTGTGTACAACCTCGGGCAAGAATGAAGTCACACACTCAAAGACTGCATCCATACCAATTGTCTGCCCTACCAAAGGAGAGCATGAAATGAAGCCGAGCGCTTGAGGTGCATTTATGGGCACCTCTGGTCACATCTCTGTTTCAGGTCCACCCTTCCCTTGGGTTAGGTGGTAGAGGCACACTGGGTATCCATGAAATGGCAGGATCCAGCCCCAACACCGGGGGACATACTAATAATTGTTCAGGTTTGGGGAGGGCTAGGCCTCAAGCCCCAGCTCGAGCCATGCAATGGTGTGATCTGGCAAAATACCCTACTCTCACCTAGTTGTGACAAGTAATTATCATCGCCAGGGTCCTATTTCTTGCCAGATTGGCTATAGTTACCTGAGAATCCCGAATTCGGGGCCTGGGCAGGGAGGGGTAAATACAGGGCACAGCCAACCCCTAATCAGAAGGCACAAATTGGCACAGAGGGCACCATAGGGACATCACACAGAACTGTGGTTAAGAAGAGAACAGTAGTTCCCAACTTCCAGGGAGGCCATCGTACATTCCAGCAGAAGAGTAAATAAAGCCATGTGCAAACCTACTAAGCAGAAGGGCTTGGTTCAACTCCATTTCAAAATCAAATAAAATAAGAAAGGCTTGGTAAATTAAGGAATGGCCTCATTAGTGCAAACACCACATGGTACCCTGATAGGGACAGGGCCCAGGGAATTGGTCTGGCTAGAAGGACTAGTAACTGCAGGTTGCAGGAGGTTATGTAGCCTGCCATGGTGGGGGCCGGGGATATGATGGCGGCCACATCCAGGGCATTGGCAGAGTTACAGGGCATTCCGGAGGCTGATTGGTACCAAGGGGTACCCTCTCAATGAGCACAACAGAGGTGCTCTATGCCAAACCCCAGTGGTCTTTATGGCAGGACCCTGGATGGAAACAATGCCCCGCTAGTCCTTTGGGTGGTTGTAAGCCTGAGCAACCGGGGGCTTGCCTTGCAATGCTCTACCCCTAAAAAGGGGGCATAAGTTAACCCACCACGTTGGCATACTTCATGTATGAAATAAACCTGCAGCAAACTGTTTTCCAACAAAATCTGTGTGGCATGATTATTTATTGTAGTGTTACGAGTTGTGTTCGGTGCTACTGCTGAGAGTAACCCGGCGGAGACGGTGAGTATGTTTTAATTGTTAGTTAGCTAGGATTAACTAATTTCTGCCAAGGCTTTTAGCACTGTGGTGGTCTGTCAAGCCAGGCTTATGGAGACTTTCGGGTATTCCATATACCGTATTCCTTGCTATTTGTCCAATATTCTTTGAAGTGCCTTATAAGTGGGTGTTGTATTAAAAGCGTATTCCTCTGAATAAAAAATATATACATTCAGAGGAATTTGTTTTTACAACACTACTTATCTGGCGCAGTGGCGTTTTAAAGAATATGGCACAAATAGCTGATCACTTTTGAAACTAGAAGTCGACATACACAATTCTTTCACTTTCACAAAGCGCGCTACATTGGTTTTATGCCACAGCATAAAAGCAATGCATAACGCTGTGTGAAAGTAAAAGAATTGTGTTTGTCGACTTCTGTTTTCAAAAGTGATCAGCTATTTGTGCCATATTCTTTGCAACGCCAGATAAGTGGGTGTTAAAGCATGGCAGACATGTTGGTGGCCCTGCTTCTCGCTCACTACTACTTAAGCGCGCTCCTTTCCTGAAACGCATGCCTACAAAAACAGCCCCAACCTCCCGCTAGAGCTCGGTATTCTGAAGAGTATCCACGGACGTGACGGTGGGTTTGACTTCTACTCTTCCGCCACTTGCCGACCTGAGCAATTTGGATGTACGAGACCATCCTACCTTTCAGTGGGAGCGCCAGCTGTGCATTTGGAGTTTCTTTTGTTATTTGCCTGACAGGTCTTAGGGTAACAGGAACAAATATGTTGTGTAAACTATGGTGATTAGCGTCTTCTGTACATTTATTTGCTGAGTGAATATTTTTAAATTTAACTTTAATTAAAATTAAGTAGCCCTTCGAACTGTGCTTCTGGTATTCACAGCACAACAACAGTGTATTTGAATATTAACTTGTGGTGCTAACAAGGATCAAATGACTGTGGCACATTGAACTGTTTTGCTAAGCTGATTCTGCTGAATAAAAAAAAGTAATGTGTTATTTGAGCAGAAGGTGCTAAATCTAACAAATAAACAACAGAAGAGTGAAACCGAAATGAATGAAGAGCTTGCAAGAGGAGTCACTCTTGTTTATAAAAGAACCCTCACTCACCAACCTAGTTGGTGACATGCTTCATCATTGGGTTCCCACCAGAGAGGCCGAGTGCTTCTCTGGGTGCTACGACACCTGATTACAGCGGAGCGAGTTTTTAAAAAAATGTTGTGGAAGTGCAGGAGGTGATGGTGCAAACAAGGTTAAAATTGCCTTTACTTGTCCTATAGTATTTAATAGTGGAGAAGTAAGGCAAGAGTAAAAAATTAGTGAGGTGGATGTTTTAAAAATTGGATAAATTGACCAGTCACATCAAAAGTGATAATGAAGTGTGGTCTACATGTTTCAGCCTCCTAACGCCCGTAGCGAGGCTTTCTTCAGGACCAAGTGTCACGGCGGTATGCACACCCTAAGGTGCACCCTGACCTGTGACATAGAAACCGCACAACTCACGGTTACTGGAAAGCCTTCAAAATTCTTGAAAGCAACGTGACTCTGAAAGACAAAACACACAGAAAGACAAACATGCCATATTACAGGTTTTGTACATATAAACAGTATTAGAGCCATGGTGTGGGTGATAAAACTCGTGCTGCAAATGCGTGCTCTTTGAAGTGCAGCCATAAGTAGTACTTTCTAACCTATGGTGGTTGTGATATAATAAGTGCATGGATGTTTTAGCACTTACTGCGATTGAGTCATACGTGACCTGGCAAAAATCCAGGTAAACGGTCTAATTATGCCGGTATCATAGTGCCAAAAGCGTTTCTAATCCTGCATGCCAACTCTGGTAGTTGCACGATAAAATGATAGTTAAAAATAAAGTGAACATGACTATAAAAAATTAGCGACACGCAATCGTGTGGCTAGTGGCATCAAAAACGTTTATGCAAAAACGGGAAAGGCCAGGCTTACATAAGATGGTAGATACCCTTACGTCATGGATCCTAGCGGGGGATGGTGGCTAGTAGTCACACGCTATGGAAATGGAGATAACCCATAGTTACAAAAAGATCTTAAAGTTACCTTAGGCTTCTTGAAACAAAATACGGGTACTCACTACTCCAAAGCCAGACGCCAGTATGGCACCTGGATCTTCCCGACAACAGGACCCCGAGGATAATGGAGTCCTGCCCCGGGCAGTTTTAAATACATATGGAGCCGTAGAAACCACTGACGCGGGTAAATGACGGTGGGACGTACGCACGTACGTCTGTATCCGTCCGACGTCAGGCAAAGAGTGTAACGCTAACCGAAGTAGCACGGCTGTCTATTCAGTTGAAAAGCTTTATTGCAAACGGAGTCAAAATGTAATCCATAAAGGAAATCAGTCCACGCTGTTATGTGGTAATTGTACAAAGGTCAGAACCATATGATACTAATAACAAAAACTGCTGGTGTAGTGTAATAGTCGCAAGTTTAGTCAATAAACTGGTAGTGCTAAAGTAGCAGTAATGAGCATAATGAGTAATTGAATAACCAGAATCACAGCACAAGCGCGCCGATGACAGTGCAGCTAGCCTGTCAAAGGGAGGTGGTTCCTAAATAAAATAGGCAGGCAAATATTAGTGGAGTGTAGTAGAGGCAAACTGCGCTGAAGGTGATTTACTTGCTTGCTGCGCTGATGGTGATGTACTCGTTTACTCAAGTACATTGGTGTCATCTAAACCTGCAGGATACCTATAAGCAGGCAAATACACAAACCCGCCTAGAAAAAATCACGGGGGCAGAAACCATATAAAAATTACTAAGACCATGACAGAACTACAGTATGGTATGGTGTAAATGCTAACGATTTAGAACAGAACCCCATGGGATGTTGTCATTGAGTCCCTGTTTGTATGTTGAAAGACGGTAAACCCAACGTTGTTCTTTCTCGAACAGTACTCCTTGGATGTTGGTACCTGGTTTGATCTGCTCAATAACTGTCCATTCCAGATCAGTAGGGGTGTGATTCACCTGCAGAAAATGTTCCGCCATTTTTGTAATGCTTTTCTTGCAACGGATGTTGCTCCGGTGTTCGCATATGCGCTGCTTGATTTTCCTGGTGGTCATCCCCACGTAACGCAAGGCACAGGGGCACATGATCAGATACACCACGTTAGCTGAATTGCAGTTGGTATGGGACCTCTGCGTCCATGTTTTATTCGGTTCGAGCTCCAAGGTTTTTGTAGGGGAGGTCAGGTGGCAGACACTGCAGTTGCCACAGGGAAAATGACCCACAACACTAGGTAGGCCCCATGCGTTAAGCACGGATGGATTGGAAACAGGGTCAGTTCTCCTAGGGTGCGTGTGTACTAAAGAGTCCTTAAGACTTCTGGCCCTCTTGAAAGAAAATAAAGGCTTCTCCCAACTTCTGTTGTTAGTTTCCAGCACTTTCCAATGTCTATTGATAGATTTTGTAATGGCATTTGATGCTGTGCTGTATGTAGTTACACAGGTTAGAGGGGCCTCCTTAGTTTGTTTCGAATTATCCTCCAAAAATACTTCCCTGGGCTGGTTTCTTGCTCGTTTGTAGCTTTTTTTCAGAACTCTTTCGGGGTAACCACGGTTGCGCAGTTTGTTAAACAAATCTGCTGACTGAGTACTGTAGTCAATCACCTTGCTACAATTCCTCCTGATGCGGAGGTATTGTCCGTACGGAAGGTTCTCCCGCAGAGTCCTGGGATGAAAGCTGGAGAACTCCAGTAGGTTATTCTTGGCCGTTGGCTTATAGAATGTCTTGGTCAGTAAATGACCATCCACCTTGGAGATGGTAACATCTAAGAAGACCATTTCCTTCTTATCATAAACGTGTGTAAATTTCAAATTAGGATCACAGGTGTTAATCCATTGTAAGAAAGCCGACAGGGCTTGTTCCGGTCCTTGCCAAATGACAAAGATATCGTCGATATACCTTCTCCAAAAGGATAAAAAAGACGAGAAAGGGTTGTCCTCCGCCAGAATGTATCTTCGTTCAAAGTCGTGTACATATAGTGCTGCTACACTTGGGGCAAACGTGCTGCCCATAGAAGCCCCTGTTGACTGAAGGAACAGGTCTCCTTCATACTCAAAGAAGTTCTGTTTGAGAGCCAGGGTAGCACATTCAATAATGAACTGCTTAGGTGTTTCGTATTCCCAGTTGGTCTCCTCAAGTGCTTTACTTAGTACCTTGATGGTGTCATCTTGGGGGATACTGGTATAAAGGCTCTCGATGTCCAGAGAAACCAAAATCTAAACCATAGTATGCTGCGTGATACTTATTTTCACTGGCGCATGATGCACCAGTCCAGTGTTGTGGCTGAGTGGAGACAGCACTTTTGCTGAATAGTTACTCTCCCAAGGAGCCGGGCGGAGTGTTTGTGGGTGTGCGTGGGAAATTAGTTAACACTGTAGCACAATAGATCTGAAGCTTTGGTAGCATAGCTGGTACGGGACAGCAGCAATATAGGCAGTAACAGGCATTGGTCACTAGGCTGAGAAACGGTATATGCCTCAGCCTTGGTGCAATATGATGATGGCAAATATTGGCCGAATAGTAAAGCGAAATATACAGAGCCGCAGATCATCTAGGTTCTGTACGACTGTAGGCTCTGGCCGGGGTTAGTGCTGAAGGGGAATCTATGGGTCAAGACACGGCATGCAAGGAAGCTTGTTGCAATCAGTGGGCCCATGTCAGCTGAGAGCTCTCTATTTTGGTGTTCTGTCTGTGCCAACGCAGTGCTGTGTGAAAGAATTGTGTATTATATATACACTGTATATATCGCAGACTTCTGTTTGCAAAACTGTTCATATCCTGATGAGAGCCACTGTGTGTTCATTCGTTGGCACTGTTTTGTTGCAACAGAGTTTTTTGCTGCCAACCTTTGGTCACGCATTTGCCTGTCTGGCTTTTACTGCAGGCCATTAGGTAGTGCGTGTGAATTATTTTCGAGCATGCACTGCCCTGCATGAGGTGTAACTGGGCAGGACAGCCTGCTTATGAAGCACCTCGACATCAAGGCGATGAGTGCTGCTCAAAGGCGAATGAATGATTCATTCAGACGCTCTTCTGCAGTGATAAGCACGCTGATCAGAGGCAAAGGAGAAATCAATGACTCAGGCCTGATTTGCGAGGTGTTTGCACATGGGAGCTGCTGTGGGGTGGAGCAGGAACCTTCCACTGTCAAATGTTACAGTAGTGCACAAACAAACATACTGCTTAATTTTGTTTTACCTTCTGATTAGAAAATAAAACACCTTTTAGGAAAAACGATTCCAACATGTTTTTTATAAGATGCATAGATCACTTGAAGTGCCACCATTGAGAGCTCTGAAGCAAAGGCTGAAGGCAGTGCGAATTTCTCACAGTGCCTGTCAGTGGGTCAAAGTGGTGTTCAGAATACTTGCTTGGTCATCCAGTCCTTGGCCTCTCTGCTGAGCAAGCAGAGCAATGGTCACTCATTCCAGTTGCAATTTTGATTCTGTGCAACTTTGTGTGAAGGAAGTTGGCAAAATATTGAGAAGGCAAAAGTAAATGTAGATGCAGTGCTTACAGGTGAGTCGGTGCGTTGTATGTTTGTGAAGTGAAGGAGATGCAAGGAAGTGCATTACGGAGTCAGTAAAAGGAGGCTTCTGAAGATAAGATATGCATATGGACAAGATGTAGAGAGAGAAAAGGGTGCACTTATCTAACAGAGAATGAGCTTAACTGGCAATATTGAGACACTCTGAACACTACTACTACCCCTTCCACATCTGATCCAAACAGCCTTTATTTTTTGATAACTGTGCTCTGCCTGCCAAGATAAAAGGAGTGCTGCAGCATGTCATGGTGTCTTTGCTGAACTACTTCATGAACAACAGCTGCATCAGTTGCAATGTTCGTAAATGATGCAGCTGGTTTTGATGCTGTAGAGGACCATCAAGGAGAGCTAATGGAGTGCAATCAGGATGGGAGTGATGTGATCATATTTCTTCATCCCCTTAATGAGACTTGCAGTGCTTTGTAGGATGCCCCACTGCCTTTTAATGTTTATTTCTTGCTGTCTCGTGTCCACTCCGAGAAATCACAAATTCCTCAGTAGATTTTATTTGTCAAGGTATACCAATAAATAAAGAACTCTGTGAAGTACTCAGAATTGTTTTCTCAAAGTCTGTTATGAAGTTCTGTGGTTATACTGAATTAGCAGCTACCTACCTCACTATCATATTAAATCTCTTTATTGATGTCATAACTAGACTTTCACATATGCTCAATAAACCTTCTTGCCATCTCAAATATGCTTGAAAATGCCCCGTTTGCCCACTATTCTAAAAAAAAATCTCGAGGGGGGAGAACCCCGCCAAACCCCCTTTGCGACTCTCGGGCTCGCTCGCTCGCCACCAGGCATTCAGCCAGAACTTTTAAGCTCCACCACTTTCAAATGTCACTAGCCGCCACTGCTTGCAACACTCTGCCCCTAAAAAGACGTGAGTAAAGTCATGGATTGGTGGTCCACGGTATTTAAGGGGGAAAATCCCCAGATAAATGGTAGCACCGATTGGGTTGGCCACGGTGCCCTTTGGCACATCAGGCGGGTGGGCAGCTTATGTTACTCATCGCTGCCTGCCCTTGGATCGCCCGTAAGCTAACCCACCACGTTGGCATACTTCATGTATGAAATAAACCTGCAGCAAATTGTTTTCCAACAAAATTTGTATGGTGTGATTATGTATTGCAGTGTGTACTAAGTACCTTACTATGTTTCGGGGGAGGGTTGCCGATATCGGCACTATGACTTCCCTATCACGTCGCTAATAATAGGGTTGTTGTTATCTACGCCCCACTATTATCTAATAAGGTTGTAATCTTTAGAAAAGCTGATTATTCTGTATCTGTTTCCTTCACAGCGAGGGGTGTAACTAGAAACAGTTTTTGAATCAGGAGGTAGATTTGAGAGATAAAATTCCTGGAAAACTTTCAGCAG
Organism: Calotriton arnoldi; assembly: GCA_963921515.1. NCBI lineage: Eukaryota > Metazoa > Chordata > Amphibia > Caudata > Salamandridae > Calotriton > Calotriton arnoldi. The sequence continues at coordinate 664,883 of CAWUFW010009741.1, read as the reverse complement.
GTTGAAGTGCATATGTATTAAGTCGAAAATCCTTGATGTCGCAGAAAGGTCTTTTGCAGCTAAGACTTAGTTGGACTCTCCAGAGAGTTTAGATTCTCTCAGTCCCAAGAAGGGTTAAGTTACACGTAATAAACAAAAAGAACATGCATCGCTCTTATTCTGTGAGTCGATTGGTCCTGTTCCCTTTTTCACGCTTTTCTTATTTTTGTTGTTTTCCTCAGAGGTGGTTGGAACTTGTGCAGGTTTACAGTGATCTGCGCCCTGAGACCCTAGGCTGCAAGGCACTTTACAAATACAATTAGTAGTAAGTAGTAGGTGATAGTAGTCATATATTCTTAGAAGGCATATGTGGGACACCTTAAGTGTCTGCACCAAGTCTCAACACTGGGATGTCTCATCGGGATGAGGCTTCCCAGTGTTGACCGTTTTACACACCTCAGTGACCTTTGGCCTCTGCTCCTAAGTTTCATGTTTCCCATTCCTACCCATATGTATGAGTGTGTATGGGACATACGAGTCCGCGTTCTAGTGCCCACAACCTGGAAACATAACGCAGGGCACTTCCGGCCGTTACGGCTTAAATAGCAGCAGTTACGAGCCCCGGGTGCTTCTGATTCTTTCCCGAACCAGTCCGGAGCCATTTCTTCTTCTTCCGTGTTTGCTGCAGTATATGGTGAGACGCGTAGGAGCGCGTCTGGACACTCGCACCTAACCAGTCCCGGGCATTCTTGGTAAGCCTTGCCTAGAACTTCCCAAGACGGGGAAAACGTGCGCCGGAGCGCGGTGTGCTGTTTCCCTTCCCAGCCTCCTCCCCGACGGCAAACGCACTCACGTGTTGCCAAACCAGGACAGTGTGCTTTCCACAAAACGGTAGCGCAGGTGCGCTCTACCGCCTTTCACGTTGGGGGATCTGTCACAAGAACTTTGCGGTTAGCGCAGGAACGCGTTACCGCTATTGTTAGTTTTCATTGGACATATCGAAATTCCTCACCGCGGTAAGCGCAGGAGCGCATTACCGCCTTTGTTGTTGCTTTGGGGGCATTTCTTGTTCATTCCTCACCGCGGTAAGCGCAGGAGCGCGTTACCGCATTTGTGCATTGCCTTGGGACCATCCTTCTTGATACATTACCACAACGCGCAGGAGCGCATTACCCCTTTCTGTTATGTGACACTTCTTGGTTCACCTTCTACTGCCGCCCCACAGAAAGCGCAGGAGCGCCCTTTCTTTTACTTTGTGTGTTCTGATGGAATCCGGATCTTGGTCCTATATCCAGCGCAAGAGTGCCTCCTATTGTTGTCTCTTCTTCGTTGGAACATCGTTTCCAGGTGACTATAGTCCCTTCCTCCATTCCTCCTTAGTGCGTATGTGTGTGTGTGTGTCTATGATTCAGGGCAATAGTGATTACCTGTTGGTTTACTCTTCCAGGTGAAGATCCAGGGAGTCTATTATCAGATCCTCTCACCAAGACGACACACCACCTTATTTAGGATTCCTTCCCCCGGTCTTCACCACAACCCCGGTCAGGTATTTACTAGTCAGACAAGGGATTTGGTGGGAGACGGTGGAGGTTATTCATATCATCCCTGCGAGACCATCCTACAAAAGGTAAGAATTGTGGGGATCTGACACTAAGTACCGCACATTCCCTCTGTGAAGTTTGTAAAGTTGTGTCAGTTGATGAATACTCCCAGAGCCTGGCACTTGAGACCGGAATTAGTCCACAGGGACTTTGGAACTAAGACACTGAAACCTGGGACTGTCACCGAAAATTAGACATGTATTCAACCTTACTCACTGGTAATGTGGGAGGTGAGAGTAAACATGTGTTGACCGGAAAAAACCAACAAGGCTTATGAGCCAGTCTGTGATTTTATGTTTGCTGTCTCAAAAAAGGCAATTTTCGGTTTCCTTAGTTGCGTCTGCTGTGCAACCCAGTCCCAGTCTGTAAATTTCCTGTCTGTACTACACCAGGACCCTAATTCACCATCCCAAGTCCCCTCTAGTCCCGCTCTTCCGTTACTCTCCCTTGTGAGCCTGTCACACTGGGCCACTTCAGGTTGCAATACCATACATTTTTTGCAGTTTTGATATATCAAGAACTTGGCCCAAGCACATTAGAGAGCTTTACAATTGAACCACATTATGTTGTCTGGTAGTATGTCCTGCCACATATGCACATATGCAATGGCTCCAGAGGTCGAAGTGCATTAAAAGAAAGTATGGGAGATGTGATGCTGCATGCAATGGGGGCAGGGTCAGTGAGGTTGGGAGAGAGGGCTGGTGTGTGGCTAAAAAACACAAAATATTCAGTACTCTTTTTGATATTTCACCTTCAGGTACCTACAAATAAAATAACGTGCAGCTTAAATGGAAAATAGATACAAGTTAAGTTAAGCAGTGGGAAATGCACTATCGCACATTATGAAACCTCTGTTAGTTAATGCACTGCAAAGGGCTGTGTCTGTAACCAGAGAGCCACAGAACTGAATCTTGGTTGGTGGCGTGGAGAAGAGTGAGTTGAGTATTGTTAGTGCTAGGAGGTCCCAGCCTGTGACAGTAGCCATTGTGAATATGTTAGTCATAATGTTAAACTTGCTTCACAGGTACTGTAAGATAGGCTGCTCCAAAATGCGCAAAAAGTTTTAAAATAAAAAGATATTGCCAAAATATAGATTTTAGTAGTACCCAGACTGTACGTAATGTAATTTTTAAATATATAACTGCCCCTTAAAAGCACACACTTTGCAGTTTGTCTGGTAACACCCTTGCACTATCACTCAGAAAGAATAACTCTGTGCCATTGTGTCATCAGGAAGCATCAAGTGTTTCCATCAATTAAAACCAATGCTGGCTTCTAAGCTAGGGTCACCAGGCGTCCAGGATTTGCCGGGACAGTCCCGGCTTTTCACCATCTGTCCCGACAGATTTCGGGAAATTTAACTCATGTCCTGGTTTTTAGAGAGGGCCGACTGAAAATGGTGGGAGGTGCATTTTTATGTTTTCCAAAGCAGGAATAGTTAGCAGCTGTTATAAGAAAACTATTTAATTAAGAGGCATGCTATTGGGTTTAAAATTGCATTTTATTTATGTTCTTACCGCCTCTTCTGTATTTCTCTGCTGAGGAGCGCTGTCATCCTCTGCACTTAGTTGAAGTAAAATTGTAGTCCATCTTCTATTTTTGTGAAATGTCTCAGGTTTTGGCTTTCAAATTCTGGTCACCCTATTCCAATCACCCTTTACATTTGCAGATTAACCAGTTGCGCACGTTTACATTTCTTTCAGGCAAGCAGGCACCCTGGCAAGAAGGCTTGTTTCTTGTTTGGTTGTCTGCTCCCCCCAGGGCTTCACAGCACAGCAGACTGTCTTCAGCGGAAGCATTTAAACTATTGCAATTGACCGCCCCAGGATGGTTGTTTTTCACAAAAAGTAAGGGAACTGATTTTCATATATTAAAAAGTATGGGCATGTTGTGCCCCTCTGATCCTGCCCACTTCAAATTCTGAATTGCACCTGCCTCGACACAACATCACACCGGTGACAAGTGGGTAAGCAGCTCCACTTTGGGAACCCTGACCTGTACCCAATGCTTAATTTGAGATGGCACAACCTACCGGCACTTATTTTTGAGGACCGGCACTTTTTCCCCCCTCCTCAGTCATTTTCCGAGAACAAGAGAGAGAAAACACATAAAGATGAAAAAAGGAGGAAGTGAAAGACAGAAAAAACGTCAGAAAGAAAAAGCAGGAACATAAATAAAGGGGCAGGGAGTGGATTAAAGAGGTCTGAGATGGATTCAAGACTACGCAGCCTTGGTGTTCGGCACACCGACATCTAACAGCGCCAGCCGCGAGCTTCTGAGCAGAGCTTTGGGTACCTGCACTCATTCTATTACAAATTAAAGAATTGCAGTATGGTCTTAGCAGCAAGTCACTGAGAAGAACTAGACTTCATTCCCTTAATGATCCATCTACTAGTCTGCTGCCTCAATTCTGCTTGCTTATCATGTGCCATCTGTTTAAGAAATTCATTGTAAGTTGATGCGACCACAGTCCAGACTGTACCTCTTTGAGTTACCTACGTCAGCAATTAAATTTTGTAGCAAGCATTTATGCCTATGCTTTTTTGCCTTCTCACTTACCTATTGGACCCCGTTGAACTGCTGTATTCAGGTGCTTGGGTTTTGACAGAGTGCAGTTATAGACACTCACACCAAAGAATTGTTGCAACCTTGTCCAAATCTCTTTTGCAGTTATACCTGATGTAGAACCTACATTAAATATGAATGTAAGTATAAAGTCTATATCATACAGGTCAGATTTATCAAATTGATAACAAACAGTAGGCTTTTTGTGAGACATGGATTGGCTTGTAACATACAGGACACCGTTTGGGGTTACGCTAACAAATCTAACCTGTACTGTATGTACTAAACATTCATATCCATCTACCTGTCACTGAAAAGCAGTGAATGATTGGGAAATGCATGAGTCTACATTTAAAAATGGGTGCATTGGTAAAAATGCATTCTCACCCATCATGCAATAAAACATAAACTAGGGAATGCGAGCATTGCTTTAAGAAGCCATGCAAGACTTATTCTTTAGATTTGAAATTATTCTACCAATGTGACTGGCGATGTGTCAAATGCATTTATTTGTGATACATTATATGCACTTATTTCTGATATAATCAGGGCTTTAAGTGGGATGAAAAAACTGGGAGGTCTCTAAAAGGGGTGTGGCAAACATTAAAGAGGCGTGGCTTACATAGTTGGGGCGTGGCCTAAATCAGAATGTGCGCTGTAAAAAATCCCCTTTTGTGTTCGTTTTAAAAGCCTATAATGTGGCTCTGTGTGTAATAACTGATGCCAAAAATAGGGCACACTCACATGTCTCTTAGTTCACTATGAGCATTGTTATCAGGGCGGGTAGGAATATTTGTCAGTGCTTCTTTAAACACTCTCACTTTTAATAAATGTCTTTTAATGCAGTGATATAATGTGATGCACTAGGTAAAATACTACTCTGTGTTAAAGAAATACTTTAAAAAAAAAATTTGGAGACAGCCTATCAAATTCAAACATGATGTTTGTTGCACAATTTACATGTACATTCCGATCCTGACCAAGCAGGCCCTGAGTACGCATTGTCCTTGGAGGATGCAAATAAATGCATTAAGATGACAGGGGGAGCAGGGCAAGCTTAGCCAGCTGTAGTGCTTTAAATCTTGATATTTCCTTAATATCTTGTGTAACTGCTTAAATAGCACACATTCGTTAGTGTGTTGAAGGCAAGCCTCCATCTTATTGTTGAGTGTGCAGTGGGCCCCACGACACACTCCAAGCTTTCCTGCCCGCCTTTGAGCAACAGCAGTGCCAGTCAATAAATGAATGAACAGGGCAAATAGACAATGAATGCCTACAGACGTGTCTCTCCTCCATGCCACATAAATTAATATATGACATTAGTGAAATTTAACGAATCCCAGCTTCTGCCTCGCATCACTCGTTGTCTTTAACCTAAAATTTGCATAGTTTGACATTCACATACACGGCTATTGTTGGCCTCTGGATCAGCTTGGAAGCTAAACTGCTACTGAATTTCTTTACTGACTTGTTTGACGCCGGAAGGAGGGCCGGCCTGGCATGGGTGAGCTGGGTCCAGGCTCGGGGCACCAATATTCTGAGGGGGGCAGCATGGAGCTGCCTGACTTAATGTCATGCAAACAGCAGCTCATCCATCCCACTTGGTCTAAATTGGGTCCCGATAAAGTTGTTGTAATCAGCCCTTAATGTACCTCAGCATAATTGTTAGCACCCCATCAACCCCCTGCCCTCCTCCCATCTTCCTCACACCTCCTGCTGTTACACCACAATGACCCTCCACCCCCACAACAAACACCAAATTTTCTTTCCACCCAGGGTGCTGTCCCGGTGAATCCATTTTAGAGCCGGCCCTGCCCGGAAGATGTTATCTCCAGCACCAAAATACATATATGCATCCATCTTGGAATCCTGCATCTGCAATATCAGGCCGTGAGAAGGAGGAAAAGGAGCAGGGCTCAAGTCGAGGGTAGACGCAGGTAAATGCCGTCTACCCACTATTTTCAGAGGGTAGACACCGTCTACCCTGCTACAACGCTGACCACTTTCAGCTGAGTGCCACGTTCCTTTCCTACTTCTCCCGGAATTCATAGAAATATGCTGAACTCATCCCGGTGCTATTTTCTGACACCGGGACACTTTTAGCAGTGCCTGCATGTTGTCTGCTTTTGTTCCAAGCAGCAACGTGCAGGGAGGGAAGGGGTTTATCAGATTCAAGCTTCGCCCATAACAAAAGCTGAAGTTGCGGGCCATTACGCCTCTTTTTGTTGGAGTAGCCTGGCTGGGAGCTATTGGGAACCTCACACCTAGATGCAATGGAGAGCAAACAAAGGGTCACATCTTATCACTTCACAGGTATTTAAGAGAGCAATGCTTTTGACTTTTTCAGTCCCTGTAAATAAAAGATATGCATACACTGTAAGAATGTCAGATGTGTTGGTCGCCCCAACACAAATAGCAATTCAAATGCCACTATTTTGTTTTATTTCTTTTATAGCACTTTAGCAGTACAGTAGCGCTTAAGCGCTAAGCGCTATAAAAGAAATAAAACCAAAATAGTGGTATTTAAATTATTTGTGCACGTGTGATGTAAAGCGCTCTGACACCCTGCATTGGGATGAGTAGTGCAACTACTCATCCCAATGCAGGGCATCAGAGTGCTTTACATCACACGTACAGATTATAAATTGACAAAAAATCATTTATGTGTACATCCATATAAAGGATATGTCACATAAGAAAGTGAGGGTTACAAGGTGTAGGAGCCCCATGCCCTCCATACCTCACTGTGCTATATTAGAAGGATTACAATTTATGAACTGCAAGTAAGAAAAGGATCTCTGTCTTAAAAGCAGTAACCCACTTACACATTTACATAAAATAAAAATCCATCATCTGTGTGTTATATAATGTGCTTTGCAGAAGACATATTAACCCTCTATGCTACTTTGATTCAAAACTAGGAGTAGGCAAATCACAGATCTCTCCAGCAAATATGTTATCCTCCAGTGTTACCTTACCATTACTATTATTCCCTGAGATTTAGCTGGCACACAAAGATCTCTGCAGCAGGTGCCTTAGCCCAATAAGATGTTTTAAAATACAGACACTGCAACCTATTAAGCAGAACAGATTTACTGCTACGTTTCTCCTTGTCACCAATTTCTTGGTGGCAGGGTTTCCCATTTGTTAAATATTGTAATGTGTTCAAATGTACTCATGATAGACCTGCTAAACATATCTGATGTAACTTTTTGTGAGGTCATGAGTTGTGATGCCACTTCCTGTGATGCCACATGCAATGTCACGCCGTGATGTCACACACAGTGATGTCACTTCCATACTGTCTAACTTAGTTAGTTCTCCCCACTTCTTATTTTTTTAGGGCTTGTGGCCTGAGAGCAAGTGTTGATTTGAGAGGGTTGCCAAATACTTGAATATTTTCAGGGTATTGAGATAGACATTTTTGTTGGTAACATTCTCAGTCAGCACAGAGCCGCTGTGTATGAAGTGTGACTGAAGCACTTAAAAGAGCAGCTTTGTCACGCACATTTTCACACTAACCCGCCTCAATTATTCATCTGCATTTGCAGAAGCTCCTATGCACGATTCTAAGGTTAATGATAAACTGTTCACACAGAGCAATAGCATTTCACTATGACCCATTTTTAAATCCTTTCTTTGTTGGCACTGGAACCTATGATCTGTTATGCATGAAAGTGTTGCTGGTTTAACACACTGGGCTAGTCAGGTTTATCCAGTTTGCGGAAATACACATAGAGGTAAAATGTCTTACAGAGGGTAAAGAAATTGGGAGTCTGTCTCCAGGCTACTTGAAAATTTTGATAGGCAGGCATTTCTCCAAAAGCCAATTCAAGTTTGTTGGAAAGTGGATCGTTAGTAGTGGCAGATATGCATTTACCACTGGCAATAATACCACTAACACAATATAGGGCTCAGAATAGGTCTTAGAAAATTATTCCCATGCTCAACCCTTGGTAGCTTGGTTGCGAGCAGGCAGGCTTAGCTTCAAAGAGAGGTATGTAAAGCATTTAAAAACACAAATTCAGTAAATAATTAAGTCACAACACACAATAAAAATCCAACACCAATGTATAAATATAGGGAATATTTGTATCTTTAAAATGACACCAAAACGAAAACAATCCACTGTAGGGAACCAGAGATCTGAATTATTAAAGATTAAACACGTTCTAGTGCTTAGACACCAATAGTGGCACTTTTAGACATTTGGTTGCCTCTGGTGGGGACAAATTCACTCTTAGCAACTTTTCTGGAGGATTTCTCACCAAATGTCATGTAACCTCCTCCAGCAGGCAGGATTCAGTGAGGAACTCCTTCCTGAAGTTCCTCTTGCGGGTTCAAAGTGTCCAAAACACAATCCAAGGGCCTGGAATCTCCAAGATCATCCTTGGAAGTTTGGGACTTCAGTTCCCACAATCCACTTGGACAAAACACTTACAAATCCACTGATAGTACTCCAGGCTGAAAATTCTTTTTGATGAAGGCCCAGGTGATCTCTGTTAACCTGTAGCTTGCAGGAAGTCCACTCTTTAGTCCTTTTGATCCACAGGACAGTAGTTTCAGATTGTGCAGCAGGTGCAGCCAGACAAAGTGCAAGCTTGATTGGTGCAAAAATCAAACTTCCAGCAGGAACCCTTCTTCTTTCTTAAGGTCCATGCAGCAGATCTTAGAGGCACTGCCCCTCTCGGATACTTATTCAGTGTTCTCTAGAAACAAGTAGGAGGGCACTTCTGTCCAATGAGGTGCAGGGCAATACCCCGGAGCATGACCACTTCCTCCAAAGTGTGTTACAATGATCTCCCAGAAAACCCTATTTCTCTACAATTCAATATGTCAGAATTTTCAGCAGGGAGAGAAGAGCTGGCTAAACACACCTCCAGGATGACTAATCTCCATAGTCTCTCCCCCTTGCATCTGGTCATTCCTTCCTGAAGCCTAGCATCTGGCTGGGTTCAAAGAGGAGAGTTGTGAATGAAACTGGTGTCCTCGGTCTGTCTCCTCCTTCCATTGAAGGATATTGTTTACAACCCGTCCCCCTGCTCTGGCATTCCAGTGTAGCAGAACCCTGCCCTCCCAGAAGAGCTGGCTAATCACAGGGGCTCTTTTTCACCTCATCAAAGGAGCCTGCCTAATCCCTTAACTCTGAACAATCAGGACAAACCACTGGAAGGCTGCATTTTGGCCTACAGACAAGAAAGTCTTATAACTTCTTTGTCTGTAAATTGTAGGAGAAATTCAACAATACCATATTGTTAGATTTATCAGTACCATTTTAGGAAGTCCTTAAATGCCATTTTCATGATTCTCCTAGTGGTGATTATTAGTTAATAACTTCTTGCCATGTTAACCTATGTGACAGGGGATTTGCAATGGGGAAAATGACTTGGACCATTTTTCCAACACCAGGGCTTATAAAAACATCTTTATCTATATCTACAGGCCCCCCACCCCTGGAACACCTAGGAGTGCCTTTAGGGGTTCTGAATATGTAAACATATTGCAGATCCTCCCTCCACGGAGCTCCTAGCACAAAAGTCGATTTTGTGAAACACTTTATCACAAGGTGGGGAGTGAAATGTGAAATTTCCCTTAACCCAGGGCATATAAAACTCATTTTCTAAGGGTCCTCCTTATAAATACCTGATCCTCCACCCCTGGGACATCTAGGGGAGGCCCTGGGAGTACCTAATATGCCCAAACATTGTAGTTTATTAATTTGTAAGTGCCCCAAACAGCAAAGTCGAGTTTGGGCACAATTTGCATTTTAAAAGCAGTCCTGCAACACAGTGCTTCTTTTAAAGTGACCTCAGGCTCTAGCAGTGCACACATGCAAGTGTAGAAAAGGCTTTTGGCCGCTAAACTGCCCTGCCCTATTATATACTAGGGACTTAAAAGTAGTTTCAATCCCCCTGCCCTATTATGTACTAGGGCCTTATGGTGGAGGTCATGCCAATCCTAGGGGTCCCCTAAATCATAGTGTACCCTAGTGTATGTATGTATGTATGAATGTATGTAGGTGTTTTCACTGTATTCTAAGGGCCAGATGTACGACCCGTTTTTGCATGGGCAAACAGGTTTGCGACCCGTTTGCCCATGCAAAAACCTACAGGGCCATGTACAAACCCTATTTAGCGAGTCGCAATTTATTTGCGACTCGCTAAATAGGATTTGCGACCCGCTATTAGGAAGGGGCGTTCCCTTCCTAATAGCGACCCCAAATGCCATGTATGACTGTTTTGCAACCGCAATTGCGGTCGCAAAACAGTTGCAGTTTACCAATCTTCACAGAAAGATGGTAAACCACTCGCAAACGGGAAGGGGTCCCCAGGGGACCCCTTCCCCTTTGTGACTGGCTCTAAAAATATTTTTTAAGGGCAGGCAGTGGTCCCAGGGACCACTACATGCCCTTAAAAAATAAAACAAAAACGTTTCATTTTTCTTTTTTTAAATGCATCCCGTTTTCCTTTAAGGAAAACGGGCTGTATTAAAAAAAAAACCTGCTTTATTTAAAAGCAGTCCCAGACATGGAGGTCTGCTGAGCCCAGCAGGCCACCATAACTGGGAGGGCCAGCCATTCTCAATGGGGTCGCAAATTGCGAGTGCCTCATGAATATTAATGAGGCATGCGATTTGCAACCCCATTGAGAATCGCTAACAGTGTCTCTGACACTATTGTACATGTCATTTTGCGAGTCGCAAATTACGACTCGCAATTGAGCGCAATTTGGGACTCGCAAAATGACATCTGGCCCCTAAGTATGTCTTCAGCATAGCACTGGCCTGGCTAGGCAGAGCCCAGGGTCAGTCAGAGTCAGTTACCACCAGTAGCAGTCAGCAAAAAGTTGGGGGGTGCCTAGGGCACAGGATGACTTTGCAACAAAGTGCCTTAACTGGTGCCTCCAATTGCACCAAATGCTGCTGTTAGGCACATGTTTTCCAAGTTTTAAGGCTGACGATGAAGTCGAATTTCCTGGAATGAGTGACAGCCTGTTGCCCACCTGAGTGTGACTAAGTCATGTGAATAAGAAAGGGGGTACTTCCAGTGGTGTAGCTTCAATTGGTGCCGTAGTTGCAGTGTCACCAGAACCCAAAGGCCTGAATGGCCCATTGATACTTGATAATTGCTGTATTGTACTCTCCCAACAGTCCAAGGGACAATTTCCCTGCACCATGGCATCCATGGTATGCTACTTTGTACTGCTCCATTGTCTGGCCCTCCCTGTGACATAGCTGCCAAGATTTCCAGGTCTGCGCCTGATGTGCTGGTCCAGTCCAGGTTTTGTCTTTGAAATTTGGGACTTGCAGTCCTGTTTTATAATGGAATAAACAATACTACAAATTCCAGGATCCCAAAAAAACATTGGACTGGAGCAGCACCACGTATGGATCTGGGAAACTTCACAGGGCTGCTGCGAGGACTCACTAGAGACAAAATAAGCAGTTAACTGGGGCAGACATTCTTTGTACCACCACCTCTGTAATATGGTCCAGCAACAATCTTCATTTAATGCCTGCATGACGATGTCCAAGCCCCTCCTTTACAGTAGTAGTATTGGGCTCCTTTTGGTTTGATTTGGGCTAGAGAGTGTTCTAAATATATGGCAACACTGCAAGGGAGTTCCTAGCGTTTCGGAACTGTTTACAAAGGACTGCCCTAGCCTGTACTGCTGACATAAATCTTGCTGGTGTCCCTTCTCATCAGCCTTTTCTACCCCCCCTGCCACCATGTAACATAAATATTAAGAGTGTGCTGTGCCCTCCTTAGCGAAAAATAAAAGCACTGAGAGTGGAGGACCAGTGGGTACTGGGTGGGTCAGGGTTACTTAATGAACAGCAGTTAGAGTGCAGTGGAAACAGAATTGTATGTATTCTTTTCTAACATTTATTTTCTCTTTGTTTACTTTAATTAGTAGCCATGGATCATTATCAAAGCTCTAGAACACATTTAAAAGTCCTTTGTATTTATATTTGCTGTATGGAGTATATATAGATAAAGGCCAGAAAACAGCGGCTTTAGATGATTTTGCTTATTTACTGATGCCACCCACTTCATTACAACCCCAATGGCAAAGACACTGCACACCTCCTAGACAGTATGAGCAGCCTCAAATTGACCCAGATCGTCCACGACCCTACACACACCGCAGGACACACACTGGACCCAGTTTTCACCTCCAGCAACTATGTAAAAAATGACCATGTCACAGAATTCAGCTGGACCGATCACTCCATTGTCCACTTCAGCATCTCCAGCCCCTGCACCGCCACCCCGAAGATGACCAACGCCCCCCACCAGAGGCGGAACAAAATCTCAGAGACCAGCTGGACAAATTCCCACAACACCTCCAACTCTGCTACTGCCACCAACCTCGAAAGGGAGTGAAAAACCTATTTTTGTTAAACTCTTTTTATTAAGCAGGCTCAATAGACTGTACAATCTTGAACAAATGTGCATGTATATCACTGGGTTGATACGTGACATTAATACCCCATGGGGGATGATTCCACCATTTAAGACATACACGGAACAATATCCCAATAACAGTCATCATTTGGAACGGGAGGCGAATGAACAGTGGTGGTTTCTCATACATTGCCTTATGGATAAAACTAAGGTATCAGTTCCGGGACCATTATAACCCCCTGTATTTGCGCCATGATGCCCATATCTTCTCCCACTTCTTGACGCACCCCCTACTTTCATATACTGTCTCCTCTGCTCGCTGGCACCAATCTAGCTCCCTCTCCCACTCCACCACTGACGGGGTTGGGGCGCGCTCCAACACCTGGCGATGTTACGTTTAGCGATCCCTGCTGCCAGCGCTAGCCAGAGACTAACATATCGTGGTTGATCTGTCCCTCCCTTGATCATGAGCAGGAGCCATCTGGCGTCCATTGGGACCTCAGTTTCAGACACTCTTGCCATTATTGTTGTCACTTTCTGCCAGAACTGGGCGACCTTAGGGCATTCCCATAGAATATGAAAAAAGGAGCCCTCTCGCTGAAGCCCCTGTTGCAAAGCGCCGTTGATGCCCTTCCCCATTTGTGTAGGAGTGTGCAGGGGTAGTAGGAGCGGTGCAGTATCCTGATCTGGACCAGCCGAAATCTTGCATGGATTGCGATTTCCCTGGGGCTTTGGAGTGTCTCTATCCATTCCTCGTCTTCTATGCTGCCCAGGTCATCTATCCAGGCAGCACGTTGGGCTGCCAGGGGGGTCAGGTATATTATTCATGAGTTTGCGATAAATAGTTGAGGTCGCCTTTTCCGGAATGGGGTCTACGAGCAACCTATCCTCCAAAGGGGAGTGGTCAGAAATGAGCGTGCCCCGGTGTATATGTGTCTGTAGGGCGTGCATAAGTCTCAAAATAGGGAAATCTCTGAGCCGGGGTCAGTAGCCTGACTTGTTGCAGGTATTCAAAGGGGAGGGGAGCGCCGCCCCTCCACACATCTCCCAGACGTTCAATGCCTTTAGCTTGCCAACCTCCAAAGCCCCTCAGTGTTGCCACCTCCCTCAGTCGGTCTCCGGCCAATAGGGGTGTCCTGCTAGTTAGTTTACCCTGCCACCCCAGAAACTTATTTGCCTCACTCCAGGACGCCACCACTGTCGCAGTATGTGTTGGCCATTCTGGGCTTGCCTTTCGGGCGTATAGTAGTGGTTCGCAGCTGCCTCCTGGCATAGCGTCCCAATCCACCCTGTACACTGGTTCTCCCTTGTCTGCGTAGACCCAATCATTTATAACTAGTAACTGTGAGGCCCAGTAGTATAGCCTAATATCTGGGACGACCAAGCCACCGTCGTACACCCCCTTTTGCAGCTTATAAAGTGCTATCCTGGGTGAACCACCCTGCCACAACAACGCCCGGGTCTCTTGAGCCACCTGCTTGAAGACCGACGGCGGGACAGGGCATGGGGTATTCTGCAGGACATATAGAAGGCGGGGTAAGGCCATCATTTTGAATAGGGCCGCTCTGCCCATGAGGGATAGTGGCAAGGTGCGCCAATGCAATACATCAGTATGAAGCCTATCCAATTGAGGGGTGAGATTTCTCCCTAGGAACAGCTGGTGGTCTCGGGTGATATGAATGCCCAGGTATTTAAAGCCTCCCGTTACTATTGGCGCTTCCCACCTCGCCGGCAATCTCGGTGAGGGGCCAGACAGTGGGAATACCACTGGTTTAGACCAATTTAAGGAGTATCCCGAATAGCTCCCAAACAACTCAAAGATATGGAGTACTCTTGCAATGGAGTAGTACGGCCTTGAGAGATACAGGATTATATCGTCAGTGTACAACGACACTTGCTCCTCCCAGCCCCCTGGCGCTTCTATGCCCCAGATCATCGGGTCTTTCCTGATCCAATGTGCCAATGGTTCTAGTGCTAAGGCAAACAGCAGTGGCAATAGGGGACAGCCCTGTCTGGTGCCCCTCCTCAGATGGAATAGTCTCGACAGTGCTCCATTAACTCTTACTCGGGCCAGTGGGCCCTGATAGAGCAGCCTCACCCAATTACAAAAATTGGGGCCAAACCTGGTGAGCACTACAAATAGGTAGGGCCATTCTATACTATTGAAGGCCATCGAGGCGTCCAGCGCCATCAATGCCGTTTGTTGAAAGGAGGGGTCCCCTGTCAGGTGCAGCACACCATAGAGTCTCTGCAAGTTGTGGCGAGTACTTCTATTGGGCATAAAGCCGGATTGATCTGTGTGGATTACCGTAGTAATGACGGTCGCTAGTCTATTGGCTAGGGCCTTTGCCAACACCTTTACCTCTGCGTTGAGCAGGGAGATTGGCCGGTAGGAGCTACATTGGTCTGGGGGCCTCCCCACCTTGTGTATGACCACAGTAGTTGCTACCCGCTGGTCAACGGGCAAGCAAACTTTTTTCTGAGCCTCCACTAGCATGTTCCTTAATGGTGATGTTATTTTGGAGGCAAGGCTTTCATATAGCTCAATTGGGAGACCATTAGGCCCGCTGCCTTCCCTGATTTTAAGGATCCCAAAGACAATTCCTCCTCTGTTATATCAGCATCTAAGGCCTCTCGTGCCTCTGCAGACAATGTTGGCAATGAGAAGTACTTCAGCAGGTTGGCAACGCACACCGGGGAATGATCAGAGATGCCCCTAGCCATATGTGTTGGTGATGAGAATTCTCCCACTTTGTCATTTTGCGTAAATAAGTAGTCAATTCTTGAGAATGAGCCATGGCGCGCCGAATAGTATGTATATTGCTGCTTCTGAGGGTTGTGTGTCCGCCAGATGTCTACCATACCCCTGGCTGTCAGGAAACCCGAGATGACGCGTTCCCCCTTCTGCCCCGCTGCTGCACTGGAGCGGTCTAGCTCCGGATCTAAGACTGCATTGGCATCTCCTCCCATCAAACGGGTGCCAGTAGGGAGCCCAACCAGGATCTCGCTAATCTTTGGGAAAGTGATTGTCTGGAGCCTCGGAGGTATATAGAACGAGCATAGCACTATCAAGCGTTCTTCCCACCTGCCAGCCACCGCCACACAGCAGCCGGCCTCATCAGACCAGGTGCATCAATGGTGAATGGCAATGTGTTCCGCACCAGAATTCCCACCCCTCTGGCATCTGTGGAGTACCCCAAATGAGCCACTAGTCTATATCCAAACCGGTCTAGGGCCTTGTACTTGCTCCCTCTGAGGTGTGTCTCTTGCATCAATACTACGTCCGGGGAATGTCTCTTGATGTGCTGAAGGACAAGCGTACATTTAATATTATTCCCAAGACCATTCACATTCCAGGTCCAGGCGCGGATGCGTGCTGATGCACCCATAACCATGGCCATGACCGATGGCAGCCGCAAAGCGTCCCCCCTCCCAGATTGACCCAGCTTCCACATGCTTCATAGTACGACTATATCTGTCTTGAGCATCAATACATTAGCAAGCAACAAAATTAAACAGTTTGCCCAACTCCCCCCTCCCTGCAGCCCTGCTAGTTGAGTAGAACGTCTCCCACCTCCCCAACTTGCAGAGTGCCTGTCGCCCTAACTGTGTAATGATAACAATTAGTGAGGGGTGTGAGCCAGCCTCCAGCATCAAATTGTAGAATGTTACTGTCAAATGTCAAATGCCCCTTGACACCTTCTGAGAGCACCTCTGTTTGTGGGCCCCAAGCAGATAATCACACAATGGCTTCCAATGTCTCACCACTGTGGTTGTCCGTTGAATTTCAAATGTCACTTTATACCAGTTCTTTGACATTCCCCCCCTGAGTCCCTCCACCCCCACCCAAACGGAACATATGCAAAGGAGAGTCACTGGCTGTTGTAGCCCCCCCGCTGTTCACTTATCTGGTCTTTGCCGCTGGGCAGGGCTTTCGAGCGTGTAATCATCATCTCGCTGCTCTGCATCCCGCTCTTTCGTGGTGTGTGGTTGGGTCCTGCCCCCTTTTCGCCCAACCGTCCTCCAGCCTTCCAACCAGTCGCTTGCCTCATCAGGTGAGTTGAAGAAGTATGATTTACCCTCGGCGAGGATCTTTAGTTTCACTGGAAAAAGCATCATGTATTTCATGTTCTGTTCACGGAGGGCCCTCTTTACTGCGTCAAAAGTGCGTCTTTGGCGCTGTACCTGGAGCTTGAAGTCTGGAAAAAAGCGGACAGTGGCGTTCTGGCACTGGAGGTCGCCGTAGTGGCGCGCCGCCTGAAGGATCGCGTCCCGGTCTTTATAGTCGAGTATATAAGCTATTATCGTGCGGGTAGGGGCCCCCGGGCGCGGCCTAGGCCCCAAAGCGCGGTGTGATCTTTCCACTGAGAAAAAGGCGGATAGGCGTTTAGGCTTAAGTTTTTTCAGGATTAGATCTTCTAGGAAGAGGTCCACTGACAGCCCCTCCATTCCCTCGGGGACGCCCACCACCCGAATGTTGTTTCGGCACACTCTGCCCTCCTGGTCCTCCAGTCTGGCCTAGATTTTTGTCTGATTCTTGGTCAGTGCTGATACTTGCTCCTCTAGGCGTTTTGTTTTGGACTGAAGGCCCCCAGTGCTCGTCTCGGCAGTTGACATCTTGTCCGCCATCTTCCGGAAATCAGCCCAGAGTAGGTTGACCTCTTCTGTTACGTAGTCCAGTTTTGGTTCCAGGGTTCTGCGTAAATCTCTAATTGCCAGCATAATGTCTCTTAAGGAGGGGTCAGGGGCTTGATTATCTCTCCCGGCCGGTGGCGTCTCCCCAGTAGCGCTCTCTTCGCGGCCCATCACCACTGTGTACTTATCAATTTGGTTTGCCTGGCCCCACACTCTTGGTTCAACCCATTTACCGGCTTTATTGTGTTTCCTGGGGGTAGGTTCTGACCCTCGACTAGATGTCTTGTCCTATGACGCTGAGAGCGCTGGCCTCCCTCCAGTGCTCCCACTTAGGCTATTTGGGGCGGCCTCTCCGGCGATACCCGCTCCCTGGCCGGCCCCCGTTCAGGGAGAAGGGTGCTTTCTATCGGTCCCCTTGCTTACGTTACCAGGTCTCCTCAGCCCCTAGATCCAGGCACTGCAAAGAAAGGGGGGACACTCCCAGTGCCGCCTCCGGGGGTCCGCCTGTGTTTCCGCGGCTCAGCCCGTAGCGCCCCGGGGCCTCCCCCAATCAGTGTCTTTTAGCGATCTTGAGGACTTCTTGACTGCCTAAGAGCTGGGCTCAGCCCCTCCCCGCCTGGTCACAGGCCAACCAGGCGCTGTGCCAAGGTCTTTAGTGGGTCCTCACTCTGCGGGCGGCACTCCCAGAGCCCTCAGGCTTGAGTAGAGGACCAGTGAGGGCGCCCGAGACTTCCTCTCAGGTACGTAGCGCCTGGCCTCGGAGGGGCCAACAGGGGTTTTTTCACTTCTTGATTGGGCTCCCAGTTGGGGGCCACTGCCCCAGGTACTGCCGCTGTTGCTCACTTGCCCATTGCGCCCACTCTCCATACCTCTGTGCAGGAATCGCGCAGGCTGGCCCGATCCGGAGCGTCCTCACCCGCTCAACGTATGCGTGCAGGCCCCCGGCCGGCAAGCCCGCATCAGCCCGGTCTCCAAACTCGAGCGTTCTCCACCCGCCACTGCGACCGCAGCCGTTTCTGTCACTGGCAAGGTCTGGGCGGGGGGCTCCAGGTCCTCCCTCATGGACACGGAGGGCTCGTCGAGTCCGGGCGGTACTGAAGGCCCCAGGTCAGTGACTCCGGCCTCTGCTCTCCTCACAGCCGGGCGGCTCTATCTTGCCAACCCATGTCCTGTCACCTTTGTCCCTTCTCCCCAGCTTTTCGCTGTCTCTCCTGGTTTCTGCTTGTCAGCGGGCCAGCGATTTTGTCCCTCGTCACTTCCCTGCCACTGATGCTCTCTCTGTGCACGGATGAAGCCGGATATAACGGGGCCACTAGCTGGTAGCTAGCGCAGCTCGTTTAGTTTGCGGCCATCTTCGCCGGCTGCTAGCCACGCCCCAGGGAGTGAAAAACTTAAACACCTGGATCACCAATTGAGCAGACAGCATTGTCCCCATCAAGAGCAACATCCAGAGAAAATCTCCCCAAATGGTTCAAGAATTCAGAACAGCAAAATGAGACTGCAAACAATTGGACACCTAGGACAATGCAGCCTTCAGGACCTCCTTCAACCTCTAACACTGCCTGCTGAGGGCGACAAAGAAGACAGCTCTGGCCACACGCATCGAAACTAGAGCCAATAACACCAAGGAACTTTTCAACAACATTAAGGAATTCTCCAACCTGGCTGCCAGTGAAAACAACATCACACTGTAGGAAGCTGGGCTTCTGTTGCAGTAGCCCCCCCCCCACTTTTTGCCAGATTTTTGATGCACTTTGACTTGATGTGCCCTGGGTCCCTGACAATCAGGTTCCCAGGGCCTGTGATATTTCCCAAAACTGTACCTTTGTACCCCCAATTGGCACTCTCTGGCCCCATGTAAGTCCCTTGTAAAAGGTACTATGGGTACCTAGGGCACTGTGACCAGGAAGGCCTCTAAGGGCTGCAGCACCTATTGTGCCACCCTTAGAGGGCCTGTACCTTAACACACACACACACCTCCATTGCAGGCTGTGTGTTTTGGTGCAGAGAAAAGTGAAGAGTCAACATGGCAAACATTCCTGTGTGCCATTGCTGCACCCACTGCCTATGGTATAGGTAAGACACCCCTCTAGCTGGGTGCACTATACCGCTGGTGAGGGTACAGTTTCATGAGCACTGTATCCCTACAGTGTCTAAGTCCATTCTTAGACATTGTAAGTGCAGTAAAGCCATAAAGAGTATATGGTCTGGGAGTTTGTCATTACGAACTCCACAGCAGCATAATGGCTTTACTGAATTCTGGGAAGTTTGGTAGCAAACTTCTCAGCATAATAAACCCACACTGATGCCAGTGTGGGATTTATTATACAATGCACTCAGAGGGCATCTTAGAGAGGCCCCCTGAAAAACAACCAGCCTCTGGTGGGTTCCCTGACTGGTAAACACCAGTCTGCCACCATGAGACATATTTCTGGACCCCCTGGGGTGGGAGCCTTCACTCCCTGAGCCCAGAAACAAAGCCTTTCCTGGGCGGAGGTGTCAGGAAGAGCCATCTGTGGCAGGGGGGCTTCAAAGGCCTTGCCGCCTTTGTAACGCGACCCCCAGCCTCTCCTGCTATCAGGAGCAGGCCCCATTCCTGTCTCCCCTCCTTTTCAGTGGGAAGACAGGCGGGAAGAATTAGAACAGCCCAGAAGTTGTGCCCACCTTTGCCAACCCCACCCCTCAGGTGGGGAAGGCGAGGTTAAGCCCACTCTCCAGTGCCCGCCATCTTGCAGATGGCAGGCACTCTCAAATCAGAGTTGGGGATTGTGCCCACTCCCCCACGTGGTGTGAGCACACCAAGGGTGTAGCCATCCTTAGGCTACTGACCTCGAGACCCCTAAAATGCCCCCTAAATACAGTATTTAAGGGCAGCCCTGAACCAAAAAGACAGATTCCCGCAACCTAAGGAGAAGAAGGACGAAAGAAGACGCCCAGCAGAGGAGACTGCAGAGAAGAACTGACTTGGCCCCAGCCCTACCGGCCCGTCTGCAGTTTCCAGAGATCCTGCACCAAAAGTCACCTTGTCCTGCAGCCAGCGACCTCCAGAACCCCTGGGAGGACTGACTGCCTTCAACAAAGACCGGATCTCCTGTGAACAGCAGCTCTGTTCAAAAGAAACTCCCAAGACAGACTCTGAGCCTGCTGAGGACAAAGAAAACCATTGCCTGGTACCACCACTGCACCCGACGCCTATGGCCCGAATCCAAGTGGCCCACCGGTCCAAGTGAGGTCCCCCAGTGCTCCAGAGTCCAAGTCCACCATGGGTTGACCACTTCAGGACCCCCCGAGGTCGGCTGCAGCCTCTGCATGGAGACTCCCCCAACTGCAAGTGGCCCGGTAAGGTGAAATCCGACCTCAAAAGACACCCTTGCATCCAGCCGCCCCACACCCTAGAGAAGAGAACCCGAGGTGCACCTACATCCCGAGTCCTCTAACTTACCTGCCCAGCTGTTGGCTCCTCCCGGAAGTCTTCCTGAACTGAAACTGCAGCCAAAATCCAAAACGGCAACTTCCATTGAAAACAGCAGGGCACCCGACTCCAAATCAGCACTCTGCCCATGGCTGCCCCTGTGCCGCTGTGGGTGCACCTTGTGTGCTAACTCAGATCCCCCTTTGCCCTGAGCACAACCATAGGAGCTTTGCTCCCACAACCTTGTGGCCTGCTCGTGAGCAGCCACCAACCGGAGGCCCCCTATCCCCTATTGGATAACATTGGGCTTCAGCACTCTGCACCCGGCCGCCCTAGTGCTGCTGAGGGTGCTTTGAGAGTGCATCCTCGGCCCTGGGGGAACCCTGGTTCTAACCCCAGAATACCAACTCCAAAACCTAAGTACTTACTGATAAACCAATAACACTGTTTTCTCCCATTAGACTGCATTGGCTGCTTTTCTGTGTGAAATCTTCTAAGTGAAGAGTTGGTTTGTATGAAACCCTAAGAAACTGCAAATGTACAAAAACGTAATTACTTACCTTTTCTCTAGGAAATGTCCCAGTGTGATAGCTAGGCATATCACACTGAGTAGAAAAAGTAACTTAAAAAGTAATCTGAAAAGTAACGTACAAAGTAATCTCAAAAGTAACTGTAAAATAATTTTGACTGTTGACTTACCTGTAAGCAAATCAATTGCATCCAACTGCATTTCAATTGTATTTTAACTGCAATATATCTGCAAAGTATTATTTCACTTACTTGTACCAGGCCTGGCTTGGTTCTAGAAATAATATAACTAAATAATATTTTTATACAAACAAATTGGTCTGAGTTCAGTCTTTGAGTGTGTGACATCATTTCTTGCCTGAGGGTGTACAATAAATGCGTAACACTACCCTCTGATAAAGCCTTACTGCTCGCCCACACTACCACAAATGGAGAGTAACATATTATCTACTTTTACCTCTGCCTACCTTTGGGGATCCCCTGGACTCTTTTCACACTATACCTTAATTTGGTATAGTATATTCAGAGCCAGCTTCCTACATTGGTGGCTCAGCGGTGGGGTCTACAACTTTGCATTTGTTGGACTGACTTGGTCAACACCTCATCACACGACAGAACTCCTAAATTGTCTTTAGAAATTCAGATTTTTGAATTGACAACATTTTTTCAAATTACTAAAAGTCTTGTTAAGGCCTTGGTTAAGTCCCTCTAGAATTTTAGAAAAAATAAAAACTCACTATAGTTAGGGGTAAGAGGGCTAGAAACGTTTTTGTAGAACCGAGCTATTAGTGAAAATATGACTAATGACATAGAGAATATGAATGAGGAGCTCAACCTTACCCCTTATCTCCACTTAGAATTTAGGGAGTTAAGGTCTCTATTTAAACTTAAAAACATAACCATAGGGTCCCATCCCTCCAAACAAAATCTCGATCAGCTTTTGGCAGGGTATGCTAAGGACCACCCCTCTGAGCAAGGTGAAGATCTCTCAGATGGGGAAGAGGATGGAGGGGATGAGGATAACTTCCAACCCCCGCCACTTCCTAGGGAGAACAGGGTCCCTGTGCCCCTGACTCCAAGAATACAACTCACAGCACCTAGACCCCACGCAGGTGGGTCAGGTGCTTCTGAGTCCATTGAGGACAGCCTCAATGAAGAGACCAACCTTTTAGTAAGGTTGGCTAAAAGATTAGACCTAGAGACCAGACTCCTAGTTCTAGAAAAAGAAAGAGCAGAGATGAGTCTAGCACCCATCAATGGTGGCAGCAACTTAATAAATAGGGTCAAAGAGCAATCTTATGATCTCAAAATCCCCAAAGGGTTTGTCCCTAAATTTGAGGATGGTGATGATATCACCAAGTGGTTCACAGCCTTTGAGAGGGCTTGTGAAGTCAGAAAAGTGAAAAACACTCACTGGGGGAACTCCTTTGGGAACTGTTCTCTGGTAAGTGCAGAGACAGACTTCTGACCCTTAGTGGGGCAGAAGCAGAGTCCTATGAACTCATGAAGGGCACTCTGATTGAGGGCTTTGGGCTCACAACTGAGGAGTATAGAATTAGATTCAAGGGGGCCAGAAAACCCAGAGTCAGCCCTGGGTAGAATTTGTAGACTAGTCAATGAAAACACTAGGTGGCTGGTTGACTGGAAGTAAAGTGCAAGATTATGATGGTCTTTATAATTTGTTTATGAAAGAACACATACTAAGCAATTGTACTGATGAAAAGTTGCATCAGTATCTGGTAGACCTAGGTCCAATTTCTCCTCAAGAATTGGCAAAGAAGGTGGACTACTGGGTCAAGACAAGGGTGACCAGGACATCCACTGGGGGTGACCAAAAGAAAGGGGTTACAAAACCTCCCCAGAGGTAAGACAGTGAGCATCTTAAAGATAAAATTAAGGAATCCCAGATAGCCCCCAAAAAACCTGTCCAGGAGGGTGGGCCCAAAGTCAACTCACAAACTAAAACTGGGTACCAAGGTAAGAGTTGGGATCCCAACAAGGTATGGTGTCACAACTGTCAAAAGACAGGACACCACACTAAGGACCCTAGCTGTCCTAAAAACCAAGCCCCTAGTGTAGCTCCAGGGGTTGCCAGTGTAGCTTTGGAGGGTGATTCTTCAGATGAGGAAGTCCTTCTAGCCTTCAAATGGAAAATGGGCCCAAAAGGTGAGTTGGAGATTCTAGAGGGGAGTAGACACTTCCACCACCTACTGGTGAATGGAATCCCAGCGACTGCCCTGAGAGATACCTGTGCCAGTCACACTGTGGTGCATGACAGGTTGGTACTCTAAAACCAGTATGTCCCAGGAGAAACAAAAGAGTAAGGACTATCCCAGGGGAGGTCACTGTTAGGCCTATGGCTGGCTGTAGTGCCCTTAGAAATAGCTAGGTCCCTTAGTTGGAGAAAGGTGGTAGTCAATAAAGACCTCCCCCTTGATTGTCTCCTTGGGAATGACCACCCAGAGGTTGGTCTGAGCCAAAGTGAGGTAGGTACTGGTCCAGTGCCAGACCTCATCCAAGGAACCTGGGGCTGAACCTGCAGTTAGTGCAGATAAGCCCCAAAAGAAAAAGAAGAGACAGTGTAGAAAGGTGGACGACTGATAGCAACAGTTCCAGTGGACCAGGAAGATTCTATCCCAGTAAGGGAGAACTCCAAAATTGGCACTGGCGAAGTCCTTCCTAGCCCACAAAAAGACCTGACTAGTCAGGCAACTGTCCAGCCTGAGTTGGTGGCTCCTCAGCTGACAGAACAGATGGTGGAAGAAGGGTGTTCACTACAAAGTGTAGTGGCCCCCTACCCTAAAACAGCAGACAGGCCACCAGAACCCAAAGAAGCCTGTACGTTAGCGACTTCCCCTACCAGTGAAGAGCTAAAGGTGTGGTTCTAGGCACTGACAGCTGTCAGTAGCCTCTGCTGGGTGTTAGCCTTCATGGCAGCACTGTCCTTGGCATGGCGGCCTAGCCCCCTGCCAAGTAGCAAGTTAGGCCCCCTGACCCTATTGGTCATGGTGAGGTCACTCAAGCTGTGGGTAGGCTGGGATTTGCCCTAGCTAAGATAGAATTTGCAGAGGTAGGCACCACAGAACCCAAACTAAAAAGATGGGGTAAAGACACTAAAGAGCTAGGAAAGGAGCATTGGGAAGACACCCCTCTAGCTGGGTGCACTATACCCCTGGTGAGGGTACAGTTTCATGAGCACTGTATCCCTACAGTGTCTAAGTCCATTCTTACAACTACAAACAAGTATCCCGCCTATGGTTACAAGGAAGAGAAGTATATTACATAAGGCACTCTATTAGTGTCATGCTTCATCATCGGGTTCACCCTGACCGACATGTTTCAGCCCTACATGTCGGTCAACCAAAACATAGGGTCATAGGACCATAACAAGTCCACATTACCCTCCTTATCTTTTTAGTCTTCCCCACTGTTGGACTTGGCCCTTTTGGCAGGTTCACCCCTGAACTTTTTGCCTGTCTCTTAGCCTTTTCCCTGTGTAGTGTTGGTGATTTTAGGCCCCTTGGCACTTTCGCACTGTGGTCCAGTGGAAAGTGCGTGCGTTCTCTGTGTTACATTTGTAAGGTTGGCCTGCCCTCCCATAGGAATGCATGAGGATTCCCTGGTCAGTGTGTCTCAGTGGTAATTCCTGGTATGAGAGGAGCAGTGTGGTCAAGTCTGGTATGTGTGAATTTGTGTGAATAAATGCTGCGCAATGGTGTGCGCAGATTTATTATGACTGGTGTAGAAATGCCACTTTTAGAAGTTGGCATTTATGTGTGCTCTGCTGGTCCTGACGCTGGGGGCTGCTGCTGCTGGGCTCCAGGAGGAACCGCCACAAGGGACTGCCTCCCTGCTGGAGGGCCCTGTGTGCTGGCCTGCCTGAGCCCAGCCTTGTGCCCCCTGGAACTTGCTTGGATTCTGGGGAAAGGGTGCTTCGTTTTGTCCCTGGACCTTGGCCTCTAGCGCCTTGTGAGCGCTTTGCTTTTATGTTGAAGAGTGCGTTGCTCTTTGTTGCTGAGAGGAGCGCTTCCGTTTTTGGGCCTGCAGCGCTGAGCTGCGATCGATTTTGAGGGAATCCCGACGTAGGGATTCCCCCGCATTGCTGAAGATCTTGCGGGAGCCCACCCGCGTTATTGCCGCTACTTTGTGGTAGAAACCGAGCGGGAGCCCACCCCGCATCGGTACCTTCTAGCGGGAGCCCACCCCGTTTTATGCTAATTAACACGGGTGCCCACCCCGCTTATGACTTATTTAATTAACAGGAGCCTACCCCGTATTGCCCGCAAGGAAGTCACCGCCGCGGCCCCGAGTCGCGAACCAAAAGCAGGCGCGTCCGCCTGACTGTGGGCGGAGCCTCGTGGACGGAAGCAGGAAGACGTCCGGAGCCGCCCGCCCACGTCGAAGCCCCGGTCCCGAGAGAGGGGACCGGGCGAAGCAAAGGAGAAGTCCTGAGCCCTACAAGAGGGCCCAGGTGAAGAGCAGTGACGGTCCGGGCGAAGGGGACAGGCGGCACTGCACTTGCGGCGAGGCGGGGCTCCCGTGTGGTGAGGAGAGCCCCGCGTGCAGTCTAAAAGCCGGCCAGGAGTCCACAGCAGACCCTGGTGAGTTGGGCTTTACTTATCTATTGTGGGTGCCTCCTCCCCCTTGCTAAAGGGAGCACCCAAAGAGCCGGCGAGAGGAAGAAGATCTCAGCCCCCAAGGAACGGTGAGTGGGGCTGAGCTGGCTATTACCAAGCTCCGGTCTCCGTGAAGGTGGGAGCATCTCATTCTGGGCAGCTTGGGGGCACCAGGTATCGCAGTCCGGTGGGGGGTGTGTTGGGGCACATTGTCGGTGCTCCCCCTCCCGTGGTCGTCCCCGTGCGGCACAGTGGTGCCAGTTCTGCCAGGGCCAGTTTCCTCAGTGGCACCGCCGTAGCGGGCCACTGCAACGTGGGGGGCAATTTGGTCTTAGAGGAGTCCCAGAGTGGGGCTCCCCCAGGCACAGTAGTGCCCGTGCCATCTTTCTGTGGGGCACCTCGCTTGTGCAAAGCCCCAGTAAGGGCCCAGAGGTGCCAGTGCCCCTTGTGGTTGTGCCACAGTGTTCGTCACAGCTGCCCAGCAATTAGTGGGCAGCTGCCACGTTTAGGCCTGCGCAATTGCGCACTTTGTGTTTGCTGCTGAGGCAGCCAGGGGGCCCCTGTGGGAGGTCCCCTTACAGCCCGGACATTCTGGACATTGGGTTTGAGCCCCTGTGAGAGGCCAGTTGGCCTGGGGCCAGTTTCAGTGCGTTGTGCCCCCGATTGGGGCACACTGTTTTTATGCCAATTATTTCCTAAGGTGTTTATGCTTGGGATGCCTACTGTAATGCCTATTGCGTAATGGGTGATGCTAATGAGGTTTGGGCCTAATGTAGTTTTATGCCTAAGGTGATTCATGAGCAAGGTGATTTATGCATCCTCTGTTTTACCTTGCAGGATCTCATGCTAAGTTCCTAACTTTGCCAGTAGTTACTGGTTGTGCGCTACATTTACTATCTGTGCTACATTTACAATTGGTGATTTGTGATGGTTCTGACAGTGGCCCATGTGGCCCTGTCATGTGTATATAATCCCCTGTAAATATTGCCCAGTGCCAGTTGGCACAGTGTATTTTATATGATTACTATTCTAATGTGTTTTAGGACAATACAAAGGCTATTTTTATATAACCTTGTGTGGAGTTTCTTTTGTGGTGTGCCTAGTGTGTTGCTGCTGTGTGTGTGTGTTGCGCAAACGCTTTACACATTGCCTCCGGGATAAGCCTGACTGCTCGTGCCAAGCTACCAAGGGGGTGAGCAGGGGTTATCTTTGGCGTGTAACTCCCTCGCCCTGACTAGAGTGGTGGTTTCTGCCTGGCTTGGGCGCAAGCCTTAGCCAACCAGAAATCCCATTTCTAACATTGGTTTTCAGCGGTGAGGATAGGACTTGCGTTTGCGCAGTACCACAGCGACAACTGGTTGCACTACAAACTCTTCATTTAGATAATCACGTGTTTGGGGATTATTGCTCTGAGTTTTATTTTAATTCTTCTCCTAAAAGTGTCATTTGTAAATTGTATACTCTTGCTTCAGCTCAGACACCTAGGTCTCCTATGTTGCACGTGCCCCTGAGCGTCCTGCCAAAATGGAGTCTGCTTTTAATTTTTGTGGTCTGTTTAGATACAGTATGTGGGAGTGGGTGGAGTTCTGTGAGGACAGAGACATAGCAGTGAGTGGGTCAGACACCCAGTCAAAACTTAGGGAAAACCTCATCCAATGGCAAAAGGATGAATGGGAACGTGAGCGCAATGAGGAGAAGAGGGCCCTGGCCGCACGCCAAGAGGGTGGTGGGTCTGAGGGGAGCCCTGAGGAGTCTGAAGAGGAGGAAGAAAATGACAGGACAGGGACGCCAGTAGATAGCGGAGACCCCATAGATAGGGAGTCCCTTGCTGGGTCCAGTGTCGGGGGCAGTGCCCCATCCCTTTCCCTATCCCCAGAGGAGTGGGTAGATAGGAGGGAAGAAAGGGAGCATCAGCTGGCTTTGGAGAAGCTCAGGTTAGAGCATGCCAAGGAGATAGCGCAGCTGAGGGTGGAGGAGAAAAAGCTAGAGACCGAAAGGGTCTTAGCGCAGGAGAGGATGGCGGAGGCTGAGAGGGCCTTCACCAAGGAGAAATTAGCTCTTGGGGGTACGTCCTCCGAGTGTAGTTTTAGTTGTCTGGATTCTCCAGTTAGGGTGGGATCCAGTGGTGGCAGCAATATGGAGTCCAGTGCAGGAAGTCCCATTCCCAGTTACCAGAATATGGTACTTGGCTCCCAGGAAGAGGAGTACAGATTGAAGTTCAGGGGCAGTAGGAAACTGCCTCACCAGTCTTGGGGGGAGTTTGCGGATGACTGTCATGATGCACTGGGTGATTGAGTGATGGTTAACACGGAACAGGATTTTGAAGGACTGTTCGATCTGGTTATCCGAGAGCACATGCTCAGTTGTTGTTTTCCGGGGTTGCGCCAACACCTGTTGGAGTGTGGGTTTTCTGATCCATGGGAGCTTGCACGGGAGGCAGACCTCTGGGAAAGTGCCCGAGGTTCTGAGGAGACATTAGGGAGTGATCCCAAAAGTAGTGGCTCAGGTATCTTACAGTCCTGTATTGGGGAAGCGGTTCAGAGTAGCCCAGCTGGGTCCCAGTGTAGTGGGAGGGGTGTAGGGGCTCACGTCCTGTCTCAGTGGAGTAGGAGTGAGTGTGGGACTGAGTGTCCCCAGGTGCCTGAAACCCAGTCTCAGAACCTGGATGGTTTCTTCAGGGAACACCAGGTTGGGAGCCTAGGCTGTCCTGTTAGTCCATTTGAGGAGGATCTCCTAGTGTCTGGAGAACCTGGAGCGTCTGTAAATAGAGCTCCAGTGGTTCTGGTGTCTGGCGGTGCCGCTCCAGTTGGGAGGGTACAGAAGTCCAGAGAGAGGGGTGACATGGGGCTGTGTTCCCCAGTGGAAGAGCCAGTGGGTCAGGGACCAGCCAGAAGGGCTGAGTCTCCTAGAAGTGACCCTGGTGACACCACGTCTGTCCTGGGGGATCTTCGCGCACTGTCAGGTGGACAGGGGTCGGGAGATCTGCGCCAGGCAGACTGTCACACAACACATGAGTCATGTGTTACCCTCGGGGGGCTACCGTGTGAGTCCCCAGAAGTCCTGGAGTGCCAGGCAAGTACTCAGCCAAAGGGTTTAGACCCAAGGTTGGGAGGCCAGGTTCAGGATCTGCCTGACCTGGAGGGAAGGACGTCAGTAACCAGTGTCCTGACCGGTTCATCTTCCAGGGGTACCGCTCCAGTTGGGAGGGTACAGAACTCTGAAAGGGGGTACAGAGGGAGGGAGTCCTCGCCTCTGACCCCGGTGCAACCTGAGGGGTTAGACCCTAGGTTGAGAGACCAGTTTTTGGAGAGATGTCCTGAACTGGTGGGAGAGTTGTGTTCTGAGGGTGCCTCTCCAAGGAGGAGAGTGCGGAACCCTAGAAGAAGAGGTAGGGGGAGGAGAGCCTCGCCCGTGACTTTTGGTCAGCCTGAGGGTGCGGACCCTGGGCTGGAGGATCAGTGGCAGTCTAGAACTGCCCTGATGAGGGGAAGAGTGGAGAATGGCTACTATGTGCCAGGGGTTACTACCCCCCCCTCTGAGGATGGGCAAGGACCAGTGGCATCTGGATGGCCTAGGGCCTGGTCCTGGCCGCGGACAGCTAGGGAGTACCAGTGGGGTAGCCCAGTTGGCCCAGAGAGCTTTTACAGAGGGAACCACGTGGGTTCACAGCGGCGTAGAACAGGAGGGTGTCCCTGCAGTTGCGGGCCCGCGTCCGTGTTCTATCGCCCCAAGCAGGGAAGCTCATCACAGTGGTGATTGGTCTGCCCTGCGTTTTGGCTGGAAGGGGGTTGTGTTGGACTTGGCCCTTTTGGCAGGTTCACCCCTGAACTTTTTGCCTGTCTCTTAGCCTTTTCGGTGCTTCCCCCTTCGTGGTCGTCCCCGTGCGGCACAGTGGTGCCAGTTCTGCCAGGGCCAGTTTCCTCAGTGGCACCGCCGTAGCGGGCCACTGCAACGTGGGGGCAATTTGGTCTTACAGGAGTCCCGGAGTGGGGCTCCCCCAGGCACAGTAGTGCCGTGCCATCTTTCTGTGGGGCACCTCGCTTGTGCAAAGCCCCAGTAAGGGCCCAGAGGTGCCAGCGCCCCTTGTGGTTGTGGCACAGTGTTCGTCACAGCTGCCCAGCAATTAGTGGGCAGCTGCCAAGTTTAGGCCTGCGCAATTGCGCACTTTGTGTTTGCTGCTGAGGCAGCCAGGGGGCCCCTGTGTGAGGTCCCCTTACAGTCCGGACATTCTGGACATTGGGTTTGAGCCCCTGTGAGAGGCCAGTTGGCCTGGGGCCAGTTTCAGTGCGTTGTGCCCCTGATTGGGGCACACTGTTTTTATGCCAATTATTTCCTAAGGTGTTTATGCTTGGGATGCCTACTGTAATACCTATTGCGTAATGGGTGATGCTAATGAGATTTGGGCCTAATGTAGTTTTATGCCTAAGGTGATTCATGAGCAAGGTGATTTATGCATCCTCTGTTTTACCTTGCAGGATCTCATGCTAAGTTCCTAACTTTGCCAGTAGTTACTGGTTGTGCGCTACATTTACTATCTGTGCTACATTTACAATTGGTGATTTGTGATGGTTCTGACAGTGGCACATGTGGCCCTGTCATGTGTATATAATCCCCTGTAAATATTGCCCAGTGCCAGTTGGCACAGTGTATTTTATATGATTACTATTCTAATGTGTTTTATGACAATACAAAGGCTATTTTTATATAACCTTGTGTGGAGTTTCTTTTGTGGTGTGCCTAGTGTGTTGCTGCTGTGTGTGTTGCGCAAACGCTTTACACATTGCCTCCGGGATAAGCCTGACTGCTCGTGCCAAGCTACCAAGGAGGTGAGCAGGTGTTATCTTTGACGTGTAACTCCCTCGCCCTGACTAGAGTGGTGGTTTCTGCCTGGCTTGGGCGCAAGCCTTAGCCAACCAGAAATCCCATTTCTAACACCCACCATCTCCGCTAATAAAGGGATACCTTGGAGAGGGTGAGGGATTTTTAATCTCTAGTTTAAGCCCCCTGGTCACCCCATATCACTAAGTCCTCCCTGGAATATGGTTGAGCCCACCCTGACCTTTAGGAGTCAGGGTGAACCCGATAATGAAGCATGACACTAATAGAGTGTGTGAGGGTTATATATAAAAAAGGAATCTTTTCCTTTAACGCACTAGCCATACTGGCTTAGCGTTCCCACTAGGAGTTTTTCTAAAATAACCACCCCACCTGTGCCTTATGTAATATACTTCTCTTCCTTGTAACCATAGGCGGGATACTTGTTTGTAGTTGTAAATGTCCAAAGGAGGACGTATCCCTCCATTCCTCTTCAACCTTTGAAGAGACCTATCAACCCTCGGGGTCCACAGGCTTATCCCCTGTGTGATCCCCATTTAATGTTCCTTAAGTCCATTCTTAGACACTGTAAGTGCAGTAAAGCCATAAAGAGTATATGGTCTGGGAGTTTGTCATTACGAACTCCACAGCAGCATAATGGCTTTACTGAATTCTGGGAAGTTTGGTAGCAAACGTCTCAGCATAATAAATAACCCTGGGCGGAGCTGGCATAGTGCCACTACACGGAGTTCCACAGAGTTATGAAAAAACTCCCTGGAACTCCGCTCCGCTCTGCCACCTTCCTCCACAGAAGCAGGGCCCGGAGCCTGGGCTCCGGTGGGCCTCTGGGTGCAGGAGCCCACGTTCTGCAGCCAGCCGAGGGTCCGTGTGCCCGGGGCAGGGGTCCCTCGTGCTTGGGCAGGCTCCCAGATCCCCCTGGCCTGGCTGGGTTGAGAAGCAGGGACCGGGCCCGGGGCCTGGGCTTCAGGAAGGGCCTGGGGTGCGGGAGCCCCCACTCTGTAGCCTCCCGAGGGTCCGTCTACCCGCGACGGGGGTCCCTGGAGCCCGGAGAGGCACCCCCCCTCCCCGGCCTGGCTGGGTTCAGAAGTGGGGACCGGTTCCGGGGCCTGGGCTCCGGCGGGCCCCGGGGTGCGGGAGCCCACGTCCTGTGTCCAGCCGAGGGTCCGGGTGCCCGTCACGGGGGTCCATCGGGCCAGGGCAGTCCTCCCCTGCTTTGCCTGCGTGTCAAGGTGCCGGCAGGCCCCGGGTCAGAGTTTCATCGGGGCCCCCCTCGCAGCCCCGTGCCCGAGACCCAGATAAGGGCTCTGATGAGCCCCCGGGAAGCAGAGCCCCTGAGCCCTCCAAGGACAGTTGGGAGCCCTTCCTTTAAGGGGCAGGGAGGGCAGGGAGGGCTGATGGGCGTCCTTCGGGTCCGGCCATCTGGTCACACCTTTTCCCCCTCGGCCATCTGGTCGTGCGCAGTGCTTTCCAATGGGGTGCCCAGATGGCCGGGCTGCCCTGGAAGTCCAGATGAGGGCTTGTTTGCCTCCCTGTTCCCAGCCAGGGCTCCGGGAGGTTGGGCGCATCCGCGCCTTGGGTCCCCTCCATCACGTGATGCGCACGGGTTACCAGAAAAGGGGGTACCCTTCCTCTGGATTACTAGGGACAGGGTATGCCGGAACCCCTCACGGGCTGGGGGCTCTCAGCCCGCGACCAGATGGGCTAGGGCCGGGCAAAAACCTCCCCATCCTGTCCGGGGCTCCGTCCTCCGGCCTGCTGCCTGGCAAAGTGCCCGGGACAGGCTCCATCGGGCCCGGGCGGTCCTCCCTTGTGCGTGCAGGCCCGAGAGCTCTGGCCGGGCGCTCCCTACACTGGGCTGCGTCCTCCACTCCGCCATGGGGCCGGGGCCCGTTGGGCGTTCCCCAGCTCGGCTTTGGTTCAGGAGCTCCGGCAGAGGCCCTTGGTGGCCCTGGTGTGGAGGGTGCCCTCCCCACCCCGGGCTCCACCCTCCAAAGGGCAGGTGAGAGCCCTCCTGCGAAGGCTCGGGGTGGGCAGATTGGCATCCTTCGGGCCCGGCCATCTGGTCGTGCCTTGGCCATCTGGTCGCGCGCAATGCTTTCCAATGGGGCGACCAGATGGCCGGGCTGCCCTGGAAGTCCCGATGAGGGCTCGTTTGCCTCTCTGATCCCAGCCAGGGCTCCGGGAGGTTGGTCGCGTCTGCGCCTTGGGTCCCCTCCATTACTCAGTGCACACGGATTACCAGAAAAGGGGTTACCCTTTCTCTGGATTACTAGGGACAGGGTACTCTGGAACCCCTCTCGGCCTAGCGGTCCTCAGCCTGCGGCCGGATGGGCCAGGACGCCCCCCCAGCCCGGGGCTCCGTCCCCCGGCCCAACGTGTGGCGTGGTGCCCGGGATGGGGGCCCATGGGCCCGGGGAGGCCTCACCTGTGCCCGGGAGCCCCGACGGGGTCCAGGGGTCCTGGGCTCAGTCTCCTGGCCTGCCGCTCTGCCAGGGGCCCGAGACAGGGGTCCACCGGGCCCGGGGAGCCTGCCCCTACTTGCCTGGGAGCCCCGGCTGGGTCCAGGAGACCCGCCGGGACCCGGGTTGGGTGCTCCAGCCCTGGGCCCCGTCCCCCAGCCTGCTGCTCTGCCAAAGGCCCGAGACGGGGTTCCGTCATGCCCGGGGAGCCTCCCCCTGCTTGGCTGGGTTCAGGAGCTCCGGCGGGGGCCCCTGAGGGCCCTGGGGAGGGTGGCCTCCCTACCCCGGGCTCCGTCCTCGGGCCTGCCGCGTAGCAGGATGCCCGGGACAGGGTCCCACAGGCCTAGGGAGGCTTCCCCTGCGCCACTGGGCCTGGGAGCCCCGGCACGGTCCAGGTCCCCCACCGGGCCCCGGGTCGGATCTCCAGCCCTGGGCCCCATCCCCTGGCCTGCGGCTCTACCAAAGGCCCGAGACAGAGTTTTGTCGTGCCCAGGGAGCCTCCCTCTGCTTAGCTGGGTTCAGGAGCTCCGGCTGGGGCCCCTGAGGGCCCTGGGGAGGGCGGCCTCCCCACCCCGGGCTCCGTCCTCGGGCCTGCCACGTGGCAGGGTGCCCGGGATGGGGTCCCGCGGGCCCGGGGAGGCTTCCCCTGTGCCTCTGGGCCTGGGAGCCCCAGCTGGTTCCAGGGGCCCGCCAGGCCCCGGGTCAGGTTCTCCAGCCCTAGACCCCGTCCCCCGGCCTGCCACTTTGCCAAAGACCCGAGACAGAGTTCCATCGTGCCCAGGGAGCCTCCCCCTGCTCAGCTGGGTTCAGGAGCTCCGAACGGGGCCCCTGAGGGCCCTGGGGAGGGTGGCTTCCCCACTCCGGGCTCTGTCCTTGGGCCTGCCGCGTGGCAGGGCACCCGGGACGGGGTCCCACAGGCCTGGGGAGGCTTCCCCTGTGTGTCCGGGCCTGGGAGCCCTGGCTGGGTCGGGCGCTCCTACCCTGGGCCCCATCCTCCGGCCTGCCGCTCCACCAAGGGCCCGGAACGGGGGTCACCCGGCACGACCCCTGCGGTGGTGGGAAAACCGAATAACAGTGTCTCCCTGTACTGGGACCAACCCCCCTGAAAGGCCCTGCCGCCCCCGGCCCTCCCGCGCCTGAGTCCCGGCCCGACCGGGCTTCGGGTGACCGAGGAGCAGCCCTTCTCAGGCAGCAGGGCGGCCTGGAAGAGAAGAAGCTGAGGGCCTGTGAGGGGACCACCGGCTGCTCTCGGTGGGAGGCATGCAGGATGGGAGCCGTCTGGCTCTTCCCTTCCGGTGCCTCAGACCCGGGCAAGGGTGGGGTGGACTACTCACCAGCCTGCCGCATGGCTCAGGCCACCAGGCGACGGATGGCTGACGTGCAGGTGGGGCGACGCTCCCTCGTTGCCAGGTACCCGGTTCGACCTGGTCCCGTGCAGCCGGGCCGAGGGGTTTGAAGACTTGTGCGGTCCCTCCCGGTTACTCCGGGAGGGACCGGCAGCGGTGGGGCTGCCTGCTCCCATCGCTCTGGGAGCCCCCCCTCGCCCACGGGTAGGTGGGGGGGACTCCCGGGCCGAGCGCCTGGTAATGCTTTTTTTCTCCGAACGGTGCAGTCTGACTCCCAGAGGGAAAGCCTTGAACGGGGCACCCGGGCCGTCTCGCCTTCCTCCTGCCTCTCCTGCACCCGCAGGTGGGCAAACGTTTTCGAAAAGTTGCCTGTGACTCTTGGCGGTGGATCACTCGGCTCGTGCGTCAATGAAGAACGCAGCTAGCTGCGAGAATTAGTGTGAATTGCAGGACACATTGATCATCGACACTTCGAACGCACCTTGCGGCCCTGGGTTCCTCCCAGGGCTATGCCTGTCGCTTGATCGTCAATCACCCTGGGGCTTCCCCGGGACGTGGCTGGGGCCATCGCAGGGTTAGCTCCGCTTCCCTTCGCCCCACTACAAAGTCAGACCCCCCATTCGCCCGTGGCAGGGTACCTCACCGGGTCCTGTCGTGGAGGTATGCCGCCGGCACGCCTAGCCCTGAATCCCCGCCTCGGCGGGGAGGGGGGGCGGCGACTGGTCCGCCCCGGGCCCATGCCTGGGCACCTGGCTGCGTGCCATGCGTGGCTGTCTGTGGTGTCCTACCGGCTGCCCGCGCGCACGTGCCTCGGGCGCCCACCTCCGCGGCCGGCTCCCCCGGGAGGGCGAACCCCCTCCAGATCCGATCCAGGGAAAGAGGGCGCATGCTGCCGGGACACCGGGCCCCTGCTCTCGCAGGGGCCTGGCCTTCCCTGGCGGCTCCCCCCGACGCTTGGGTGTTTTTTCCAACTACAACCTCAGATCAGACGTGGCGACCCGCTGAATTTGAGCATATTACTAAGCGGAGGAAAAGAAACTAACCATGATTCCCCCAGTAACGGCGAGTGAAGAGGGAATAGCCCAGCGCCGAATCCCCGCCCTGTGGCGGACGCGGGAAATGTGGCGTACAGAAGACCAACTCCCCGGCGTCGCTCAGGGGGCCCAAGTCCTTCTGATCGAGGCTCACCCCGCGGACAGTGTTGGGCCGGTGGCGACCCCCGGAACGCTGGGATTGGGTCTTCTCGAAGTCGGGTTGCTTAGGTATGCAGCCCAAAGCGGGTGGTAAACTCCATCTAAGGCTAAATACGGGCACGAGACCGATAGCCAACAAGTACCGTAAGGGAAAGTTGAAAAGAACTTTGAAGAGAGTTCAAGAGGGCATGAAACCGTCGAGAAGTAAATGGGTGGGGTCTGTGCAGTTCGCCCGGAGGATTCAACACGGGGTTCGCCCCAACCGCGTTGCGCCGCCTGGCAGGGAGGCCCATGCTGGGCACCAAGAGTCTGTGGCGATGTCGGTTACCCACCCGACCCGTCTTGAAACACAGACCAACGAGTCTAACACGTGTGCGAGTCGGAGGGCCGAGCGAAACCCTTTGGCGCAATGAAGGTGAGGGCCGGCGCGTGCCGGCTGAGGTGGGATCTTGCCGCGCTTCCAGCGGCGGGCATACCACCGGCCCGTCTCGCCCGCTCCATCGGGGAGGTGGAGCATGAGCGTGCGTGATAGGATCCGAAAGATGGTGAACTATGCCTGGGCAGGGCGAAGCCAAAGGAAACTCTGGTGGAGGTCCGTAGCGGTCCTGACGTGCAAATCGGTCGTCCGACCTGGGTATAGGGGCGAAAGACTAATCGAACCATCTAGTAGCTGGTTCCCTCCGAAGTTTCCCTCAGGATAGCTGGTGCTTGGAGCCCCCAGTTTTATCTGGTAAAGCGAATGATTAGAGGTCTTGGGGCTGAAACGATCTCAACCTATTCTCAAATTTTAAATGAGTAAGAAGCGCAGCTCACTGGCGTGGAGCCGGGCATGGAATGCGAGTGCCTAGTGGGCCACTTTGGCATGCAGAACTGACGCTGCGGGATGAACCGAATGCCAGGTTAAGGTGCCCGATGCCGACGCTCATCAGACCCCAGAAAAGGTGTTGGTTGATATAGACAGCAAGACGGTGGCCATGGAAGTCGGAATCCGCTAAGGAGTGTGTAACAACTTACCTGCCAAATCAACTAGCCCTGAAAATGGATGGCGCTGGAGCGTCGGGCCCATACCTGGACGTCGCCAGCGATGAGAGCACGGGGGCTAAGCCGCGACGAGTAGGAGGGCCGCTGCGGTGCGCACCGAAGCCCGGGGCAAGGGCCCGGGTGGAACCACAGCAGGTGCAGATCTTGGTGGTAGTAGCAAATATTCAAACAAGAACTTTGAAGGCCGATGTGGAGAAGGGTTCCATGTGAACATCAGTTGAATATGGGTCAGTTGGTCCTAAGAAGGGAAGGGTGATGGCCTCCGTTGCCCTTGGCCGATTGAAAGGGAGTCGTGTTCAGATCCCCGAACCCGGAGTGGCGGAGACGGGCACCCTCGCGGCATCCAGTGCAGTAATGCAAACGATCCCGGAGAAGCCGGCGGGAGCCCCGGGGAGAGTTCTCTCTTCTTTGTGAAGGGCAGGGTGCCCTGGAATGGGTTCGCTCTGAGAGAGGGGCCAGAGCCTTGGAAAGCGTCGCGGTTCCAGCGGTGTCAGGTGAGCTCTCGCTGGTCCTTGAAAATCCGGGAGAGGTGGTGTAAATCTCGCACCGGGCCGTACCCATATCCGCAGCAGGTCTCCAAGGTGAACAGCCTCTGGCATGTTGGAACAATGTAGGTAAGGAAAGTCGGCAAGTCAGATCCGTAACTTCGGGATAAGGAATGGCTCTAAGGGCTGGGTCGGTCAGGCTGGGGCACAAAGCATGGTTAGGCGCGCGCCGCGGCTGGATGAGGCGCCACCCTCTGGGACGGCAGCGATTCTGGACGCAAGCCGGGCCCTTCCTGTGGATCACCCCAGCTGTGGTGGTCACCTCTCCCCATGCCCTCTCCCCGGGGGAGCGGGGCCGGCGTTCTGCCTCGGCCGGCGCCTAGCAGCTGACTTAGAACTGGTGCGGACCAGGGGAATCCGACTGTTTAATTAAAACAAAGCATCGCGAAGGCCTGAGGCGGGTGTTGATGCGATGTGATTTCTGCCCAGTGCTCTGAATGTGAAGAAATTCAATGAAGCGCGGGTAAACGGCGGGAGTAACTATGACTCTCTTAACCTATTCTCAGTTGTAGTGGCCTTTACCTCCCAGTGGTCCCGCCAGTAACTGCCTCTATAGTGCTAGACTCTGTGTAGAGAAGTCTATAGAGACAGGCCAAACAAGGTTCTAACATGGCGGCGAGCGTGCTAGTGAGAATTGGCGAAGCAAACAAACACAATTCCAGATGGGGTAGTTCCTGGAGATTAAAAACCCCGTTAAGATGGCGTAAGGAGGTGCTGTCTTTTCCAGAAATCATTAACCTCCTCACCGAATTTGACAACCCAGCAGCCGCTTCAAACAATGCAACAAGCAACAATGATTCAGGTCACGATATAGCACCTAGTTCACCCTAGTTCACCCTCCATAGCAGACGAAGACACAATAGTAGACCTCAGCAAAACCATCGAGTTTGTGGCCTCCTCAGCCAAGACTGACATTGTTACAACCAACTTTGAAAATGTACCTGATGTGTACGAGGTCAGCAAAGAATTGAATACAAAGAAAAGTGATTACACTAAGAAAGTCACATATTGGAAATACCCAAACGAAAAATATAAATGTGACTTATGTGGAGACATATTGGGAACTTTTAAAGAACTAAGAAAGCATATCTCTAACAAGCATAAAGGCTTCTATCTCAAAACTTATTGCTCAAAATGTGACAAGGAAGCCGAATACCACAATATTGCATGCCATTATGCCAAATGTAAAGGAAGACCTCAAAAAGGAGAGCTGCAATTTCTATGCAGCTTCTGTGACCTCAGATTTGGAACAAAGATTGGAGTTTTCACAACATGCTCGGCATGCGCATCCAAGAGCGCAAAATGAGGCTAGACTAGCAGCTCTAGCAAGCAGCAAACCATCAAAATTATGGTCACAGGAAGAAATACTGCTATTGGCAGAATTGGAAAAAGTGTATGAGAACAAGAGAAATATTAATGCGCTGATGGTTCCGCATTTTGACAATAAAAACAGAAAACAAATTGCAGAAAAAAGAAGAGATAGAAGAGATAAGAGTAAAAAATCGGCAAAAGATGTACTGCAAGCATCAACTGTCTCTGAGAATGACTCTTGCGAGAACCAGAGGTTACAGTGGAAGTAACAACAGAAAAGCGCAGAGACTTTATCAATCGCAAACGTGCGCAAAAAATCTAAAACTTTGATGAGCTGGAGGATAGAATCACAGAAGTCGAGAAGTACACCAAAAACATAGAGCAACATGATGCTGCTATGGATCTGATGGATGAGATAGTGACTTATATCTCAGAAAACACCACTGATATAAGTTCTGTACCAGCAAATCGTAGAGAACCAGCAAGCAAACTCAATAATGAGCCTATGAACTCTGCTCAAGATGAGCACCAGAATGCCTCAGTAGAAAACAAGATAACAAAGAAAGACAAGAAAAACGGAAGGCTCAATCGGACACACAAGAAAAAATTTGCAAAAGCAAAGGGCAGCTACAAAGAATACCAGGCAATGTTTAAAAAAGACAAAAAGAAAATTGCCAGGATTATCACTGATGGGGCAGAAGATGCCACTTGCCAAATCAGTGCTGATGAAATTTTCCAATACTACAAAGGCATAATTGAAAAAAAAAAACAAGAAAAACCCTAAATTCATACCGATTGACCGGATACCGGATGAATGGGAAATTGGAAATTTGTGTAAAGAAATTACACTGCACGAAATAACTAATGCCTTCAATGACTCAGATTTAAAGAAAGCAGTGGGGCCTGATAAGATAGGTCTGAATGACTTGAATAACGTGCATAACAAGCAACCAAGACTGCTGCCCAGAATTTTATCGTCTTGGTTATCAATGAGAAGAGTACCAGAAAGTATTAAAAAGAACAGGTCGATATTGATACCTAGGAATGTACCGATTAGTGAACTTAAAAAATCAGTAATTGGCGTACAATTACCATCGGTCCTGCGTTCATGAAGTTATTCACAAAAATGCTAACTAAAAGACTCTCCTTTTTTGTTGAATTGAATACGAGACAAAAAGGCTTCATGAAGGTGAGAGGTTGTCTCAAAAATCTGACTCTTCTGCAAAATATCATAAAAGGGGCACGAAAAAACAGTAACTCATTAGCAGTAGTGTTCATAGATATCTCAAAAGCCTTTGACTCTGTCAGCCATGCAAGGCACAGAGTTCCATCATACATCAGAGACATAATAAAAGACTTATACACTGACTCAACAACATTTTTCAAGGGAAAGAACAACGAAGCAACTCCTGAAATAACAATGAAATCTGGGATTAAACAATGTGACTCTTTATCCCCACTGCTATTTAACATTGCCATGGATCCTCTGATCTGTGATCTTCAGAAAGACGGCAAGGGCTTCATATTCGGATCTGATGGTCTTATTGAGCAAATAACCGCTCTAACCTTTGCCGATGACATCGCAGTACTCAGCAACACCTGGGAAGGAATGAGTACAAATCTGAAAATCATTGAAAAATTCAGTAAAACAACAGGATTAAAACTTAATGTGAAAAGGACACATGGATTTTATATCAGTCACCATAAAGATAAAATCCTGATTAACAACTGGAAACCATGGCAGTTTGAAAAACAAAATATTGAAAACATTCATCCAGAAGAAAGTGAGAGATACCTCGGATTGAACTTTGATCCACACACTGGCCATACAAGCAACAACAAAATTAATGAGGTTCTTGTTAATTGGGCTCAAAAACTTGATAAACTACCACTTAAGCCCACGCAGAAAATAGAAATTTTGTGCCAGTACTTGATCCCTAAACTGTCATTTAAATTGGAAATGACAGGAACAGAAGCTAAAACGTTAAATGTTCTGGATCAAACAATAAAAAAGTATGCCAAACATTTTCTACACCTCCCTGCATACACATGTGATGGTCTCCTATATTCGAAAAGATCCTTTGGGGGCCT
The DNA here is from genome assembly GCA_963921515.1 of Calotriton arnoldi. Lineage (NCBI taxonomy): Eukaryota > Metazoa > Chordata > Amphibia > Caudata > Salamandridae > Calotriton > Calotriton arnoldi. The sequence goes on along the minus strand of CAWUFW010009741.1, from coordinate 624,318 downwards.
CAGTATACCAAAACTATGTACAACAATTGGTCTAAACAAAGTCAATAGTTTATTGTATCTCAGGGCAGCTCCAGATCTGTACATAGCTCATTCATTCATGTATGCAGGAGAAGTAATCAATGAAAAAATTGATAACATCATCAAAACACACAAACTCAACATTTTAGACAGTAGGTTTCTGAGTTATGATTTGAATTTGTTAGCAACATATGATTGGAGAAAAGAAGAATTTGAGAAATGGGCAAATCTCCCTGTCCAAGGTGATGGTATAAAATACTCAGCAAGTAATCCAACCTCAAATTTCTGGATCAGCAAGCATAACAAAATGAAAGAAAATCAGTACATAGCTGCGCTGATGTTAAGAGCAAATGTCTTATATATTAGAGAAACCATCACTAGGGGAAGAAATCGTACATTTTCCACTACTAAGGAGTGTTTGTCATTTAAGAACTTTTCACAACTCCTTTTTTCTTTCTGGGAATGCCACGTATGGCCCTCATTACATAGCTCAAGGACATCCAACTGGGTCGAATTTCTGCCGTTTTTAATTGTATGTGTCAGTATGTTTTTAGGGTATGAATGGAGAGAGTATGTTAGTATATATGAGTAATTTGAGGCGGGTGTGATGTGTCTAGAAATCCAATGTGAATATTTTTTGTTTGTATAACAATAGAAAAAATACACTTTTTGTCTGTTTGTATAAAGTTTGATCGTTGTATTGTATTTAAAAAGAAAAAAAGACAAAATATGTTTTACAATGTCTACAAAAGATAGAAAAAAATGTTTTTGAATGAATAAAAAGTAATAAGAAATAATTTTGTGTAGTGTTAATATATTAACTCTTCTGGGATACATGCAAGTTTGAACCTAATCAGGTCTTTGTAAAGTATATAGGTCGGTATAGAGGTTTTTGTATCAGTTGGATGAACGAGATTCCCACTGTCCATACCTACTATCTAGCGAAACCACAGCCTAGGGAACGGGCTTGGCAGAATCAGCGGGGAAAGAAAACCCTATTGAGCTTGACTCTAGTCTGGCACTGTGAAGAGACATGAGAGGTGTAGGATAAGTGGGAGACCACTACTCTTATTCTTTTTTCACTTACACGGTGAGGCGGGGGGGGCGAGCCCTGTGGGGCTCTCGCTTCTGGCTCCAAGCACCTGGCGCACGCCGGGCGCGACCCGCTCCGGGGACAGTGGCAGGTGGGGAGTTTGACAGGGGCGGTACACCTGTCAAACGATAACGCAGGTGTCCTAAGGCGAGCTCAGGGAGGACAGAAACCTCCCGCAGAGCAGAAGGGCAAAAGCTCGCTTGATCTCAATTTTCAGTATGAATACAGACCGTGAAAGTGGGGCCTCACGATCCTTCTGACCTTTTGGGTTTCAAGCAGGAGGTGTCAGAAAAGTTACCACTGGCTTGTGGTGGCCAAGCGTTCATAGCGACATCGTTTTTTGATCCTTTGATGTCGGCTCTTCCTATCATTGTGAAGCAGAATTCACCAAGCGTTGGGTTGCTCACCCACTCATAGGGAACATGAGCTGGGTTTAGACCGTCGTGAGACAGGTTAGTTTTACCCTACTGATGATGTGCTGTTGCAATAGTAATCCTGCTCAGTACGAGAGGAACCGCAGGTTCAGACATTTGGTGTATGTGCTTGGCTGAGGAGCCAATGGGGCGAAGCTACCATCTGTGGGATTATGATTGAACGCCTCTAAGTCAGAATCCCCCCTAAACCGTAATGATACCGCAGTGCCGTGGAGCCTCGGTTGGCCTGGGATAGCCGGCCTCTCTCAGGGGGCCGGTGCATAGAGCCGCTCGCTTGGGGACTGGAGCTCGGACGGAAGGGGGCCCCCTCCACCGCCATTAGTGCACCGCATGTTCGTGGGACAGCCGGTGCTAAATCATTCGTAGACTACCTGACTCTGGGTCAGGGTTTCGTAAGTAGCACAGCAGCTACCTTGCTGCGATCTATTGAAAGTCATCCTCTGAGCCAAGCTTTTGTCTCTCTGTCCGTGGGCACCCGCGGACGCCCTCCTCCACCATACCCGGGGATGGGTCCCTCGGCCGGCGTGAGGGACACGGAGGGGGTAACATGGGCCCGTGGGAGGCTGCCTCCACCACGTGCCCTCTGGCACAGGGGCCTCCCCCTCCAGTCCCTGCCCCACCGGGGTGCGGGTACAGGGGCCACCTTCCCTTGCGGGTCTGCAGGGTGACCAGATGGCCTGGGTCCACCCCCCTTCCCACTGCTCCCTCCCACTCAAGTCGAGCAGGGAGGCGAACAGCCCCGGGGAAGGAGCCTCCCCAGCAGCTGCCTCGGAGTGCCTGGCCACCCTCAGTGTCGTCGGACTGCAAGGGCGACTGGGTCCGGCTGTCCCAGGCCATCTGGGCGCTGGGTCGTCCCGGGCCATCTGGTCGCCTGGCTGAACAACCAGATGGACCTGCGGGCTGGGCGACCAGATGGCCCTGTGGGCCTGGTGACCAGATGGACCTGCGGGCTGGGTGACCAGATGTCCGGCCTGCCGGCCGGCCAAGCTAACTCCAACTTTTGTCCTTCCCCAGGGTTCTGTAAGCCCCCACTACGTGGGGGCTTAATAGTCAAGGAAAATGGGCTCCCCAGGCAGGCCCACGGGGAGAGGACGCGGCCTGGGCTTAACCCTCCTTGGTTCCTGCCCCCAGGGCTCCGGGAAGGTGGAAGGCGCACCCGCCCAAGCCAGCACCCTGAGCCCAGGGTGGGGGTGAGAGTCAGTTGCCAGGGCAGCTGCAGAGCGGGGAGGACTGCCTAGCTCCCCGCTGGCTCCGGGGCAAGGGGTGGCAGAAGGCCAGCCCTGCGTGAAAGGGGCACCAAGCCGGAGCAGGAGCCCCTGGAGAGCTCGGAGAAGCCCTGAGCAGAGGAGGCCTGGGCCCGGTCTGGGATGGCAGCGACTTGTGGATGTCCCGGGCCGCCCATGATGTGCAGTTGGCAGGCTGTGCACAGGGCTTCCCCTTCTCCTGTGGGCGAGCGGGGCCTGGCAGAGGGGAAGCGGCAGGCCAATGAATCAGCCCTCTTCTCTGGCTGGGAGGAAGGCCCTTGGGTCAGAGCTCCGGCAGGGCCCGGTGTCCAGCGCGGGCAGGGGGTATTGGGCCCCATGGGCATGGCGGCCCCGGGGCACGGTCCAGACCGGACTCTGGTCAATGGTATCTATGTAGCGAGATCGGGCTGCTTGGCTGGAAACACAATGAGCGTGGACCCCGGTGAGGGTTTCCGAGCCTTGGAGGAGAGAGGACGGGGCTGGGCAGGGTCAGGGAGCCATCAGGCCCGGGTCTGCCAGGCCAGCGGGGTAGGGGATGCTGCCCCAGTGTGGCCGGGTCCCGGGCCTGGGCTCCTGCGAGCCCTGGTGTGCAGCAGCAGGAACGGGGCCCTAGGCTCTGGCAGGCCCTGGGGTTCGGGAGCCCCGTCCTGCAGCCTGCTGAGGGTCCAGGTGCCCGTCGCGGGGGTCCATCGGGCCAGGGCAGGCTCAACCGAACTCTCCGCACACTCCGCTGGCGGAGCGGAGTTCTCTGCCCGCCCCTAATAATAAACCCACACTGATGCCACTGTGGGTTTTATTTTACAATGCACTCAGAGGGCATCTTAGAGATGCCCCCTGAAAAATGTCCAGCCTCTGGCGGGTTCCCTGACTGGTAACACCAGTCTGCCACCAAGAGACATGTTTATGGACCACAACTCCCCCAGGTCAGGAAGAGCCATCTGCAGCAGGTGAGCTTCACAGGCATTGCCGCCTTTGTAACATGACCCCCAGCCACTCCTGCTATCAGGAGCAGGCCCCCTTCCTGTCTCCCCTCCTTTTCGGCGGGAAGGCAGGTGGGAAAAATTAGAACAGCCCAGAAGGTGTGCCCACCACTGCCAACCCCACCCCTCAGGTGGGGGAGACGAGGTTAATCCCACTCTTCAGTGCCCACCATCTTGCAGATAGCAGGCACTCTCCAATAAGGGTTAGGGGTGGTGCCAACTCCCCCACGTGGGGTGAGCACACCAAGGGTGTAGTCTAGTCACCCTAAGGTCAGTAGCCCATTGGCTACTGACCTCGAGACCCCACAAACGCCCCCTAAATACAGTATTTAGGGGGCAGCCCTGAACCAAGAAGATAGATTCCCGCAACCTAAGAAGAAGAAGAAGGATGAAAGAAGACGCCCAGCAGAGGAGACTGCAGAGAAGAACTGACTTGGCCCCAGCCCTACTGGCCCGTCTGCAGTTTCCAGAGATCCTGCGCCAAAAGTCACCTTGTCCTGCAGCCAGCGACCTCCAGAACCCCTGGGAGGACTGACTGCCTTCAAAAAAGACCAGAGCACCTGTGAACAGCAGCTCTGTTCAAAAGAAACCCCCAAAAAAGACTCTGAGCCTGCTGAGGACAAAGAAAACCGACCCCTGGAACCACCACTGCACCCGACGCCTACGGCCCGAATCCGAGTGACCCACTGTTCCTAGCGAGGTACCCCAGTGCTCCAGAGTCCGAGTCCACCGTGGGTTAACCCCTCCAGGACTCCCCGACGTCGACTGCAGCCTCTGCATGAAGACCCCCCAACCGCAAGTGGCCCGGTAAGATGAAATCCATCCTCAAAAGACACCCCTGCATCCAGCCGCCCTACACCCTGGAGAAGAGAACCGAGGTGCACCAACAACCCCGAGCCCTCCAACTTACCTGCCCAGCTGTTGGCTCCTCCTGGAAGTCTTCCTTGACTGAACCGGCAGCCAAAATCCAAAACGGCAACTCCCATTGAAAACAACAGGGCACCTGATGCCAAATCAGCCATCTGCACCCGACCGCCCCTGTGCCGCTGTGGGTGCACCTTATGTGCTAACTCAGATCCCCCTTTGCCCTGAGCTAAACCCTAGGAGCTTTGCTTCCACAACCTTGTGGCCTGCTCGTGAGAAGCCACCAACCGGAGGCCCGCTATCCCCCATTGGATAACATTGGGCCTCAGCACTCTGCACTCGGCTGCCCTAGTGCCGCTGAGGGTGCTTTGAGAGTGCATCTTCGACCCTGGGGCAATCCTGGTTCTAACCCCAGAATACCAACTCCAAAACCTAAGTACTTACTGATAAACCGATAACACTGTTTTCCCCCATAGGTCTGCATTGACTGCTTTTTTCTTGAAAAATCTTCTATGTGTGGAGCTGGTTTGTATGAAACGCTAAGAAACTGCAAATGTACAAAAACGGAATTACTTAGCTCTTCTCTAGGAAATTTCCCAGTGTGATATCTAGGCATATCACACTGAGTAGAAAAAGTAACTTAAAAAGTAATCTGATAAGTAACTGTAAAGTAATTTTGACTGTTGACTTACCTGTAAGCAAACCAATTGCATCCAACTGCATTTCAATTGAATCCAACTGCAATATACCTGCAAAGTATTATTTCACTCCCCTGTGCCATCCAGCTTCCGCAGCAATCACAGCACCAAAACTTCCCTGATCGCAGCCACCGATGACATCCGAACCCTCCTTGACTGAGGAGGAACAGCAACCTTGATCCTCTTCCACCTCTCGGCAGCCTTCGACACCGTATTCCACAACACGCTGATTGAAAGACCACCACATCAGCATCCAAGAGGACATGCTCAGATGGATCACCTCCTTCCTCACCGGAAGAACCCAGAGGATCCACCTCCCACCTCTGAACCAAAGGAGATCACCTCTGGTGTCCCCCAGGGCTCATCCCTCAGCCCCACGCTCTTCAACGCATGTATGACCCCACTGGCCAACATCGTCAGATCCCATGTCTCAACATAATTTCCTACGCAGATGACACCCAACTCATCCTCTCACTCACCAATGACCCCACCACCACCAGAACCAACTTCCACAAATGCATCACAAATGTTGCCGACTGGATGAAGAACAACTGCCTGCAGCTCAACATAGACAAGATGGAAGTAATGATCTTTGGCAACAGTAGCAACACATGGAATGACTCCTGGTGACCATCAGACCTAGGACCCGCACCCACTCCCTCCAACCATGCCAGAAATCTCAGAATCATCATTGACAACAAGCTCACCATGAAATCACAGATCAATGCTGTCTCTTCCACCTGCTTCCTCACTCTGCGCATGCTACGTGAGCTGTTCAAGTGGCTACCCCTACACATGAGACACCATCACTAGCCGACTGGACTACAGCAACACCCTCTACATTGGAATCGCTGAACACCTCCTACAGAGACTTCAGACCATAGAGAATGCCCCAGCCAGATTCATCCTCAGCCTTCCCCGATGAACCCACATCACACCTCACCTCACGCAAATCCACTGGCTCCGCATACAGAAGAGATGCCAATTCAAGCTGATGACCCATGCACATAAGGCTCTACACAACCAAGGACCCGCCTTCATTAACTACTGCCTAAACATCCCCAACCGGCGGGAAGACTACGCTCTGCCTCCCTATCACTTGCTCATACTCCCCACATCTACCGAAGCAGAAGTGGAGGACGCTTCTTCTCCCACATCGCAGCAAAGACCTGGAACAGCCTCCCCACGCACCCCCGGCACATCACCTCACTTCCGGAATTCCAAATGGCCCTCAAGACCTGGCTGTTCGAATAAGCCTCCGGGACCTGCAAACGTCTGGATACCCTATTGGGTGATTTGCCACTCTTTATAGATCCTGATTGATTGATTGATTGATTAATATATGTGAAAATGTTCTTCATGTTTTCTTTATTACTGTTGCTCACAGCAGTGTAAGTTGTGGGGTTGAACCTCAAGGAAGTGTGTACTGAATGACTTTGCTGCCCAGGCTATATCTTCATGTATGTCCTTCACGTAACATTTAAATTAACAGCTGCAGAAACACCATCCTATCAGGTGCCTCACACAAATTTGTACGAGTAATTTTTAGTGTGTTTAATTTGCTTAGTTTATAGAAGAAATGGCACTGAGGGTTTGTTTACTGTCATATGCTTGTCAGTGTCTTGGTGCAGCGATTGCCAGTATCTTGGTGGATCGTGACGAGGCATGCCACTTACATATATCCTCATTGAGTAAGGAATGGGATGAGGATGAGGATTTAATGGTTTGATTACGTACTGGTAATCATCAGCAATCTGATTCTCACTCCTTCGTCCCACCACTATGTGCTATGTATGAACACCCTTCCACCTGTAACTGTCTCAGTATGTGGGCATGTGCTATGATGCAAGATTTCCAATCTATTTTCATTATTCCTTGTACCGGGGACTTCAAATTGTTCCATGAACTTGATCTAATTTTCAGTAAAGGTAACATGCTCCTTCTTCAGCTGCCAAAATCCCTTCAGCTCTCTGGAATATTAATATTTGTGCGTTCCAGCTTGATGGAAATCTATGGAATGCCTCTGATGGAACGAATAACCTGGCAAGCATAATGTTATCTTTTCTTCAACTACAAAAATGTTTACAGTCTTCTAATATATGTAGTGTTCTTTTTATGTGCCACAGCTTACAGATGTTATCACGGGAACCGCCATATTAAGCAGAGCTCTCTGCTTACGTGTTCGCCTGAAGCCCAATTTCTCTGCCCTGCTCACACCTGCCATGGTCCATCCTCCAACACAGCATGGCCGCATCGGGTCTCATGCTCACCCAGGAGACAACACAGAGCGCTATGCTCAGAATATCAAATGAAGTGTGAACTTACATTTTTTTCTTATAATGGTCAGAATGTTTGTGATTGCTAGTGTATACAAGGGTGCTATCTTGGGTAGATTAATTAATTTTATAGTTCACAACTGCAGTTTCTAGCATCTTTATTGGAATGTATTAACTGCTCTGTTCTTAGTGCCAAGTTTAGTTTGCCAAAAGGCTTAATATTGCGTTTTTGTAAAGCGCATAGGTACCTAAAGGGTTTCCCAGCGCTTAGATGGAAGACTAAATAGATTAAGGAGTGATGCTAGAATTAGCCAGGTTTCAGGCTCATCGGCATAAGGGGAAGATTAAAATAACCAGGTTTTTAGCTCCCTTTGGAAGGCAAGTAGGGAGGTACAGCAACGCACGGATTCCGGGAGGGCGTTCTACAAACTGGGGCCGAGTGAAGAGAAAGAGCGGCGGCACATCCAGACTCGTCTAACTCTGGGAACTATGAAAAGAGAACGATTTCTTGAATGTAGGGTATGGGAAGGGTGGTATGGAGTGACGAGGTTTTGCAGATACTGAGGCCCTGAGCGCAAGTGGATTTTATACATATAGCATAGTGCTTGTCCCCTGTAAGCCAATGGGGGTCATGAAGAAGGCCGGACACGGAGGAGTATTTGGGGAGCCGGAACTAGAGCGTGGTGGCGGAATTCTGAACCACCTGAAGGCATCTGATCACAGTCTTATCTGCTCCCAGATATGGAATATTAAAATAATCTAGCCTAGACATAATCATGGCCTGGATGATGGTTCTTTGGACAGAGAAGGAAAGTACCCGTAGGATCTTTTTAAGCCACTTCATAGTAGCAAAGCATGAGGAGGCTACCTTGGTTACTTGGGGCTTCATGGATAGATTCAAATCCAACCAAAAACCAAGGTTCCTCACCTTGTGAGTAGGTACAGGAAGAGTCCCAGACAAAGAAGGCCAGTGTTGGGGCCCCCAAAGATGGGGATTCGTGCCCAATAACATTAACTCGGTCTTGTCACCATTCAGCTTTAAAGAGTTAGAGTGCATCCAAGTGGAGAAAAGACCGAGGCAAGAGTTGAGATCTTTCAAGGAGGCATCCTGCGCAGACGACAATGAGAAAATGTGGGTGTTGCCTGCGTATGAAAAGAGGATGAGGCTGTGGCTTTCCACTAGGTCCACCAAAGGGCGGATGTAAATATTGAAAAGTATGGGGCTGAGGGCAGACCTATGGGGGACTCCGGAAGAGAGCAGGTGTGTGCTAGACACAATGTTTGTAGAGAAAACCTGAAACTTGGGGTCTGTCTGGAAGGAGGATAACAAGGTCAGTGCGGTGCCCTGGAAACCCAGATAAATCAATCTTTTGATAAGACTGCCATGAGACAAGGTGACAAAAGTCATGCTAAGGTTAAATACTGATCAGCATAGTACTTGTTCAATCTCTTAATATATTCAAGTGTACTCATGATAGATCACCTGAACATGCATGTCACTTCCTTTGATGTCACGTGAGGTGATGTTGCACACGGTGATGCCACGCCCATTCTGCCTAATTTCTTGAGTCCCCCCACTTCTTTTTTTAGGACTTGTGCCCTGAAAAGGTGCGACAAAAAGGGGAAATGCACAGTTTTGAAATCATTATTTAAAATAAGGCCAGTCCCAGTCAAGTGCCAATCGTGACTCACCTTTTTCTGATGCGTGCCTGTCCAGGGATGATTACGTTTTGCCAACACAACACCAGCAGAAAGGGGCAGGACATAAAACTGTGCAGCTGCAGCAGGCTCCAATGTTATTCTAGGCATGTTGCTCAAATCGAGCAGAGAAAAGAGGTTTGTATGGCACAGGATGCCTTTAAAATCATCCTGGTCCTCCCATCTTCCAGTTACATTTCATTTGCTCGTTTTGTGACGGAGGTGGAGGAAGAACTGGCGGGTCTTACGTGAGATTTGAAGTTTGCTAGGCCTGTCCACAAGTTTGTATTGCGAGGCCAGGGCATAAAAATGACATAAAAAGGCCTGGGCATAAAAACGGACTCAGTTAGGGATCCGTTTAGATTCCACCTTTTTAAAACTGCCAGTGCTCAGCAAGCATACAAACCACAAGGTGGTCCTAATAGCAATGTCTTTAGTCAAACAGCAGTAAAACGAAATTATATCATATCTACGATTAAATACATTAATCCTTATGCAAGAGAGACAAATATATACCAGAGAGAGAAAAATACAGTTTCTTAAGGAGAAAATCCACATTTAATGTTTGCTTTTCAGAACAAATCAATAATATATACATATATTTGAAAGCATATTTTGCAAGTTGCTCAAAAAGCAGTGCATGGAAAAGTGTATGTAACAGTGCTCTTGTGCAAAGTAAAAAGAAAGAATTTAAACCATTAAGGAGAAGAAACCATTTTTGTAATTCTTAACATGAACACTGGTCAGTGTAGCTTAAAAATGAAGACCAATGGGTTAGGCCTGTTTGGAAAACACTTTTTCTTTCTTAGTCCATACTAAGGGATAGTGCTCATTGAGTTTCGATACACCATCCAAGGTGGGCTAATAATTCAATGCATGCAAAAAGGTTGGGAATGTCAATGTTTCGACCCGACTGTTGCATAGAGGGTGGATTAAAGCCTCAGCATGCAGGTCTTCATCAGGACAGAATGGATGAGATAAGGTAACTTGTGGTTTGACACTGGGGTCCCACACAGGATGTGTACAGACCATCGTTGGGACAGTGGTACTTAATTCCACATTACCATGAATGATGATTCACCGTCATTGTTAACGTGTTCACAAACGTTGCTTGCTCCAATATCTTGGTGGACAGATTAAAGAAACCAGTCTGATTAATCACCGTTTCAATATGCAAAAAGGGGACTCAATTGCGAGAGAGTAGCCGCGGTCCTATATGCAGTGACATCCCCTGGCAGCGCATTACCCGAAAGTGTTGCTCAAATCGAGCAGAGAAAGGAAGTTTGTAGACACAGGATGCCTTTAAAAACATCCTGGGCCTTCCTTCTTCCAGTCACATTTCATTTGCTGGTTTTGTGATGGAGGTGGGGGAAGAACTGGCATGTCTTAAGTGAGAACTGAAGTTTGCTGGGCCTGTCCACAAGTTCGTATTGCGAGGTCAGGGCATAAAAATGGCATAAAAACAGACCCCGATAGGGACCAATTTCAATTCCACCTTTTTAAAACTGCTAGTGGTCAGCACCGGCAGGACCCAGCCCACTTAAAGCCCTAGATATACTATTGAAAGTACAGTTTTACATGAAGATAACTCCGAAGTATGTGATCATATTATGTTTTTTCTGAGTGTTCTGAAATGGCCTCTTGACCATCTCAGCACAATACAAAAACAGCAATAAATTAGTTATCATCAGAAATTCAAATGTCAAAAAGAACACGTATTGCAAAACACGTATATTTTCCGCATACTAAGAGCTTGGTAGAAGACCGTTTAACCCTTTCGCTGCTAGGCCTTTGCCCCCGTGCTTAGCCCTTTTTGGCTTTTTGGGGTAGTTTGCGCCTAGGCCCCATAACTTTTTGTCCACATAAGGTATCCATGCCAAATTTGCATCCTCTTTTTCAACATCCTGGGGATTTTAAAGGTACACAGGATTTGTGGATTCCTCTGGAGGGGGCTGAGAAATTAGCCACAATACACCTACATTTGAATTTGTTTTGCGAAACAAGTGCTGCAGAAGAAAGGCTGTTTTTTTCTCCTGCAAATTGCATCAATGAAGGGTTTGCAGTGCTAAAATCATCATTTTCCCAGCTTTCACGAACAGGCAGACTTGAATCAGAAAACCACATTTTTCAACACAGTTTTGGCATTTTACTGGGACATAGCCTCTTTTTCCTAATTTTTGTGCTTTCAACCGCCTTCCATTTAGTGGTAGAAGTGAGTGTGAAACCCATGGTGGATCCCAGAAAGCTATACATTTCTGAAAAGTAGACAACATTCTGAATTCAGCAAGGGGTCATATGTATAGATCCTCCAAGGTTTTCCTATAAAAAAGTAACAGTTTAAATAAAAAAAGATTGAAATTGAGTTGAAAACAAAACAGTCTTTTTTGTCTATGTTTGCATCTTTAACTTCTAACTATGGCATATTTTCAAAACTAATATTCGTTATGTCCACGGGGATTGATAGGGCTTGTAGGTTCTCCAAGAACCCGAGGAACCCAGAGCCAACAACTGAGAAGCACTTTGCAATGGGTATTCATTGTGTACCGGGTATACAGCAATTCATTTGGTAAAATATAAAAAGTGAAAAATCGGTAGCAAGGAAACCTATGTATTTCCGAAATGGGCACAATATATGGAGTTTATTCAAGTTACATAATTTACAGGTCTAGCAACATTTTTATGTTTTTTCAAGGCCTGTGGAGGAAGGAGCCCAGGGCTGGAGCGCTTGCCCCGAGGCCGGGCCAGAGGTTCTGAACTTGGCCACGCAGGAGAGGCCTCCCTGGACCCATGGAACCCCATCCCGGGTGCTTGAACACGCGGCAGGCTGCAGGACGGGGGCTCCCAACTCAGGGCCAGCCGGAGACCTGGCCCGGGGCCTGATCTGTGCTTCTGAACCCAGCCAAGCAGGTGAGGCCTCATCGGGCCCATGGGACCCCAGTTCCGGGTCCCTTGCGACATGGCAGGATAGATGATGGAGCCCCGGGGTGCCCCAGGGTGCCCACCTTAAAGCCTAGCAGGGGCACCAATCAGATACTCTGAACCTTGCCATGCAAAAGCACCATCCACTTTATGACCCCGTGGGCCGGGAAGAGAGCTCAGGGCCCTGGTGGGCTCGCAGACCCAGGACTGCCAGCTCCCTGACCCTGCGGAGCCCCGTCCTCTCTGCTCTGTGGCTCAGAAGCCCTGAATGAGGCCAACCAAGCACCCCACAGTCGCAAAATAGGTCCAACTATGTCAGGTTGACCAGAGTACGGTCTGGACTGTCCCCGGGCAGGTCACCCTGTCCGTGAGCGTGTAGCCCATTTCCCCCCACCGCGTGCTTAGCGGTACAGAGGACTGGTGTATTGAGCTCGAGCCCCGAAGGAGCTCTGACCGAGGGCGTGACCACGGCCTCCCTACCTGCTGGAGAAGAGGGGACAGGGCTTCCCGAGCCTGATGCTTTCCCATTGCCAGGTGATGCTCGTTCTTAGGAGAATGGTAAGCCTTGCGCTGGGTCTGCCGACGGTACTTCCTGGCTGGCGCGGGACATCATCGACAGTCGCTGCCATTCAAGACCGGGTTTCGAGATCTGCTGAGGGTTTCTTGGAGCTCTCCTGGGCTTGTGTTCCAGCTCGGCGCCCCAGGGGTTAGGCCTTCATGCAGGGCTGGTCTCCGCTCTTTACTCCAAACCCAGTGGGGGAGCAAGAGAGTCCTCCCCGGTCTGCAGCCACCCTGGCCTGGGTAGTGACTGTCACCACCATACTGTGGGCTCATGGTGCTGTCTAGGGTGTATGCCTTCCTGGAGCCCCGGTTTGGGGAGCCAAGGAGGGTTAAGTCCAGCCCACGCCATTTTCCTTGAATATTAAGCCCCCAAAAAGTGGGGGCTTACAGATCCCTGGGAGGAACAAAAGTCAGAGTAGCCCCGCAGGCCAGCCTACTGGCCATCTGGTCGGCTGGCCCACTGGGCCATCTGGTTGGCCAGCACGGGACAACCAAAACAACCCAGGCCCCAGGCCACAGACCCTGGCCCAAGGCTCCAGGACCCAGTACCCATGACCTAGGCCCCAGGACCCACGCCCCAGGACCTATTACCCAGGACCCATTACCCAGGACCCAGGACTCAGGCTCCAGGCCTCAGGACCCTGTAGTCAGGCCCTAGGACCCAGGACCCAGGTGACAAGAGTAGCCATGCAGTCTGAGGCCAGCACTCAGGAGGCTTCTTGCCGGTGATACTTGCCTCTCGGTGATTCATGCTGGGTAGGGATCCTGCTTCGGCCATCTGGTCACCTTGCTGAATTGGTCTTGGTCTGATAAATGCCCGCATCCCGGGAGGTCAGCACTCATTGGCATGTATTTGCTCTGGAATTACCACAGTTATCAAGGCAACAGATGGAGCTATCTAAGGACCCATAACTGATTTAATGAGCCATTCTCAGTTTCACTGTACCGGCCATGTGCGCTTACATGTGCATTGTTTAATTTTTTAAACAAGCATATGCTACTGGCAGGATCAACCAGGTAGATGAACCTGCTGGATGTTAGGAGCCAGGAGCCTGTCCCAGTTCGACCTTCGCACCCCATCAGGAGCCTGCAGAGGAAGCCCATCCACCTGGGGGCTTGCTGGGGAGATTGGTGGGGGTCGCACCGGCACCGGCGGGTTCAGCCGTCTCCACATAAGGGAGAGGCGGGCCAAGGCGCAGCCTGAGAAAGACACAGGGGTTCCGGCTTGGGCGGCAGGGACACCCCACAGAGCGGTTGTTCTGAGCTGCTGCGGAAATGTGCTGGGTGAAAAAGGGCAACTGTGTGGTGTGCGGGAGCATGGACAGCATCCAGAACCTGGTGCCACCCAACCCCTTCCGCTCTGGTCAGACCACTGGGGGGCGCATGCTGCAGAGGCTGCACAGTCTTCGCCGTGCTGGGTAGGGGAAGGGCCTCCGTGAATGGCAGGCCCTCGAGTCAGACACTCTCTGGTGGGGTGGAAGCCCTTTGCTTGAAACAACAGCCAAGGCTGGCCAAACAGTCCATCTCTAATCGAACCAAGTGTGCCCAATCGATCGGAGTATACAGCTCTGGCCGGACCCTCCCCGGTCAGGCTGCCCTGCGTGGGGATGTCGGCTTTACGGGGCAGGCAGGAACGAAGGAAAGGCCCATCGGGTAGGGCTTGGAGGCAGATGCGGACCCGGGCCCCTGGGAGCCCCATCGGGCCTACCCGAGCCCTGGCAGCACTTGGCTGAGAACTGCTGGACCACAAGGGGGCCCTGAGTTCCCTGTCCCTAATAAACAGGAGGAACGCTACCCCCCTTACTTGTAGTCCATGAGCACTGACTGACAGAGGCAACTGCTGGTGCAAACCTACCCAGCTTCCTGGAGGGCTGCCTGTGCACGAAGACTTCCAAGGCAGCCCGGTCATCCGGTCGCCCCACTGGAAAGCATAGCATGCGACCAGATGGCCGGGTTCAGGGGACGGCCATCTGGTCGAGCTGTGCCTTAACAAAAGGGCTTCTGCTTGTCCTTTGGTGGGGACAGGAACCCTGCAGTCCGGGTGCTTGGAGCCCCAGCTGGGCCTCAGGCATAGGGCTGCGAGGGGGGCCGGGACAGAGCTACGACCCGGGGACTGAAGGCACCTTAATACGCAGGCAAAGTGAAGGAGGCCTCCCCAAGCCAATTGACCCCGTACCAGGCCCTTGGTGGTGCGGCAGGCTGGAGGAGGGAGCCCAGGGAAGGAGCACCAGTGGGGCCCCGGGGCCTGGTCAGAGCTCCTGGACTTGGCCACACAGAGGAGGCCTCCCTGGGCTGCAGGACCTTGTCCTGGGCACTTTGCCACGTGGCAGGACTGAGGAATGAGCCTGGGGTGGGGACCCCACCCCAGGGCCTGCAGGGCACGGTGAGAGCTTCTGAACTCAGCTAAGCAGGGGAAGCCTCCCTGGGTCCGATGGATCCACCTCCTGGGCCCTTGGCAGTGCAACAGACTTGAGGACGGAGTCCAGCGCGGGAGCGCCCACCCCGGGTCTTGGTGGGGCCCTGGGGCCCAGTCAGAGCTCATGGACCCGGCTGCGTGGGCCAGGCCTTCCTGGGCCCACAAGACTATGTCCCGGGCACTTTGCCATGGAGCGGGCCAGGGACGGAGCCCAGGAATGGGGGCCCCCATCCCAGTGTTTGCAGGGGCCCCGGTCAGACCTTCTGAACCCAGCCACGCTGGGGAAGCCTGATGGACCCACGTCTCAGGCCCTTGGTGGTGCGGGAGACCGGAGGACATTGCCCAGGGTGGAAGCACCAGCCCCGGGGATCAGCAGGGCCCCAGGTCACAGTCGGAGAGCTCCTGAACCGGGCCGTGCAGGGGAGGCCTCCCTGGGCCCACAGGACCATATTCCTGGCTCTTAGCCACATACCGGGCCCAAGGATGGAGCCCAGGACAGGGGGCCCAACCCCAGGGCCTGCCAGGGCCCCGGTCGGAGCTTCTGAACCCAGTCAAGCAGGGGAAGCCTCTCCAGTGCCATTGGACCCCTGTATCGGGCCCTTGGCAGTGCGGCAAACCAGAGGGCGGAGCACAGGGTGGGAGCGTCCGCCCCGGGACCTGGCGGGGCACCGGGGCCCGGTCAGAGCTCCTGGAAATAGCCATGCAGGGGAGGCCTCCCCGGGCCCAGGGGACCCCATCCCGGGTGCTGTGCCATGCAGCGGGCCCAGGATGTAGCCTAAGATGGGGACCCCTCCACCCCAGGGCCTGTTGAGGCCCCGGTCAGAGCTTATGAACCTGGCCAAGCCAGAGTTTCTGAACCTGGCCAAGCAGTGGACGCTTCCCCGGGCCTGATGGACCCCGTCCCGGGCCCTTGGCAGTGCGGCAGACTGGAGGATGGAGTCCGGGGCGGGAGCGCCCACCCCAGTGTTCAGTCGGAGCTCCAGGACCCAGCCGCACAGGGGAGGCCTCCCCGGGCCCACGGGACCCTGTCCCGGGCACTTTGCCATGCGGCGGGCATGAGGACAGAGTTCAGGATGAGGGGCCTCCACCCCAAGGCCCACCAGGGCCCCAATCAGAGCTCATGAACACAGCCAAGTAGGGGAAGCCTCGCTGGCCCTAATGGACCCCCTTCTGGGGACCCTGGCAGTGCAGCAGGCTGGAGGAACGGAGCCCAGGGCGGGAGCACCTGCCCTGAGGTCCGGTCAGAGCTCCTGGACCCGGCTGCACAGAGAAGGCCTCCCTGGGCCCGTGGGATCCCGTCCCGGGTGCTTTGCCATGCAGCAGGCCCAAGGACGGAGCCCAGGATGGGGGCCACCAACCTAGGGCCTATGGGTCCTCAGGCTGATCTTTTGAACCTGGCCACGCAAGGGAAGCCTCCCCGGGTCCGATGGAGGCCCTTTGAGATATGGCCGGCTGGGGGACTGAGCCCAGGACAGGTGCTCCCACCCCAGGGCCTGCCAGGAGCCCGGTCAGAGTTTCTGAACTCGGCCAACCAGGGTAAGCCTCCCCCGGCCTGACGGACCCCCATATCCGGGGCCCTTTTCAGTATGGCCAGATGGAGTACGGAGCCCAGGGCGGGGGCACTTGCCCCAGGTCCCGGCGAGGCCCGATCAGAGCTTCTGAACCCAGCCACGCAGGGGAGGCCTCCCTTGGCCCACAGAACCCTATCCCACAGGCTTGGTCATGCAGTGGGTTGGAGGACGGAGCCCAGGACGGGGGCTCCAACCCCAAGTCCTGCTGGGGGACCCGGTCAGAGCTTCTGAACCTGGCCAAGGGGAAGCCTCCCCAGCCCTGATGGACCTCTGTCCCGGGCCCTTCATGGTTGTGCTGGCTGGGGACAGAGTCCAGGATGGGGACTCCCTTGCCAGGGCCCGCGGGGGCCTGAACCCAGCCAAGCAGGGGGAAGTCTTCCCGGGCCTGGACAATTGGTAGTAATACTTGTACTACTATTACGTGTTTCCCTAGGTTTTGGACCATAGCTTAGCCGGCACTTAGGGAAACCTAGCCAACCTGTACATTTTTGAAAACTAGACACCTGGGGCTATCTAGGGTGGGCTGACTTGTGTGGCTCTCTCCACATTATATTATCCAGAATCTCTTGCAAGCCTCAACTTTGACTTGAAAAAAACGTTTTCCTCACATTTTTGGAATCTGCAGGGAGCCACAAATTCCTTTCACTAGGCATTCCCCCAAGTCTCCAGATAAAAATAGTACCTCATTTGTGTGGATAGTGCCTGTGAAGGAAATGGCCCAAAACGCAACATGGACACAGCACATTTTTCCACCGAAAACTGACCTTTTTTTCCAATGAGCCGATCGACTCATTTCACTTTCACTGTAATGACGTCAGCGCGCCATGGGCGCTGATCGCAATTACAGGAAAAAAATGCCTTGGGCGGCGGGGGAATCTCTTCTACTCCTTGGCTATAAACAGCAGAGAACGGAATGGTTTCGTCCTCCACACATGCCCGCCATTGCAGAGGACGGAACCCTTCCGTCCTCCTCACGGAAGGGGTTAAAGGACGCAAAATTACATTTTAAAACACAGGGGAGTTAAGCTCGGTTAACACAGCCGACAGGGGCCAGTTTGCACTAAGTAAACAAATCTTCTTCGAAGAATGTTTTATTGCTCACATTCTTTTTTAGATCTTCATGTGGTTATTTTTGATCTATAACTTATGAATCAAAAATAACCACATGACTCGAGGATAATACAGCATGCTACAGCAGGCAAATTCCTTTCAGCATAAGAATAATGTTCATAATCTCGTCCAGTTACGGAACACCGATTGGTGTAGATATCAATATAACTGCAGTCGTCAGTGACTAAAATAATCTCCAAGAGAGAGAGAACATTAACTGGTCCCATCCCATATAGTGATACATGCCTCGGAGCCGGTGGCATAGCTTAGTCAATAATATTAGGGGTGTGTGAGGCTACAGCTGATGCAGTGTATCCAACTAAAAAAGACAGTGGGTGGCCCGGGCAGTGTTTGTGTTGGGGTTGAGTTAGCAGACATAGGGGTCGATTCCGATCTCGGTCGGTAGGGCTCCGAATCGGATTCGGCTTTACCGGATCCGAGTCGGAGGCCTTGTTTCCGACCGATTCGTACAGTCGTCCGACCGAGCTAGTACGATGCGAATGTACGCGTGTGTTCCGACCGAACCGTTTCCGGATCCAAACCGCTCCGACCGACTCGTACGGAAACGAATCGCACCACGCAATGGAGATGTTCTCCGACCGAGCGAGTACGATGGACGTGTCGGACAGCCGGATCGAGTCGGAGCGTCCGGCTCGAAAAAGCTCCCGGAGCCGGACTTGGGGGGTCCGTGCCGGACCCCCCTGCACCCGTAGCCGTACGAGTCGAACACAGGGGGGACCCAAGGGTCCCCCCTAAACATGCATGTACGGTGCGAGTCACACCGACGCGTACACGCTGTAGGGGGCGCACTTGTTCGCGAGGTACCCATTGAGTCAATGGGAGCCCATGTATGCGTTGTACGACCGGCTCCCATTGACTTCAATGGGAGTCCGACCGAATCGAGTCCGGCAGCATGCGGCCGCATCGTACTCGCTCGGTCGGACTGCAGGAGTTCGGCTCGGTCGGAAATCTCTCCGGATCCGACTCGGTCGGAGAGTTTTCCAACCCAGATCGGAATCGGCCCCTTAGTATGGCATTTGGAAAAGTAAAGAATAATTTTGGTAACATTATTAGGTACAGACAGCCATCAGCTGTTGAAACAAGTGTGTGCCCCTGAATATACCACAAGGACCAGTTGAATAATAAATCAATGCTTGATAGCTGTACTAATGAAGTGCAACTAATTTGTCAGTGCCCGAGGACAAATTCCCAAGGCCAGATTTAGGACGTTTTTTTTCAAGGTTGGGGCAGACTCTCCCCCTAACACAAACTGTTGGCCGGCCATTGTCATTCTATATCAAATGACACTGACCAGCCCGAGTGGGCATAGCATGTGGTGCGCCTCCTCCTCTCCTGGCATAAGGGCACAGCAGGGAGGCCTCTGCCACTGCTTTTGAGTAGCAGAGTTCACACTCCCTGGCAAAGGGAAGTGCTGGGGGCTACAGAAGGATTTCTTCTTTGATTTCCAGAGTGGGCAGCCACCCCAACATTCACGGTGGTCAGGTGAGGCATCTTTTCTATGCAACCCACGTCAAATACAGAGGTAAACAGGAAAGCAAACCTGTTCCATACCTGTTAATTGCAGATTTGCTTTTTAATGGAAGTGCAGTGCCAACAGATGCTATGAGCAATGTGTTTGCTGAGCCTTAGGCAGTGCTTAATTTGTAAAGACATTAGTGCGGGGCCCTCGTCAGGAGGACACTCCAGCTTGCACCATCTGTTGCCCCTGCCAGCACTGCCAATGACAGTGCCAAAACAACAACTAACCATCACACTCTTACAAGTATGACAATTCATACTATTCAAGCCCCCCAAAGCTATAAGAATGGCTTGGGAGGCAGGTACTGGTCATTGTAAATGTAAATTGAATTAATAAACAGCTGTTGTTGTGCTCATAAGTAAATTAGGCAGACAGCACCACCATGTGGCAGACTGCCATAAGCTCCGGTGCTATTAACTAAGTGCTGGTGTAGAGCACCGGAATCCACCAGCTCAAATTAAGCACTGGCCTTAGGACTACTGCAGTCTAGCCTTTCAATGGCTTTAGTCCAACAAGAGTCCTCCAAGGAAGCATTTTGGATTTATCAAACAGATAAAATATTTGATCATGTACTCCTTTTTGGGAAAAATGCGCCCTCAAACCAAACAATTGAAGCTGAAAGTGTTTATGGTCTGCAGTTTAATAGTTAAGAAATCACTTTGATTTAACTGCTCTCTGCTGTAGTTTGTTGGCAGGGTCGGACTGCCTTGTAGGGCAGTCTGGCAGTGCCAAAGGGTGGTCTGACAGGTCTGTGTGTTGTCTGTTGTTTTGGCTGTTTGTGGGCCAGTTTTATGGTCTGGTGGACTGTTTTTTTACTGTTGATTTCCCTGCTATTACCACAAACATTGCTTGTAGCAAGTGTACATGCATACGATATGTCATATCCATGGCCACTGGAATTATATGATTGTGTTGCCACAGTGTTTTTTGTATAATTATGGATTTGCCACATTTGCCATATAATCTATAATATGTTGCATAATCTGCAGATTTTTGCTAAAAACATTAGATCTAGTTCAAACAGTTCAAAAGTTACTAAAAATTCAGTGATATGTGTTGCCGCACACTGCAAAGGTCAACTGGTCACCTTTTTGTTACTTATTGCTGTATTTGAATGTCAAATTGTTATTAATGAGGTGCAATGAATTTAAGAAAATGTTAACAAGTGTAAAAATGACAAAATAATTAAGTAATACTGTTACAATGTTACATTATACCAACTAATTTTCTTTTTCTGGCAACATAATTTAACCAACTCTGCCACATAATTTGGCCCTCCCATGCCACATAATTTGTGTGGCCCTGGCCATACCTTGCAAAACACCTATGCAGTGTGTCTACAAGTTCAGTCCTGCCCCAATTTGCAAATGTCGGCCACTTTTCTTAAACTATCTGATTCGCTAATGGGGCCACATTTATTTTGGTGCCTGGTCCTATTTTGTGTCCCATTCTGACCCTGCCTCCAGTACATATGACCACCTTGCGTGTCACACAATCAGGCTGCTTTTACAAGGTCCCCCCCAAAAGGACAATAATGCAAGCTTCTGCATACGAAAACCATGGAAACTGTTATCCTGAGTACCATAGAGGCAGGGTCAGAGATGTGACTACAATGGACTTGCCCCCCTATTCTTTCTACACATGCTCAGGGCTATCAACACTGTTCTTCAGCAACCTTTGACAGGAATAAGCACATGAGCCCAAACAACCACACCCTTTCAAAACACACATCATAGTCCCATGAAATCCTGCTCCTCCTTTCCTGACTGCTTCATTTCATGATGCATGGACCTGACTGCCCCATCCATTTGTAGCAGACTTGCGAGCGACATGAGGTGCTGCCTACTCTGATTGCCCCAGCCTGTGAGGGGAAAAAAATATATAAAGGAGAATATATGTTTCAAGGCTCCCAGCTCCAAGTATGGCTCAGGCACATTTGTGAGCGGTCACTCTCTACCTCGGTTGCCTCCCTGCTTTGAGCCATATTTGGTACATGCTTTGTTTAGTATAAAGCAAGTCTTTTCAACCACTTCAAAACACTTTGACACAATAAATTTAGATTATCAGCATGCAGTGAGGCGAGTTAGATGTATTCTTCTGACCATAGATCCAGTAAAGAGAGCTACCTGCGTCTCAAAATGCATTTTGTTGTAGTTTATCTAAGGGAGAGGAATGTATGACGGAATTCCTCATGCGCTTTTCACGCATGCCTTAGGAACACCGTCATTTGAACGAATGCGTCTTTAGCACACATTTTTTCTGCATGCAAGTCATTTTAACTACTTGCCTTGGGGGAGGGGGCGCTGGATATTGGAATAGTTTAACTTACTATTCCAACTCCAGTCTGAGCAACAGTAGGGCAGGTGTTGGACTTTATTTCCAACACCACTTCACCCTTGTGCCCCCCTAAAGCAATACGTTGTAATGACTTGCGTGCAGAATGAATGCATGCTAAAGACGCATTCGTTCTGTTGCTGGCGCTGTGAAGGCACAGCGTGATGCCGGCTTTGTCCTAAAGGGCGTTTCCAAGGGAGAGGATATGGCATTATGGCCAGAAATGCCAACTTTGGAACTAGGTAACCAGGTTCGAGTATCAGCTCAACATCCTGTGATTCAGGGCAAATCACTAAATCTTGCTGTGCCTGGAAAAAAAAATGAATTTGACCATGTGTAATGTAACTGGTGCTCATGTAAAGTGCTCCAATACCTTTGGGTTGAGTTCCTGCTATATAAAACGGCAAAACAAAAAAAAGAGACTTGTCTTATGACCTCAGAGAACAGAAAATAACAGGGGTTAATATTATACCAACATAGTAGCACCAGTGGTGGCTGGTGACATTTGAAAGTGGTGAGGCGTAAAAGTTGTGGAAGAGTGTCCAGTGGCAGGTGAATGCATTGAGCGAACCGGACCAGGATAAGGGGTGTTCGGGGGTTCTCCCCCCGAGAAAATGTTGAAAAAAGAGTGGGCAAATGGTGGATTTTCAAGCATATTTGAGAAAGCACGAAGGTTAATAAAGCAAATGTGAAAGTTTAGTTATTACATCAATAAATAAATAGATTTATTTTTTTATAACAGTCTTTTAAAAGTACCCACTCCACAGCTTAGCTGCTTGCACCCTTACAATACCCCTGAAAAAGAATAAATGTGTGTAATCAGGAAGCTTCAATTGATTCCATCAATTAAAGCCAATACCGGCTTCGAAGCACCCTTTATATTTGCAGATTGAGCCGTTGCTCACATTGTATACATGCTAGACAAACAACCAACACATACCTTGACGTGCAACTGACCAATCTAACGGCCCTCAAATGCAACTGCCTTTTGGTCTCTGCTTTATAGACACTTAGGGGTATATTCACAAGAACATGTGATAACTACCGCAAGAGTAGCGTAACGCAACTTTCAATAACGCAGCCTATCATGGGAAAATAACCCCGTGTCAACGTGGAATTCACAACAAGGCGGTACCATGCGATATTCACCAGATAACGCGTCAAATGCCAGCGTGAAAATCAACGCCACGCTGAAAAAATACGAAACGCGAACGCGAGAAATCATGCGATGAGGCCAATCGCGGTACAAAAAGTAGCGAAAAGGAGCCTCAGGCCAGCAAATCCCACGCGTCTGGCGGGAAATTGCACCATAAAAACCACAGACACAACACACCAGAAACAAGCCAAAGCACGTAGCAACATGGATGCACCCTGACCCAGCGCAGAGGGCAACGCGAACCCCACAACCCCCACAGACCACCAGCAAGGAACAACTGGCTCGGGGAAGGCCAAGGAGAAAAGGGAGAGGAAGACGGGGTGCAGACCGCAGGAAAACAAGACCAAGGCCACGGAGGCGACAGAACACTACCAGCAACTGACCCACAAGCAGACCACCTGGAATGCAGTCGGAGTGCCCAGGAGGCCAATCCAGGAGGCCAAGAGGCGCCGGCAGGACCTGACAACCTAAACCAAGTACAAACCCGCTGCCAACAGGAAGGCAGCAACGGCGACAGGAGGTGGCAGTCCAGTGCCACAGGAGGAGCAGGAGGAAACCCAGGCCACAGTCATCAGTGTGCGAGGAGTAGGGAGTACGGACACAGCCCGACAGGACCTGACACAACAACAACAGGGTGAGGATCCAACAGGGACTGGGGGGACGGGGTGATGGGCACAATGCCACACATGTACAATGAGGTGTAACACACTGCACACCCACAATTACCCAGGGACATGTCCCCCATCCCTGTGGCACACTGCAGCACACACACACTAGCAATCACAGCACATACCATGACAATGTGGCACAAAGTGCAACACCCACACTGCAGAACAGGGGACACAACTGGGTCCACCCAGGCACAGAAACAGAACAATCACATCGGACAGAGCAGGGAACTGTGAGATGCACATCTACCCCTACAACCCCACATCAGCCATGTAGGCCAAATGTACACTGTCCCAACTCAAATAGCCACCACCGCCCAAACAGTCACAATGTACATTGTCACACAGTCTGCATGTCGACAAGAACAAGGCGCCAACACAATGCCAACATGCACCTCCCCTTCACAATGCAGAGGGACAAACAACACCTCCAGCAGGTCAGAACAGACAACCCATCAGTGATACCCGAGACGAACACCACAGCCCAGACACCGACGCCCTACAACAGCCCATGGACATCCCACACAACCCACCACCAGGACCAGGGCAGACAAGCTACTCAGAGGAGAACCCAGCCCCTGCAACAGACCACACAGCATGAAGCACCCGCAATCACGGCTGCCCCACAACACTTCACCCACCCACACATGGCACCCCAATGCCAGGTGGCAGAACGCCAAAAGGAGGTGGCCCAACAGGTGAGGGTGTTGCCAAACCCATGGAATGCGAACTAGAACA